>QVRM01000634.1:0-32371 GCA_003439945.1 Dermanyssus gallinae | reverse complement strand
CCGGTTGCAACAGTAGCACCACCAGCAGAAGCAGAAACAGCAGCAATCAGACGGTTGAAAGACGTGCGTCAAGTTGGCTGGGTGTCATCGCGCGTTTGATGGTGATGATGCAAGACTAAAAACATCATACCAAGTACAACTCTGACAACTACAACATTAGCAGCAACAACAACACAACAACAATAGCTGTAGCAACAACAACAACAACAAAACAACATAGCTGTAGCAACAACAACAAAAACAACAACAACAAAGCTGTAGCAACAACAACAACAACACAACAATAACAGCAACAATACCACATCAAGCGGAAAGAGAACAACATCAACATTGCAAAGGGACTAAGCAAATAACAAGACGATGTGATCTCCTTCCTACAGCTGCTATTGCTGCTGCCGCTGCTACCGCTGTTTGAACAGCGCTCTCTACAGATATATTTCTCGTGTGCTGCTGTTGTTGTTGTTACAGCTGCAGCTGAGTGGCGATTGTTGTTGTTGCTGTTGTTGTTGTTATTATGATGTTGTGTCGTCGTCGTCGTCGCTGCTGCTCCACTGAGCTAAGAGTTCGATGCTTAAAAGGTGCGTGATCCGGGTGCAAGGTTGTCTTGCTCATCGTCAACATCTTAATCTTCTTTCTTTGCTTACCCTGCTGCTGCGGTTTAGCATCCTAATAGCTACGGACGGTTGTTGATGTTGTTCACGTTGCTATTTGTGATGTTGTTGTTGTTGTCGTTGTTGTGTGTGTTGTGTCGTTGTTGCTGTCGAACACGAACGACACTGCCGCAGATGCTTTAGGTAGTCTGTTTTAATTGTGAAGGTCGCAATTATGTGGAGGTGGTGGTGATCTCGATCGACATCATCATCATTCATCATCATCGCCGCCGCCACCGCCTTTCTCAGTGTCAGTACAGGTCGCCGGAGAAAGATTCGTCAACTTTCGTCAAGAGTTCTGAGCTAATTGGTTGCTAATTGTTGTTGTCTATCGAACGCTGCGGAGACGGTTTTTTTTCTCGAGCGTGATGTTGCGTGAATATGTGCGGGGTATGAATCTCTGACCGAGCGTGCGTTCGAATGTGATGCTAATACAATGCTATGTGATCGTATGAGGCTGCGGGTGGTGGTGGATAGATTGGTCTGGTGTATGTATTGTCGTCGTTTGACCTGACCGAACTCTTCTTACTCGTAAACGAATCGTGGCTCATTCACTCAATACAACGCGTCACCTATTGATTGGAATCATAAAAACGGCTTGCGCTCGCTTCTGCTGGTCGCTGCAGTTGTTACCGAAGCAGCACCTGCTGTTGTTTTGTTGTGGTTTGGGCTGAAGTAAACACAAGAAAGCCGCGAAAACGCGACTTTGCCACTTTCCCTCTCCCTCTGACTGATTGACCCATTACGGTTGGCTACGGTTCAGTGTTTGTCGTGGTCGTAGTGGTAGACCTTTCTCCGTCTGTTCGTCCGTACGTTCGTCTATGTATTAGTCCTGTCTGTCTGTCTATCAGTCAACAGACATTGCCCTTTGACTCGTTGGCTGAATTTGATGGTGACTAATTGATCTCCTCACTCGCCGCCGACTCGAGTGACTTGAGCCGTTCGAGGCGCTTTGTTTTGCTGCCGCAGCCCGGCTGCGTAAATCGTGAGTAAACAACAATGTCATTTATTATTTACTGGGTCGTTGTTTTTCCCCGGTCCTCTCCCGCCACCTTGCTTTCTCTCCCCTTATCTCTCTGGCTTTCTTTGTCATCAACACACATGCAGTTGATGTTAGTTCATATTTTAGCGTTCATTAGTTCAATCAAGAAAGCAACCGAATGTAACCTAACTACCACCGCTTAGACTCGTCCGGTTGGATTTCTCATCGTTTTATACCAAATACAGACCTACTGTCAAAACGCTCGACATATATATATATATATATATATATACATATATAATGTATTTAAAAATAGTCTGAGCTCTCTAAAGTACATCAAGACATACAAGCAAGAGCGTTTAAGATATTTAAACATTATTTGTTTTTATTTAAATACAGATATAATGCCATTTTGAACGAACTACATTACTGGTGAGGTGGTGATCTTTTTGGGGTTTTACGGTCTGTATGCGGAACACAATAATTTGCTCATAGATCTGGCTCAATTTATGCACGCTTCAATCACGTTGGTCATTAGTTCGCTGATGACCAACGCTGATTTCATCCTCAAAATCTCAGCAGTTTTTTGGCTGTGTGGCTACTGTCTTGTTAGGCCATGAGTTCGCTCGCATCGATTTCGAATTTTTAATTCGGTCATAAACAATCCGTGCCTAAGCTGCACTTACCATGGAGTGAAACAATGTAGGTCCAAAGATTCTTTGGACCAGAGGCCACACCAGACTATCTTGGCGTGTAGCTCATATAACGTTTTTTTTCTTCTGAATTATGCGAGGCTTTTGGTCGCCCAGATACGAGCGTTTTGTTAATTCACACTTCCATTCAGGTGGAGATTGGAGAAGACCAGTTTCGTTTCAGAATCGCTGGCTTCACGGAAGCCCAATGGACGAAGTTTACCCGCTTATGGTGGTCCGCAGTCTTGAGCTCTTGCGTCAGCTAAATCTTGGATGGAGACATCGCTAGATCCGACCCCCAAATACACCAAGTTGCGGTGCGCATAAAGATTCACTTGTGGGCCACGTCGCCGAACCGATGTTTTCGGACATTGTTCCACATTGCCACGGTATTGGAATTTTGGCCGAAAGTGCACACTGAACCTGTCTTGTGAAACTCTTGCACAGGTTCACGAAGTTTTCACAAGGTCGGTTATACCGACTGCAAAGTACAGGAAAAAAGCTCGTCAGCCTGCCCCTCAATTGTTTTCCTTTTCATGATAAATGTTTTGCCAGTGTCTACACGCTTCTCCCGTGAGAGTAACAGTGAAGTTCATGTTTGAACTTGGTAGCCTGGATTTATATATGTATGTATATATAATATCTATATATATCTATAATATATATATATATATATACTGTCTGTATATACATCTCTATCTACTATATTTGTATGTATATCCCTCTATATATATATATAATATATATATTGAGGGCGCGAGGACGATTGTGCATTGTTATCTCTGCCAGGATTTGGCACACCCTATAAATAGTGCGACCATCTTGCGTTATAGGAAGATACAACCAATATTTAAGGCAAATTGCTATTTTCAAAAACGTAATGCCGTACAGATGTTCTACCTAGCCGTAGGGCACATATAACTTTGTTTCATTTATTTGTTTACACGGAAGATTAGTCGAATGTATTAATCTTGTTCGCCAGCATGTGTAATACATAAATTTTAAATTAGGGTGGTTGTGGTGACATGAGTGAGTGAAGACTGGGCTTTGGCGAGTGGTCGGTCTATAAACACCTAGATGTGACCTGAAAGCCGAACAGATCGATTGTTACCTATTATACCAATTCGTCGTCGATTTCCAATGAACGCTTTACATACTCTCAGTCACGTGACAGGGTCTGCTTTATGACCTCAGTAACCGGAACTGTTGCTGAATGTGTTTTGTTGCGGTTTCTATTGTACTTCTCTGTATTCACTAAGGTACAATCGTCCCTTGTATTGGATGGAAAGATGACAGAACACGATAGATTTTCTCCCCAAAAGCTACCGCGAGCTCTGCGGTCGTCAGTTGTCAGATGGCGCATTATTTCACAATAGGTGACTGCCAAAAATGGACAATCGGCTCTCGAGCATTCGTTCGTATTCGTTCTAATAAGTTCACGATCTTCCCAGACATTAGGCATCAGCCGTGATGGCGATGAGTGTGGTGATCAAGATGGGCACCATGGCTAATGGCAGCACGAGAACAGATAGAACGTTGCCTCTTACAAATCTCACCACAGACTATCCGGAAAGGTGGAAACGACCTCGTCAAAGAAAGGGAAAGGTAGAGAAAGAGCCTTTCTTTATTTTATTCTTCTGAAGAATGATAAGTGTGTGGAGCTGTGTAGCTCTCCAGCAGTTCGAGCAAGTAATCTAGCTGTATTCTTTATGTAGGCGTCAGTGAGGGACCGTTCCATACTAACGATGGAACTATGCGCCTATATTATGGTGGTGAACTAACAATGATGCATCTAAATTGATGTGAAAAATGTATCACAGGAGAAGCCATTGCAGCAGCAATTGACGAACTATCGAGGTATGATGGAGCGGAGGGCTCCCTGTAGCAGCGGGTGTTATGCCCGTAATGTGGTTCCAGTCCTGCGTATGATTGCTATGCATTCTGTTGTCGTTGTCGTCGTCGTGATATTTTTGTCTTTATCCGTTGTTAGCCTTATTATTGCGGTAATGTACAGAAGCAAAGCACTACTTTGTTTGTATACCCTAGGCATCTCAACATGTCCGGTTCTCGGTGCATTTAAGATATGCCTCATGGCGATTCCAACCCGTAGGAGACGCCTGATGGTCTAGTATTAAAAACAATCTCGTTAAAAATGTTTTAGTTCTAAACAACATTACCTCATCGCCGAAGCAATCGTTATGGGTCGTAGCCGTGCCTCCGGCTAAAATCGGGAATGCATGATCCACGCGCTTAACTAGCATGTGGGAACTGAAACTAGTGTGGGACTCGCAAATTCACTAAACCCCGACTCCTCCCCACAGTCCCGGGCTCGGCAATTCTTGGCATGTCTTCGAAGCCCTGGAAGAGGCGTACCTGTCATTGTCCATGATTCCATCTGCGCCTATTTGTTTTGCATATTTACACGGGGCCAGCTAAGGGAGGGATATATCTAGTTCTTTCTCGCCGCTAGCAGGCTCTATGGACGCATTTTAACTAGAACCAAGAGGGCTTCAGTTGTGTGTCGAGCTCACCTAATAAGCTAATTTCCGTGTTTGCCACATCTAGCTCGGACGGTAGGCAGAGGCCCGTGCCCCGCTCTCTCGGCACATGCGTCGCCATCAGCTAACAGCGGCTAGTGTGAGATTCACAAACCCACTCAGATTTAGGCTTTAGGCTTAGGTTTCCCTGGAGGATTTTTCCTTATCTTAGGCTGATTTAGGACTGTCTGCTACGGATGTACAGTCGGGGGTTCGGAGTCAAGAACAACTGTCGCCCTTCCCTGCTTTTGTTTGTTCGCCTCCCCGCTGTCACGTTCTGGCTGATATTGAGAAGAAATGGTCTTAGATAAACGATTGTATTTTATAGCTGATGCTAAGATCCCCTATAATCGCATATTGTCGCCAGCCTTAGACCTTTGTTGGCCGTACATTCTTCACAGCTTGTGTGAGTATGCGAGGTGTCTGCCTAGTACTGATAGCATTAGTCTGCGACACAGGGGTTAGTTGCGGAATGTAGTTGATACATTGTGTTGCGAAGGTGCGCTTCGTTCAAAGTTTTCCCATGCTGCGTTCAAAGCCTATGCTGAAGTTAAGTGTTAAGCGTGGATATTCTGAGCGGTACTATTTCGATGGTAAATTCATGCGAGTTTGGCTTGTGTACTCCTTAGTGCTAGCTCTGTTGTTTGCGGCTCTATGTTACACCTTACATAGTGGACAAGGATCACCGGGTCTTTTTCTCTGCTCCAGTAGCGAGAGTCAGAGCCAGCAGCAAATTTCCATCGCTGCTGTAATTGCAAGCGTTTCTCCCTGCACGGTATGCTGTTGTTCTGTTCGCTGTGCTACATCAGTTAGTAGTCGTGCGCGCTTGGAGATGCTGTCTCGCGGTGTCTTCGTTTAGGAAAGCCATTTCATACGACGCAGTCCTGCTCATTCCTGATGGGGAGAGTTAAGGAGATATTGGGCTCTTTTTCATACCATTGTTTTTTCTGCTTTAGGTTAGAGCAACAGAGACTTTAAGGAAGACAATCACTTTATCTGCTTTACCCGGGCGTAGCCTGTAACCGTATGCGACTCATTGAACATCTACCATCATTGCCGGGTTGTCTACGAACGGCAACCCAATCTTTGTTTGTGTTTAACGTTACTCGACATGGACAATAACGTTAGGTTACAGGATCATTATTACGCCATTTATTTTAACCCTGTATCTTTCGTTTGGTATATATATACGAGTATATATATATATATATATATATATATATATATAGAGAGAGAGAGAGAGCAAAGCAGTGACTCAGAAGGAACACGAAAATAACCACAACGTGTGCGCTCAGCGCGACAGTGGCGCGAATTTCAATGCGCGGTTATATCGTGGATCTACTATGCAGTTGATTTGCGTCGCACTGGTATTTAGTCGTTTCGTGCGTCCACGTCGAGCTGCCCTCAGTCATCATAGCATCGGCTAAACCCAACATCAAACAGAACAAAAGCCTGTCAATGGTGGAACGTCGAACAATTTTGTTGGCAAGCGGCAAATCTTGCGCAGCTAGACAGATGCTTCACTGTAACATGAAATGTCGAGCAATCTGACCCAGCTAGCAGCATACCTATAAAAGAGTAAGTCTTAGTGGGCGAAAAATTTGCACTTTAAATGAGGGTAGGGACAGTGAGCACAAGATGTTGTGTAAAAAATGCGCTATGCACAGACAGCCGCCACTACCAGTAGCTTGACCGATTATAATGGCAATTTTCACGAAAAGACATTGCTCAAAGAAAATTCTATCAATCACAGCGATTGAATCGAGGACCCCGGCAGATGATAACCATGGCTAGCTAATTAGCTCTCTAGGCCAAGCCGCCACTAGAATAGATAGTCTAAATAAGTGAGATCAGCAATTGGGACGCAAATCATCTGAGCCATCCTGGATACAGGACCAAATCAGTATTCCCTGATCTAAAATAATAGGAGCACTTCAAACATGGCCCGCTCACCTATCGACTCGCGCGATTTCTAAAGACCCGCGGTGGCTGATATCAGCAATACCTACACCCCATTGACAAAACTGACTTTCGTTAGTGCCTTATGTGCAATTTCGTAGAGGCTGACAACGTAGGAACTTGTTACAAGCGTTGTGTATTTTTCAATAGTGAGCGAAAGCAGCTGTCTGGAAACCTAAAGTTGGGAAGTCCCTTCACATCCCAATGCCTTGAAGAGGCACTCCTCAAGGTATATGAGGTCTGATCTATGGTCAGAAGATTGATAGAATGGATCTCGAAAGCGATTACCGCCACAGTAAGAGCAGCCTTAATTGCAAGTTAAAGTAACCAGGTGAAGTCATCTGAAAAACCTACCTTACTGTCAGCCTTACCTTACTCTGATTAATTGATTAATATTAAAGGCACTTTATTGATGGTCAGTGAAAATATAGACCCCTTTTACAAAAACACCGTGCGATGGCGTGTAATAGCTGTGTCTACCTGACGGCCCTAAGGTTTCTACCTGACATCGCAACAAAATACCAGTCAAGCATTTCATCCGTCGGAAGCCTTTCAATAGACCTCTTATATGTAATTCGTGCCGCGCAGTAGTTATACAAGCCTGCTACACCTAGGATGCCATGATTTGCACGTGTCTGAGAGACAGAACTTTACAACCAAAGGCCAGGCGCTGCTTGTAGTGCATCGTTTTGAACAACTTGGATCCCTTGCAAAAGTGCAGTGCAGTAACTCATCGATACGATTTGCCAGGAGCGACCGTTTTAGGTTCCCCTAACGAGGAACACCATGAACTATTGAAGATCTGGCCACCTCTAGTGGGCTGTTGTTTAATCATATGTCACTATTACCAATACATATACGTGGGGACATGCTAATTAGGAATGATGAAAGATATCTAGAAAGACGAACTACATGTCACTTCAGTGTCATTTGGGTTGAGTATTTTTTTATCTGTTCATTAAGACGACCACTGTTGTAAGCTGCGCTGCAAGCCAAAAGTTTATTCAAGCGAATCGTCTCGAACTTGTTTTGGATTCGGCTAAGTAGTTGTTGTAGTCTATTGATGTGATGTTAGAGGTATGGGAAATTGTAGCAGTCGCCGGATATGAGATGCGCTTGTGTACTACAGAACGATCAGACAATTAGCAGGCTGTAATTCTTCTATTAACTTTGTAGAACAAGAATTGAGAAATCGAGCATCTGTACGCATGCAATTTGGTGTACCAAATACTTTATCTCATATATATATATATATATATATATATATATATAACACAGCCAAAATAGCATCGGTTCATGATTACTGAAGGCCACATAGGAAAGACGGGCTCTCGGCTTTTCTATGTGGCCTTATATATATATATATATATATATATATACACAACAAATGTGATATATTTGTTATAATCGGCTAATAATATATCACAATAATAGTATGATACCGTAATTTGGACGTCGGTACATACAGTCCCTGAAAAATATAGGTCCACCCATTTTTGCTACATTTCACGCATTTATTATAACCAATCGTGTAAACAAGCTGCAATTCTGAAGAAAGCGTTGAGCTCTGCGCCATCGGCGAGGGCAATTTGGGGCGGCGGTTGACGTGCAAACGAACGTGCGAAATGTGCAAAGCTTCCTCAGAAAGACACATTGGCAAAAAACACAAGAAAAACAACGATTGACTGCTGACCGATGAAAGCTCGTCTTGACTTCGCCCACGATAAAATGTCATAGACCACTGAGTGCTCACGATACGATGTCATGGACCACTGAGTAACACAGAGTGCTCTTTTCGGATGAAAAAAGTTTAACTTTCATGAACCGGATCGATTCAACTATTATTTGCACGATGTCCGCAAGAAAGAACGAATTTTGTCAACACGTCACTCAGGTTCAGTGGTTCAGTGGTGATCTGGGCTGCTATCGGGTATTATACAAAGTCGTCGATTGTGTTTTTAGACGGTCGTGTTTATTCGACGCGCTACTGGGATTTACTAAAAGAGCAATCGGTGCATTTTAAGCTGATGGGAGGGCCAGACTTCGTTTTTACAGACGATAACGCTCCGGTTCACACCGCCAGGCTGATCGGAAGCTGGTTCGACTAACGTCACATTGAAGTCCTTTGCTGGCCTGCGCACTCACCTGATCTTAATATAATCCAGATTGTGTGGAGCTGGCTCCAACAATACGTTTACACCGATAAAAAGAAAATTCGAGGCTTGGGACGAGCTCTTGCAAAACGTCATCCAAAATTTGTTTAACACTATACCGAACCGCACTTTTGAGGTTATCCGACTCAGTTGGAAGTTCACTGAGTATTAAGTATAGTTGCTAAATGCCGTGAAATTAGCCCAAATGCTGTTAATCCGCTTAATTCACTTGTTAAAACAGGTATTTGCTAGTGGCCTTATGATTTTTTCGCGGTGTAGCTGTGCCAAATGTGAAAATCTTGTAGTTCAAAGTAATCCGAGTCCCCCAATGTCGATAGCTGTTACTTTGTGTGCATGTATCATTGTGATCTTTACACGATTGGTTATAATAAATGCGTGAAATGTAACAAAAATGGGTGGCCCGATATGTTTTTCAGGGACTGTATATATATATATATATATATATATATATATATATATATATATATATATAGGGTTATATCTCTCAATATATAAATATAAATAGGGTTGAATATCTCTTGATTCAGATGGCCGATGAGGATGGAATCTGTGACGGGTCCAGCATCGTTGCGCTTAACAACGTCCACCTGAACAACAACAACAACAGCAGCAGTACGGCTAACACCAGCATCAACGGAAGCAACCCCAGTGGCAACATTAACAGTACCTGCAGCGTCAACAGCAACAATCAGCAACAGCCTCAAGTGCAGCAGCAGCAACAGCAACAACATCCCGTGTTGCCACAACAACAGCAGCAGCAGCAGATATCACAAGCGCAACAGCAACAACAACAGCCAACATCGCAGCACCAGCAGCAGCAACAACAACATAATCAGCAGGCAACGTCACAGCACCAACAGGTGCCGTTAAACGGTGCTTCCATCTATCCCGGTGGAACCGCCATAACAACGACGGTGACAGGCAAGGAGAATTTTACGTAGAGGCAGTACACTTTTTGTTCATTGTAGAAGTAGCGAGCGCTGGCAAATAAATATACGCCACTAGAATTACTTTTTGCAGTAGCGTTTTATCTGATCGATGTCAGAAGCATCATGTCTATATATATATATATATATATATATATATGAGTGAAAACGTGCTCAACCTTGTCGATAACAATAATGCTATTATTCACAGATGTCTGCGGAGAGCCGGTGGTGTCTGGACGCGAGTTGAGTCTCGTTTCGTCTAATGGCGACCATCAGCACTTTCAGCAGTTTCAAGTAAGTATTTCTCTGTTTTATACTCAGGATTGATTATTATCCCCAGTAAGTGGACAATACCAAAGTTGGCACGTATTATGCACCCATGACTCAGCACTCTCTGAAATGCATAAACGAACTAATGTGACGGGCGACTTAAGGTCAGGGTGCTTCTTCTTGCGTAGACTCTCATTGGACGTATAGCGCGGAAATACGTCTGCAGTGGTCGGCACGGTGACCGAATAGGATGGGCCCGGTAATGTTTTGCTTCAGATGTCAAGGGCAAGGAGAAACTGATAGGGTGGTCACACGTTCATGAGGAATTGACGAAAGCAAGAGAGGGAATTTTATTTGTCTGTGAATTGATTGCGTCTCCATGTTGTGCGCTTCTGTGCTATGGCATTCCCGCCGACCTATTTACCCCAGCTTGTCGTGCCACAGCATCTGCCAAATGTCAATTCCCTCCTGACGGGTGCACCCACCACGACCGTCGCAACAGCTGGTGCTGCGACGACTATAACATCGGGCCTTGGAACAACGTCTCACGCACCAGTAATATTAGCGACACAGGGTATCCTACAAAGCCACCTATTGCAACAGCAACAGCAGCAGCAACAACAACAACAACAGCAACAGCAGCAACAACAACAGCAACAGCAGCAACAACAACAGCAGCAACAGCAACAACAACAACAACAACAACAACAACAGCAGCAACAGCAACAACAACAACAGCAGCAGCAACAACAACAGCAGCAGCAACAGCAACAACAGCAGCAGCTGCAACAACAACAACACCAGGCAAAGAGTGTCTGCCGTGATTTCCTTCGAAACGTCTGCTTTCGAGGAGGACAATGCAAATTTGCTCATCCAGGTAAATATTGTTCCCGGCCAAAAATGCCTTTAGTCTTTTTGATAGTCGTGTATTTATATCCATATGGCTGGCATATCCTGCTTATGTATATGGCGATGTTAATGACCACTCTCCTTCCGTTTCATCATCATCACCAATGTATTGTTATTAAGAGCAACGCACTTTATTGTCTGCTTGCGTTAAGAACCGGCTTTCAAGTTCCGCACGTTTCTTGACTACTTCGTCCCGTACGTTATTGTCTTCCCTTTCTGTGTTTTGTCATTGTCTTGTGTCAACAGGCGACTCCATCCATGGTGACTTGGTGTTTTGCCACGACTTTCAGAACTTAGGTTGTACCCGGTAAGTATTATTGATGAGCTTTATTGCATACCTTTACCCTGTCGTATTGTGTATTGTTAGTTTTCTTGTTTTGTCTTACTTGTCATCATACATTCTCAGACGATCGTGACAAGCCAGCCATGTACCAAAAGAAACATACATCGCTCTAAATGCCGTGTCTTTCTTATAACGTGTTTCTATAGTTGGCTGCTTCCGAGTCTGCGCTTGCTAACATTGCCTTGTGCGGTTTGCTAATGCTTCGTTGCGTTTGTGTTCGTGCGTTGTTTCAGTTATGACTGTAAGTTTGTGCATGCCTCGAAGGACGACGAGCGACGCTACCTTGAAAGCGGCAAATTACCTTCGACCGCGGTCAACGTGACCCCGCTGGAACCAAATTACGAGCCCATCTGCAAAGATTTCCTCAAACGTAAGTTTGATATCGCACACGAGCATTGGCCGACGCCTCTGTGGGGGCCTCCGTCATCCAGATATATATGTCCGAAAGGCCAACAAAGAGAATTTTTTCTTTAATAGGAAATATATATATATATATATATATAAATTTATTCTTTAATTATTATTTGGTTACATGTGAAATTCTGACGCCGCTTTGGCTACGGCAAAAAAGTGAGTCCCTTGCCTGTCGGCAATGAACCTATGATCGACGCTGCGTTGCCACGCTGTATTTCAACCGATATCCTTTGCAGCAAAAACTGCCATGCTCTCCTATCGCCGGTTGCCACCGCGACTCTGGATCCCAACTCCGCAAGGAAACCCTTTGTAATTTCTCCCATTGGCCCCAGTGTTTCGAAGGCGACCGGTTGGACGATGAAGTTCTGTTCCAGTTCACGGTATTTGGCTAGCTTGCGATCTTCGGCGAGGCGGGCGGCTGCTCCGACCTCCCGGCTGGTGTGACGAACGTAGGATGCAGCCAGCGTACACGACACGGTGACGTCGTAGACGAGGCATCGGCCTTCGCTCCATGGAACTAAAGTCAGACCATCCGGCCGCAGTTGGCTGTTTGACGACAATCCAACAGGCTCTTTAACAGCAGGGATGTGGGCTGTCTGCAATGCCCGGTGAATTACGTCATTCAGAGCCGAGTGCCTCGAGAACCTGCCGGCGCTCCTTTTGCAGGCTAGAGCATGCTCGCCGGTGGAAGACACCGGGAGGTCGCATCGAGCGCAATTATGAGCAAAGCAGACTGATTCCCCCAAGCGCAGACCGGAAGCGATGCGGAGTGTGGTACTGTCCAGCATCGTCCCCAGCTGCGGTGAGGGAATGGCCTGAAGCCATTTGCCGCTCCATGGATCTATCGCGGCTCTTAGTCGTGCCCGCTCATTGGTGTTACTCGCCTGAGTCAATAGTTGCTCTTGAATCGCCTTGACAACCTGCGAGTCCAAAGACGATTGCGATGTGCTCTCTGGAAGCTGACCCCATTTATTCTCGTAGTCGCGGCAAGCTTGTTCAATCTGGTCGCTGAAACTTGGGTGAGCATTCGGTGGTGCGATCCCTTGTACCAGAGTCTCGGTGGCTTTAAGGGACCCAAGGTAGGCAGAAATAGCGACTTGCGAGGTCATACGGATTCCCAAGCCACCCGAGGACGTCGGGAGTGAAGCCTGTACCCAAGACGATTGCCTGAGCTGAACGTTCAAAATACCTTGGAGAGTATTTCGCAATGTCTCGTCGATCGAGTGAAGCAAGTCCGGATTGGTGTAAGCCCGTGAGCAGCGGAAAAGGTACATCAGCCTCGGGGTTGACAAGCTAACGCGTAGCAGGTAAAGCGCTGGGTGAGCGTCCAAGAGTCGCAGTCTGGAACACCAGCGGACGAGATCAGAGCCCTTTTTAGATAAAGAAATATCTACGGAGTCGTCGAGAATTGGGGCTCCTAAGAGCTCCATCTCGTTAACGGGTATTAACCTGGCTTCTGGCAGAAGATTGCGCACCTCTTGGAATGCGGAACTGCGGTGGGGGTCTTCATGGAAAGGAAAAAAGACTTCACATTTGGAGTCATTAAGTGTGAGCCCTGAGACGGCCTCAAATTCCTTTACCAGCGCTAAGTCTCTCAGCACCGTAAGAGTGTCACCGGCGAGGGTGCCGTCGTCTAGAAACCATGGTCGGAGTTCGGAAGACAGACGCGATTGAAGCTCGTGTATAGCGACGCAAAATAGGGCGGGGCCACAAGGGTCCCCCTGTTGAACCCCGGAACAAGACTCGATAAACTCTCCTTGCCAAATCAGCTTGCTTGGAAACCTGTACATCTGGTGTACTAGTGGGTATAGACGGGGAAGGAGGGAGCGAACCGCCTTGAGCAAGTGATCACGTCTTAGCGAGTTGAAGGCGTTTTTAAAGTCGAGTTTGACGATTACCTTGCCTGGGACACTCTTGTTGCGGTTGATGAATGCTCTTGTTGCGTGCACGGCCGCTTCCGCGCCTCCCCTGATTCCGCAGCCCAGTTGATGCGGAGAGACTAATCCGATAGGAAATATTATTCTGTCCGATTGGGGTTAATAAACACTAATTATTTATTATAGAGAATAACTTAAATTGCTACCCCTATGACTTCCATAATACTAATGTCTATTATTATTAGTAATAGTCATAATTAAATAATAAGTCTTTAGAAAGCAGCCCCCAAACCCCTTAGTAAGAAACTGCGCACACTTGCACGTTAGACAGCATTACACCATTCCGGTCGGCTAGGGAAGCATGCGGGTATGGTCGTCAGGATACATGCATGCCGTATCATACTTTCTTTTACTTGGGGTAGCCACAGTTGCCATGCCCTTGCTGGCTAAGGTACTTTTCGTCGACCCACGTCATCTGTTGTTCACGCTTTATATATATATATATATATATATATCTTTTTAAGGATACGCGTTTATCAAATACGTGCCTTTCCTGGCACGCAACGCAAGGGTCTGCAACTTCTGTCATATATAAATGCAGCGGGACAAACGGCGTAATGCGATTGGTTGCAGGGCAATGTCACCGAGGGCGACGGTGTAAATTTCGCCACGAACTCTCAACGGGGACGACTGGAACTGGGGATAAGAGCAGCCCGCTTGTCGCCGAGGGCACGGTCCACAACTATTACGACTCGGAAAGGTACCAATAATCTAGGCCTCTATCACGGTTGCAGCTCCTTACAACTATATATATATATATTTTGTCTAGTTCAGAACGCCACATGCATTGCTGGCAATAGGCAAAACATGATTTTACTGTAGGTTTCGTTCGATTGGTTTTCTCGTGTGTTACGTTATATCTTCTTACTCTTTTGATGGGCGAGGGTTGTAGGGTTTGCACGCGTAGAGAATACGTCCTACGCTTGACTCGTAGACTTTGGTTACCTTCAGCGTTCCTTTGTTCTACGTTTGCAGATTGTTTCGCTTGGATGGCGACTGCGGCTATACCGGGAATGCGGGGGCCAACAGTGCTGCACTGTTGGCACTTCGGGGCATTGAGCGGTCCGGTGCTGAAAGGGAGCGCTGGTCACCGCTGGCCACACGGCACTCGCTCACTTCGCTTGGTCATCTTGGTCCGACGGTGCACACAACAACGGCGAAACGTCGCCGTTCATCACAGGGCCCGCTGCCGTTCGAGGAGGAGTCACTAATGCTATCCGTCGGCAGCCTGGAGCGCGAGAACCAGATGCTTCGAGAACGTAACGAAGATTTACAGAAACAGGCAAGTGTAGAATTGCCTCCTTCTAGCTTGCTACGCTCTGGCTATATTCGAGTTGCGTTATGGTAGCTTCTGTTCTATCCGTTTTCGCCCTCGATTATCGGCCGACTCTGGACTGCAGATGCTATTTACCCTGGAGCTGTAGATTGATTAGCTAATTACTGCTGCTATTAGTGCTTCGACCGCACTGTGATCTCACCTTCAGTAATGCTGGGGGAGTATTAGGATTCACTTGGGTACCTGACAGCTTACAGAAGACTTGCTGTAAGCTGTCAGGTTCAGCAATTACTCATACACCTAATTTTTTAGGAGATTGTTTGTCATTCTAGGCTATTCTCTGTCCCGTTACGGACTTAGTATCTCCGTGCGGCATATCTTCAATGAAGTGAATGTTCAACACAATTTTTCATACCCATGCTGACGATTATTGTCAGTCTAGCTTGGCGAACATGCCTCTGGAACTGCACTACGGAAGTGTTTGAAGCATTAGTTCTTATATCTGCTTCACAGTTCACTGGCTAATAATTAAGTTAATCGGGGACAACGCAGTCGAACATCAACGAAGCTAAGCTGCGATTTAATATTATTCATATACTATCCTGTTTCTCTTCTCTTGAATCAGTTTTGCGGATTATTACAGGAGATACCTATCCTGTATTGTGCACACTCTTAGAGTGCACATGACCTAAAGAGCCGGTTTTAAACGGATCATTTGTTGTATCACCTGTGTTGCCACATATAGATGTATAGATGTTGCTCGTTAGCACATTTCAAATTCAAGAGCATACTGAAACCTAATAAGAGATGACCATCAACCTTCGGTGTGTCGGAATGCTTACATGCACCCTCACGTGTGCCTCTTCCGTACATGTCTCATGTGCATGGGTTTACAGGTAAAGGACCTGATGTCAACAAATGAGTTTTTGCTCCAGCAGAATGCCGAATTGCGTCTTTCGAAACAGCAAGTCCAAGCACAAGTAGCTCATCAGGCTGCCCGAGCCTGCTCAGGTATCTCGGGTCACGCCATGTCGACCACCGGCGCTGTCCTCTCAAACAGCGTCCAGCAACAGCTCGCGGCGGCGGCGAGCAATGTAATCCCAAGCAGTGTTCTCACGAGCAGTGTCCTGCAGTCCGTTCAGTCGGCGGCGAATAGCTTACCAGGAGCGGTCGGAGCTGTGGGAGCCGTAGGGGGCTGCACCCTTCCCAGCGGGGTGCTATCGACAATGACGAACCTTTCTAGCGCTCTGCCCGGTCTGGCTTCGGGCCTTCCCAACGCCGTGCTGGGCGCCCCAACCGGCCCAATCACATCGGAAACGACAGTGGGACTCGTCCCCGTATCGTCGATCATAACAATGACCTCAAGTTCAAGCAACGAGCAACTCGTGGGGGGATACCCGATCGTAACAAGTCAGGGTCAACTACGCTACAACCCAACCCGACCTTAGCCTATACCGTAACTGGTCAACGGCTTGACACACCTGTACATACGGCACGACACGCGATCTGTGGTGATGGCGTTATTGGGCTGCCACCACTAGCGTCGTCGTTATCGTTGGGATTGTTATCGAAGGAGAGATGTCTTCAGGAAGGTTGACCTCTGTGCATACTTATGCAGCACAACGCTATGACTACCTTATATACATTATGTGGACGGCCAAATTTCGATCGATGTTATTTATTCTCCATACAAATTGACAATGTTAGACGCTTTATCAGCGGTACTCATCACTGTTTCTCACCTTAACAAGCGCTTGTGTGAGGATGGCTGCGAATGACTTAACTAAAATTCGTAGTGCTCCCTATCACAACAATTATATTTATCATAACTGATTTTTGTTGGACTGGCGGTATTGTTGTAAACAGTGATCCAGTATTGACCACTATAGTAGAAACATCTCAAGTATCAACAATTTTGAGTGTAATAATTGCAGTGGTAGTAGGCCTAGGTGTCTCTACAACACGCAAACCATTTACGTCCTGTACTACGAGAGGGCATTTATTTTTGTCACCACCTGAAGATGACGTGGATACGCAACTTCACAACCTCATCTTTATTGATTTTATTATTAGAGATTACATACCCACACGTGGTGGTTGTGGGCGGGGGGGGGGGGGGGTGGAATGGTTGCCTTGCTGCCAGCGGGGAGTTCGGCACCTAGTAAGCCTTTATTGTAATCACTATAACTAGAGTCGTCGAAAAGTGATCGCGGGGTGTAAATAGTGTAATATGAAATATAGATCGGTCACGGGATAGTGTACGCATGTATGTCCTTCTTCGATCTATATCTGGCCAAATGCCTAACTATTTATTTTCACATAGGCTTAAAGAGTAGTTTTTGGATTACAATCACGTCATGAGGGGTATTTATATGGCCCAGCGAGTATAGAGCTACTGCCGTGCTATGAGCGGGACCATCAGGCATCCACCGCTGGCGTGGTTTTCCAGGTTAGCAGGTTGGCAGAAATACTCAAGGAAGTCGCACCGTGTGCTATGTTGCATTAAAACTGTGCTCCGTTACTGACGAGCTTTGGCTACCTTTCACTACGACTATTTTTCGTCGATTTGGTCTGATTATTAGTTTGCGTTTCGTTACCACGCAGTAAGGTTGGCTATTTTAGTATGGATGACAGTTTTCATCGAAGCGGCAATTTACCACTATACGTTTTCGGATATTCTATGGGGAGGAACCGCGTTTTGGGATGAAAGGGGATGGTCGTCCATTGAAGCCTAATCGCTGTCTTCCAGCAGCTTAAGTAGGACGAGTTAGGACGCTGGCAAACTAATCCTCAGGTACCGTGCAGTCAGACATTAGCCTGAGTAAGACACAGTGCCTGCTGTTTACCTGAGCATGTTATAGTTCCAGATATTTTGGCGCGCGTACGACGTGCACTGTCTCCTCCTATTTCTTCCGATCCATTTGGTTTCGCTGTGTGCATTTGGAGCCAGGTTTGACGAGCATCCATCCTTTCCACGATAACTGCTTTTGTTACAAGACACTTGCCTGCTTAATTCAAAGTTCTTCTTCTAATAGTCGCATTCACATAAAAGCAAACGGTTATTTAAAAAACAGGTGGCGCGAGCTTATGGGCGGGCAGCTAATTGGCTCACTATTCAACCAATAGCTAACTTAGTGCATGGATCGAACTCTGGCGCCATTTGCGAGTTGACCTTTAGCGCATCCCAACATCGGTCTAATATTTGATGGTTTCACTTTGTTTGATCTATGCTGTTGACCCTTTTCCAGTAACTTACATGATGCACGATTCCTCTCAATTCTAATATTATTGTTAAGTTTTAGGAATATATTTAATTGTTTTCGTTTCCTTGTTATTTGCAGCCTATTCGTAGATGTGGTTGTTTGAATAAAGCATTGCCTCTTCCACTCTGACGTAGTTTATGTTAGCTATGCTGGGAGATGTAAATGTAGCTATATATATATATATATATATATATATATATATATATATATATATCGTGAGGACTTCAGTAGGACTTATTTGATTCCCTTACTATCGAGAAAAACGAAGGCGTAGCTGTAAATGATTTTAGATTACACATGTACATTCAGGACTTGTAGTGGTCTCGTCGGCGACCCGGGACGACATGTTACATTGTGGCATCTGTATCTAGGAATATATATATATATATATATGCGTTGTCTACTTGTATATAATAAAGTACTTTGACCTTTGACGGCAACATTGACAAGCGTGTCTTGCCTCCTCTGCAGGTTGCGTAATATAGATATAGTTGAATGATCAGACAGGGTATGCTCTGAGCTATATGTTGCGTGAGGTCGGCGACAATCTTTAGCATCATAATGTAAGCTTTCTTACCATAAAATGCCCGGAACTAATGCATCTACGCCAAAAGAAGTGAGCAGTTACGGATTGAGTCAGAAAGCGAGCACAGGTGTAAAGTTTTTCTTCCCCGTTCTTTGTTCTTCAGAAAATTTAATAGAACTATTGGTGCAGCACGCCTTCGTTTCCTGTGAGAGTTTTTCAGTGTAGCGCACAATTGCACATATGAAGCAGTTACAAATTCCCACTTGTATATGCATATGGCTAATGAATCCGACCTCCATGTACGCCAATATCCCAATACGCCAGTCGCACGAAGACAGATATTTTTATTTAACTTTCGTTTTTGGCGCGATGTATTTTTTCGATTTGATGTATAATGTGCTCATCACCAGTGTCACGCTAATGTATTTTTTATTTTGTATATGGCAACCGATGGTACTTCCTCACTGGATGCCGCCATTTTGCGTCTTAGGGTTCGATTGCGGTCTCTATGTTAGCTTTTGTATCATAAATCGATCATCGAGATTCCGAGTCATATAATTTTCTTGTGCGGCTTGCTTTGAGCTCACTGGTAGTGCACATATAAACTATACTAAACTGGGCAATAAGTGAAAATGTTAGAAAACCATAATTGCCTCATGATATTCTCATTCACTTCTTATGAAATCTATGAATCTAATTCTAATTCTAGACTAACCCCCCTTCCCTACGGGCTTAGAACTCATCGTGGGGCATATCCTCAATGCACCGAGGGCCGGACATTGATTGGACATTGGGTTGGGATATCTAGGATTTCCCCAACAGTTCTAGTGGTAGCACGGCCGCTGACTCTCAGCTTTATATGATTTGATCATCCATTCTCGATAAGCATCGCTCAAAAGAAAACTCGATCAACAACAGGGATCGAACCTGCTACACCCCGATCGATGACAACCATGACTAGCGCACTAGTCCCCTAGACCACGCCGCCACTATTGCAATATCTGCGTCCCATGCCCTAGACGATAGCTGCAGCCGAGCAATTAGGAATGTAATATGTTTGAACCGCCTAGCACATGTGCACTGCTTCAAATGCATTCTAACACCCAGTCTCGTCCTAGAGGGAGTATTTCTTGCCGATAATTATTTTTCCCAATAGAGTGAAAATCATTTTCCCCAATGGTGGCAGAAGTGTATTGTTTAGGAGTGATAGTGAAATGACCATCATCTGTCAAACTGATGCGGATAGTCGGGCATTACTTCACAGAAGGAGTTATTGCGAATGAACGAGGTGAAGAGAAACCAGACAACTGTCGTGTTCTCCTTCGTCTGAAAGATACTCATGCTGGCTACAACAAGACATCTAGTCACATTAAGAACAGGTCGCAAGAATTAGTAAAGCTTGAAAACTAAGTATTACAAACATCATCCATAGAACTAGAATGTACACTTTGCAGGGACCAGTTTGGTACCATATGGTGGTTCAATTGGTGATATAATTGCCGTAAGCCGTTTTTCTCCGCGCCCCGATGTCGGAATATCATATCACGAATCGTACTACGAAATTCTGCCATTCCTTAAAATGAATGCCCTTGATTTGTATGTATAAGTAGCCATATCAACCTGGGTGCCGAAAAAAATGATTTAATTTTTATGATTGCATTTTCAAGGTCATCGATCATTCGTGAAGACACGAAGAGCATACAAGAACCCCAATGTTTCATCGAAGTAAAACGAAAGCGGTTCTCTTGAGAAATTGTAGTAACATATTTATCAACAAAAATTGGAGCTCACGATAAATGCTTTTATAAACGTTGCGGTCATGATCAGACATATTTTTTTCGTTAATACGTCTGCTCAAACTTTTGGTCGATGTGCAGGCCGAGCTACTATTGGTAAGTGAAAGGACTTACCTTTGAAGAACAATGTATTACAATAAACTAGACGCCTACAGCGTTTGCACTTCACGGCCTTCCTCGTGTTGAGCTTCTTGGCCGCTAGTCAATAACTGTAATCGACATAGTTTAACAGTGGATGAAAGGCAGATATATTTTGACGCGTTACCATTGCACCATTTGTGTATAATACTATTAATGTTCGTGACCTATCCCTCACATTGGATACGAGGTTTTCAATCAGCACGACGAAAGCCAGGCAGGGGTACCTTAAGGCGTTCCATCGACTTCCTGAACTGCCACTGGGTGAGTGCCGCCTACCATGTTGTAGAGTTGATTGCCTTCAAAAAAGCTAAGACTCACAGCAGCCCCAAAGAGCACAGAAAGTTCTTAAATCTCTTTGCTTGTGGGGCGCAATCAAGAGCCCTAGGGCAATTAGTATAAACTGTGCAGCATTTCCTTTGGAAAATGAGCGTTCCGTCTCTAAGAGAAAGCAAATACGATGTCTGGGACAAGGACAAAAAAAATGCAAAATTGCTTATCGTCTTTACATTTAATTAAATTATTATAATAGAAGATTTTGCTCTCAGATATACCCTTGACTAAAGAAGTTTACCGTAAGCAGATGCCGACTTCAATCAACAATATTTAAGTTTGATTCCGAACCTCGTGGGCTAGATTAAACCCTTATTTCTTAAACTAATGAAGGCTATCAACGCTATAAACTTTAAAATAAATATACTATCAATTTACTGGCGAAGGAAATCCAACGTGCAGAAAAGAAAAAAAACACGTTAGCGGTCTAAAAGTCAATTTTAAAAATACAGATCGAGATGAAGCGGAAGGGAAGGATCACTTTGAAAATTAAACCGGGAACTGTCGTTGAAAGACGTGTGAATTGAATAACAGAGCCAAAATCAATCAGAAACACTGACTAAGACACGGTATCAGCAGATTTCTAAACATAGACACTTTCCCATATCAAGTGCTAGTCTGCACAGCAACCCAAACAAAAACACAACAACAAATTGCTCATTTGTGATAAAAAGCGAGGACAAAAAGCCAATGACGAAGACACTGCACAGACACACACAAAGCATAGCTACTCAAAATGTTAGCATGCTTGGCAATAAATAAGAAACATTTGGGGAGGAGAGCCTATCTAAAAAAGCTGGAGGACCCTTGGAGCCGTCTATATAAGATGGTGCGGGGCTGTCCCCCTTCAAACGAAGGGTGGAGTTTGCGCCGGAGGAAACCCAGGAAGCAGTCACGGCACCCGCCCTTCGACCGGACCCCGTACTTAGAAGCCACAGGGGAGTCTGAGGACAGTATACTAGCGGTAACCCCGCACGAAGTGCTCACAGCGGGGGAATGCCTCAAATCGGGAAAGGCAAAGGGTCTAGACGGGATCCCCATCTTCGCGGTTAAGCTACTGCTGAAGGAATACCCAGACGTAGTGGCGGCCGCGGCGACGGAGATGCTTCAGACGGGCTTAGGGCCCGGCTCGTACCGGCCCATAAGCCTTCTCGGCTCCCTGGCCAAGGCCTTCGAGTCCATCGTTGAGGCACGACTCCGAGAGTTCGCGGAGGAGAACGGCCTCCTTTCCGAGGCCCAATATGAGTTTCGTAAAGGTCGTTCCACTATTGCAGGAATAAAGAAGATCCAAGTAAAGGCCGAAAGCATCCGCGACTCTCCGCCCGGATGACGAGACCTATTTTTTATACTACAATACTACCGGACGGAAGAACTCTTTTATTAGCTTTCAGTGGAGAATCATCTTTGATACTCTCCACAGGAAAAGAGCGACCTTTTACTTGAGACGGATTTTATCGAACTACCTACATGACAGGATTATCCATTCACATGACTAAACTCTTAATATGACCGCAGGGCTTAATACTAGGGCCCCTGCTATGGAACATCACGTACGACGACGTGCTGCGGCTGGGAGATCTCCCACTACCCGGGGCCCGGACAGTAGGCCGGGTTGAGGCGCGTGCGAACGAAGCCCTCTTCGTCATTGCGCACTGGATGCAAAGGACGAAGCTTACCCTGGCTCCCGCTAAAAGCGAAGCGATTCTCCTGGTAGGTCGGAGGAGCTTGCCCCCGCCGCACCTTGTCCTGGAGGACCAGGAGATTGCTGTAGTCAATACTAGAAAGTACCTTGGGGCCTTCCTGGACTGGGCCCTCCGGGGACTGAACACCTACGGCGGGTGTCAGAGAGAGCATTGAAGATCGCCAGTAGCTTTGCGCGCCTCATGCCAAATACCTACGGCCCTACCAAACAAGAAGAATAATTATTATGTCCGTGGCCGAGTCAGTGCCATATACGGGGCTCCGGCCTGGCCTACCAACGCCGTGAAGATCAAGGCAAATTTCTTAGGGTCACCATGGCGTACCGCACGGTTAGTACAGCGGCGGCGCTCGTGTTCGCGGGCACTAGTCTATGGGACCTGAAGGCAGAAGAGCGCCGCCTGTGGGGGGACCAGAGCCTTAAGAAGGAAGAGGCACGGCAACACACATTGGAGCTATGACAGGGGAAGTGGGATGGCCTGGCGGAGGGGGACCCAGGTACCAGTCTCCACAAGCTGGTCCCTAACATCAAGGACTGGCTGTACCGGCCCGGTGGGGAGCTCACCTTTCACACAACCCTGATTTTGACGGGCCACGGCGACATTCAGTTGTACTTATTCAGGATTAGGAAGGTCTCAGCCCCACGTGCGTTCACTGCGGCGATGGGCTCGAGGAAACTCCAGAGTGCAGCTCTGGCGTGCTCCGCATAGGCAGAGCAGCGTCACCCCTTAAGGACTCTGATGAACACGCACATTTTTAACCTACGCGACGTCGTTCTGAAGATGACAGAATCCCTGGAATACTAGAGCCTGACAACAGCGTTTTTTTATAAGCTAAGACGGCGGCCAACAACCTGCGACTCTTGCGCCTCCCTGCAGCTCCCGGGGACAGCTCTCGTCAGGAGTACGAAGACTCGCCCCCTCTGACTGTGTGATGCATGCTTAAGAAGTTCCCAGTCAGTTGGAGGACGGGGACATGACTGACTTTTAGTGGGTTGGAGCCCCACACTACCAGCTCACACCTACAGGGCCCTTACTGCTGTGGTGTTCGTGTGTGCAACCGCATTTTCCAGTTAGTCCTCTACAAAAAATGTACACAGCAACTCTTTAGGTAGAGCCCATCTACGGGTCGGACCGCCAATAAACGTTTAGAAGAAACGTCTCTATCCATACAACGAAAGATACCACAGTACTCCCTAGTCATAGTTCACAGGATTACATTAGCTTCTACTGAACAAGGCAAGGTGTTGCCTCTACATAGAGTGATAAAATATTTGGCAGTGTGTTGGTAAAGAGCTACAGATGATATTATTGTCGCACTCTGAATGTGCGCTAGATAATACAGCATCCTCCGTTACTTCCGGCCTGAGCCTGATTACAGCAACTTCTTTTATTTTAAAGAAGACTCACTAGAAAGTATGGCTTGCGCCTCAATCTGCCGAGGGGACCTACTTTTATCGGAGTTCTTTCCCGGAGGCATGCAGAGGACGCACGTTCTCTCTTTCTCTGGTCTCTCTTCTTTACCTTAGTCCGGGCGTTGCTCCCTTCTGTGCTGCCTGTGTCACCGCGGTTGGCTGGCACGCGCCAACTGATTCCTATGCTCTCTTCGACCGTCTTCCACCTCGTATATGTCTTGACTGGCCTGTCTCTTTACTCTTGTTGGTGGTCCATACCTCTCATCCCCTTTGGTAGCGGCTAGTTTTCGTAGTCTGACTCAGTCGCCAGATACAAACTTAATGTCAACTGCTGCTTTCCATCTGTCTGCGTCCTCCTTCTACTGTTTTCGTTCACTCGCGCTTGCTCATCCTCATCGTTTTCCTTAGTGTTTCTACGTCGGAGACCTGCATCCTATGGCCGCTAGCACGTGTTCCGCGGTCAACCATCCCGTAAATCGCTTCCTCGTAGACCATCTGGGACACTTTACTTCCGAGTTGCTCATTTTCGGCGTTGCTTCTTCTCCACGCTGATAGCCTGCACATTCTCCCATGTTTGACCTGCCACGTTCGTACATTTTCGGCCGAAGTAGCCAAACTTGCCGACCTTTCGGCATCTCGCTTGACTTTCCGGGTACATTTGTGCCCCGTAATCGTGGCATTGCTATCCGCACACCTGGCATTCACCCGCTCCGTGTTCTCGCCCTGCTTCCGGCTTCGGTTCGCTTCGTTTCATCGACCTTCCCGCTTTCCGCACTTCGTTCACCTATTCGTGTCGCCCTGCGATGCACACGGAACGGCAAGGCTTCTTCGTGGAGGAGCTTTCCTCTCACCTTTTGTATAGTTTCCCGCCCAAAATGAGCAGGCTACCCAACGCCTGGCGCTGATCATAAATCTCGCACCCCACCAAAGGTCGTCGTAGTGCCACGATGTACTCCACCAACCGCTCTCTGCTCCAGTGTCGTCGTCTGAAGGATCGTCTCGGGAAACGGCTCCTTTTTAGTGTTCCCTGAATATCTTCCTTAGTCTGGTCATCATCTTGGCGTACTCACAATATGTGACGCCTTGCCACCTTTCTCCGCCTCAGTTGGCCGATCCACTATGCTTGGTGGCATCTGACCCGAGGCAATGCCGTAGTATTTATTGTACACATCTTCGCGTCGGCTAGTTTGCCACGCCGACCAAGATAGCTTCTAACAACGACCCATGGATGACAGGAACGGAAGTAGGGGTGGCAGCCCTGTGGCCATTGTTGCACTGTTTTTTCTTCCTGATCCGGTCGACTGCGCCAGTTGTAGTGTTCACCACCTCCACGACCAGAAAGCGACCCTTACGAATTTGCCAATTTCTCGCTCAAGCAACACACCTTCTCTGCTTACTTCGCGACAGTGACAGGGGGTATTCCATAGCAGGGGACCATCTCTAGAGCTCTCTGACATCCCCTGCGCTCTTGTTAAAGAGAGACTTGACGGCAGGGCTCTCTACCTGGACAAGGATCTCGTAAAAGAATAGACCATGGACTCGAAGGACAGCAAAACCACGGAGTATTTCTGGTAGAGGATGCAACGAGTGTTATTGCTGCCGTCACGGAAGCAGCATACAGAATCTCCAGTGGGCAGCTCAAAAGGCAAGAATATAATTTTACCAGGTTGGGTGACGCACCGTACAAGAATAGAGGTTCTACTTATGGACCGCCTAAAGAACAACATAAACAAACTTTGATGAAAAAGCTAACTTACAGATGGAAACTGAAACAGGCATCATAATTCGAAACTTGAAGACTAAACACGCACACCCAGCGGCCCTGCACGAGACTTACAGTGGTGAATGCGAAACCAAAACATTTAGACCCCTGCAGGGGAGGAACTTCCGGTAGGCGGGATACCCAGCTTGAGAGTGTACTTGCAAAATATCCAGAAGCCAAATAAACCGCCCTACTGGTTCAACCTACTTTATTTTTGTGACGCCTATATTTTCCCTTCATATGTCTAGTCATCGACCCCCATGATCGTTGCTATACTTCTGAAAAATGACCAAACTTTTTAGAGCACAAGCTCAATTGTATTTGTACATAACCAATGAACCTAATAGTTCAGTGTACGCCCGTCCTTGGAAATAGTTTGACAAGTGTTACTTTTCCTCACCGTATTGCTAGCCGATAGCAATGAGCGTTGTATTTTGCGTTCTCTCTCAGTCAAAGTTCTCAGAGTAAATTAGAGCGCAAGCACGTAAACATTTGTATCATGGCTTGTTGATTAGGCGATCCTCAAATATAATTATCTGGAACTTTGATCATACAGTACAACTTTACTTTATTTAAACAAGGGACTTAACAAATGATCGTAATTTGAAAAAAAAACAGTAGCCCATACTAACTTATCACAAATACAAGAATCGTAGCGATGATTTTGGCTACCCTTGGATTATTATTCGGCGCGCCGGGGAGTGCTAACAGGATTAGCCGTGTTCAATGGATAAGTAGGATACCGCGCGTCTCGTATGGTTCTCGGTAGCCAGCCAAAAATGCTAGCCATCAATAATAGACAGCTCAATGGCAACTGAGTCTCTGATTGACGGTAACGTCACTGTGGTTTTATAGGTATTTACTGCGTTCTGCCTTTTGGAAGATGGCTGGATACAATGTGCGATAAACCAGCATCAACTTATCTGACACTGTTAAGTTTCCTTCAGATGAAAACACACGCACACACATATATATATATGTATATATATATATATATATATATATATATATATATATATATATATATATATATATATATATATATGTATATATATTCATATACACATAATTTAATCTAGTTCTCGACGACATTCTTTCAAAATTAGACAAAACTAATATCGGGTACAGACTTACTGATGACTTCCGCCTTATGGGCTTAGCCTTTGCGGATGATCTCATCCTCCTAGCCTCCACGAAATCCACTCTCCAACGGCTCCTTAATATTGCGGACCCACTTTTAAAATCCCGAGGCCTTAAAATTAATACTAATAAAAGCTTTACTATCTCCCACCTATTTAATAGGAAGGAAGGTAAAGGTTTTATCAATACCGTATCAGAATTTAACGTTGGAGATCGGCAATTGCCAGCTATAGGTATGAGCGATCGATGGAGATATCTTGGAGTCGACTTTGACAGCAATGGCAGAGTTGACTCCACCAAGGATATACTCCTTAACTTACTCAACAGACTCACGATAGCTCCCCTTAAACCCCACCAAAGACTCATATTTCTGAAAGACTTTCTCATTCCCCGTCTCCTATATAAACTGGTCTCCGGTCCCAGACCATCTTACGCACTCCTTAGTGATCTAGATAAAAAGATCAGAAAGGTTGTTAAGTCGAAATGGCTTAAGCTCGAAAACTCGGTGCCGAACGCCTACCTGTACACGCACACAGCACACGGCGGTCTGGACATCCCCTGCCTCCAAACATTTATTCCCAGAATCCGCTCTCCCGCCTGACAGCACTACAACACTCCACGCACCTTGGGGTCCAATGGATGCTAACCACCGAGCACTTTAAAAAAGATCTTGCGAAAACAAGACTTCTTTGCGAGCGCTTGGGAACCTCCATTGAGACCGCTACACAAGAGACCGATTACTGGTCTCAACAACTACACAACACGTTCGATGGGGCACATTTTAAAAAAGAAAAAAGGGCACGAAACGCCCTTTGTACATTACTGGATTAAGGGTATGCCCTACCTATCTGGTAAGGAGTATTTAAACCTACTAAAGCTCAGGATCAACGCACTACCAACGCGTGCCAGATTGGCCAGGGGACGCCCGGGCTACAACAAACGTTGTAGGCACGGGTGTCATGCGCCTGAGACGTTGGCTCATGTCGCTCCGATGTGCGATATAACACACAACAAACCATAAAGAGACATGACGACGTCTGTGATCGCGTGGCGCGTCTTCTCCGCGAAAGGGGTCATGAGGTGGTTCGTGAGCGAGTATTCCGTCGACCGGGCGCACCGGGTCTAAAGCCCGACCTCGTAATAACAACACCTACCGAGGTCTGGGTTTTAGATGCCGAGGTTTGCGGCCCGAACCGGGACCTGGCAAAAGCACGGCAAGACAAGATCACCAAATATGACGTCGAGTTCCTAAGAACGGCGCTCCCCTACCCGCAAAAACCTCGCAGATTCGGATCCATCACTATCTCTATGAGTGGTGTATGGGACTCCGAATCTGCGAGGACGCTCTTGGGGCTCGGCGTCACGAAGAGGAATCTTATGGATCTCACCGTTTTAACTTTGCAAGGAACCTTGAGGATATATCGCTCGCACCGGGTCCATAAGAGCGGGGGGCTACCATCAAGCAAGGACACGGACAACTGACTCTTAACTTCACGTGACACCTTTTTACCACCATTTTTATTAAGGCGAGCACTGCCGAGTGTGCAAACGTATTGTAAATGATTAATGAATCATCACAATATTTTCTATATATATATATATATATATTTATATATATATATATATATATATTTATATATTTTTTTCTTGTGCATATCTTTTTTTAATATATATATTTTTTGTGGAGGAGGGTGAATGCTTTTACGCAGGCTACGAGTACGGGGTATTCCCACCTCTCGAGCAGTGTGGTCCGCCAAGACCCCTACCCACTAAACACACCTCTCCTCTTAAGCTTCACTCTCTAATGGCCCAAATATCCATAGAACAGTACTATGGGCCATTAGGAGATGTGGCGAGCGCCTACCGGATCATTTGGCCGAGGTCACTCACGGATTCCCCCACCGGTCTGACGTGCTGGGGCCAACACCTGCGAATTCGTCTGAATACAAGCCACGTCATCTGTTGATGTCTTAAGCGCTATCCGTTCTCTTCTGTACCTGCCGAGCTCGGTTTTCTTTTTCATCACTGCAGTTGCCATTTCCTTGCCCAGCTTCCATGCTGATGCTGTGCTGCATATGTACTCCACAAACATTTTCATGTTACTTCTCGGCGGGTCCGGTGTTCTGGCTCCTCGTTTTTTTCTTTTCTGGACCATTTCAATCTTGGCAGCGCTATGGCAGTTGTCCTTGCCTGGTCTAGTCCATTATCGTCGACGCCGTCCGCACAGTGCACGCAGGTTACCGAGAGAGCTTTGCCTATACGAAAGAGATAGCTTTGAAAGTCCCTATGGCCAGTGAGACACTGCGTAAGGAAAAAGTTAAGTTCCCCTGCCGGGCGTTTTTTTTTACGCAAATCCTTTTTTTGATGTCCGGTTTATGCAAGCGAAGTGAATGGCCCGGTGAGCCTATTGGTTTGGCGTCCCATTCTTCTTGCCACGCTCTTGTCGTTTTTTTCCTCTCAACTTCTTTGGTGGACTCACCCCCTGCTTCCCAAATCCTTCTCCTTTCGTTTACTATCAAGTCCCAAGGTGGGGAACCAGCCAGTACCAGGGCTGCGTTTGTGCTAACCGTACGGTAGGCCTGCAGGATCCTAAGCGCCTCTATTCTCTGCGCATTTCTCAGGGCCTTTCTTGTCGTCGTCGTCATTTTTAGGTTGTTCTGCAGCTACTCCCCGTGGGAGATCGTTCTTTCTCAAGACGTCGTCATATGTTATGTTCCAAAGCAGGGGGCCCAGGATTGATCCTTGCGGAACTCCTGCTGTCATGTCCATCTCCACCGTGCCGTTAAAAACTCTTCTGTCGTCCAAGTATCCGGAGACGGCCCTCACAAGAAACGTATTCCGTATTGGTTGGTCGATAGAAGAGCATTCTGTTTTGCAAACGCCCTAAGTCTGTGTTCTATAATTGCCTCATATCCTTTTGCTAGGGTGTTCAAGAGACATATGGGTCTGTACCCTTCGTTACTGTTGGGAATCAAAACCACCTCCGCCCTCTTCCAGTCTTTAGGCATTTTGCCAATTGCCATCGCCTTAGTGAGTACTGTCGCTACCAAATCCGGGTCTTCGTTAAAAAACATTTTCAACCGCCAAAGGCGGAATGCCGTCGGGCCCTGGAAACCTCCCTGGCTTAGCCTCTCAGCTGCCATTATTACCTCTGCACGCGTGATAGGCGGGAACTCTTCTGGGGTTGTCCCTCTTCTTACGAAAGTCTCCCTGTTAAAATGTGCGTCTTGTGGAAAGAGTTGTTTAAAATCTGTACGACCTCTGTGTCTGGCAATATAACTTTTGGGGCCTGCGCGCCTATCCCCCTGATCATTTTGTTGGGCTTTCCTCATGGTTCGTCATTTATGTCATTTAAATTTGGACGCCACCATAGCTTTTTGCTTTCTGCTATTTCTTTTTTTAAAAGCGCCCTACATCTTCTATAATTGTCTAAGGCGAGGATCTCGGCCTCCCGGGTCCTATGGCGTGTTTTGAGCTTCCTTTTGGCTTTGTTACAATCTGCCCGTTTCTGCGCTATGGACGCTGTTCCACCAATATTTCGGTTGGCAGGTAGCTCTTCTTGGGTGAGAGAGCATAGTAGCCCCTGGTGCAGGCCCTGATGAGAGTGTCTTGCGTTCTTCTGGGGTGTGGGGGAACTTTGAGGATTGCCTTCTTGAGTTCTCTCTTGAAGACCTCTTCGTCTTTGATCCTGAAGTGCGTTTTGGTTCTTATAGGCATCGTTTTTTGCTGCAGTTCCACCGTGAACTCAATACAATAGTGATCACTGAGGTTTTCTTCCCCAATGAGCACGATCAATTTTTTCATTTTGTTAACCATTGTATCGTTGCATAGTGTTAGATCGACCGTTGACTGATGTCCGGCTCTGTGGAAGGTCGGGTCTTTACCATCGTTTGTATATACAGGTCCAGGCTGCTGCCTATTCAATAAAAATCTCCCTCTCCTTTTTCGCCCGCCGCGACCCCCATGTTTCCGATTGCATTGAAATCTCCTGTCACTACTACGCCCTTTCCGTTTGTGGCTTCTTTTATTGATGCACCGATTTCACTCAGTAGTTCTTCGAGTTCGTCCAGGCTGCCGTTGGGGTTGCTGTAACCAGAGTACAGCCCCCATCCTTCTAGCAGTTCCACCCCTACAAACCCAAGCCCGCTTCCAAGCCTTATGATTTGCATGGAGCCGGTGTTTATGATTACTGCACTCTTAGTTTGATCTGAAAACCACTCCTGTTTTGTTTGTTGCCATCGCTTGATTTGGTGGTCACATATATATATATATATATATATATATATATAGATATATATACAGTCCCTGAAAAAAAATAGGGGGCCACCCATTGTTTGCCACATTTCCCATTTATTATAACCGATCGTGTAAAGATCATAGTGATACATGCTCACAGAGTAACAGCGGATACTTCCATCGACATTTGGAGTATCGGGTTACCTCGAAACACGAGATTTCAACATTTGGCACAGCTACAAACAACAACAACCGCGAAAAAAATATAAAGTCAACCGCCAAGATGCATGCCTTAGCAGTGAATTAAGTGGAAAAAACGACGTTTGGGCTCATTTCACGGCTCGACGGAAACGAAAGCAGACTTCCTACCAGAACGTTTTGTGCTAAAACGATGGGCCTGGGTCGGCGTCTCACGAGTGACGAAAAACCCAAATCAAGGCTTATAAGGATGTCGGCCTCTCTAATCAGGAAATTCCTCGTCGATTGAGGCGTTCTCGCCAAGTAGTGAACAACTTCGTGAATTTAGGTGAAGACTATGGCGTAAAAAAAGTTCCGGGCGTCCAAATGCCATTTCGGTACAAAGCAAGCGCGCAATTCTGAAGATAGCCTCGAACTCTGTGCTCTCGGCAAAGGCAATTGCGGCGGCGGCCGGTGTGCAAACGAACCTGCGAAATGTGCAAAACCTCCTCAGAAACACACTTTGGCTCAAGAGAAAAAAACTTAAGAGAAAACCACGATTGACCTCGGAGCATCAGAAAGCTCGTCTCGACTTCGCCCAGTTACGATATCATGGACCATGAATGGCACCTAGTGCTCTTTTCGGATGAAAAAGTTTAATTTTGATGGACCTGATGGATTTAACTATTGTTTCCACGATGTGCGCAAGGAAGAACGAATTTTGTCAAAACAGCACTCGGGTGGCGGTTCGGTAATGATATGGGCTGCTGTCGGGTATCATACAAGTCGCCGATTGTGTTTTTAGACGGTCGTGTT
>QVRM01000633.1:250000-377776 GCA_003439945.1 Dermanyssus gallinae | reverse complement strand
TTAGACACAACTATCATCCGCTGGTTCATACGAACCATGCGAGCCGATTACGACCTACATTCGTCTTCGCCACGTTCAAGAGCGTACAAGTCGCCCGAGGAAAGTGCATAGAAATGACGCAATCGAGCCGTTCGTCGTTCGTGCACCATGACCAGCGGACGGCCCACCTCACACCAACCGAACCGACCTCGTCCGACATGACACCTCATTTTTTTGGCGAGCGCCACACCGCCGACGGCAGCCTTATATGCAACTGGTGCAACTACCCAGGCCACCAACTAGAAGAATGCAGAAACCGAGAGCGAGGGTTCCCACCGCGCAAGAGTCCACCTCCACCACACTGGACTGCGCCCAACCGCTTCCGACAATGACCAAGAAACCAACCGCAACACTACATCGGAACAGAATCCGTATAACCGTGGCGGGCGTGGGCACTGTGATGGCACTGGTGGACCTTGGAGCAGACATCTCCGCCATCAGCGTCAGCACCCTGCCACGCCGCAAGGTGACCTTCGCGCAGGGTACACCACACACCCTTGCCGCCAACGGAACACCAATGCAGACACGTGGTACGTGCACCTTACTTATTGGCATCGAGGATAATAAACCATCTCTTCCCTACAACTTTGTCGTCATTGAGTCCCTCGCGGAACAAATAGTGCTCGGAGAGGACTTCCTACGGACATACCTAGCTACCATAAACCTAATCCAACCAACTCACACTAGGCACATCTCAATACTCGACCAGAAACGATCCCCATTCCGCAGCTACCACAGCACACACCAGGCACCGATTCCACACCCTGTCCACTACCATTCTTCCACCTCGAACCGCCATCCGAGTAATAGTAGCAACCAACTCCGAAACGACTATGGGGACACTTCTGCTGGAGCCGACACCTGCACTGCTCCACAGAAAGAATCTCTTGTTCGCCGCGTCGCTCACGACAATACACAGGCCAGACCGCCGTACTCATCGAAACCACACACAAAACCGCATCATACTACCTGGAAGAATGACCATAGCTACAGGGCAATGCGTTTTCAGCGACCACGACCAACCTAAGGTAACGCAACTCTACACGATCCCAGCGACGGCATCCGAACAAAGAAGACCTCACCCAAACCACAACGAAATCTGGCAAGCAATCAACTCCAACCTACCTAACCTCGAACGACAGAGAGTCCACAACATAGTATCATCATTCGCAGACCTGATACCAGCAGATGGAACAGCACCCAGACGAACCGACCTCACTGTCCATCACATCAACACAGGAGACGCCGACCCCGTCCGCCGCCGATACAGCCGCCGCTACGCGCCAACAGAAAGGAAAGTGATCGAGGACGAGGTGGACCGCATGACTCGACAGGGTATCGTCCGGCCGTCCTCCAGTCCTTGGTGCAGTCCAGTAGTGCTCGTGAAGAAGAAGACCGGCGAATACCGCTTCTGCGTCGACTACCGCGAACTCAACAAGGTCACAAAGAAGGATACTTACCCACTCCCGCGGATCGACGACGCACTCGACTGCGTCGCCGGCTCTCGATTCTTCTCTTCGCTCGACCTCAAACAAGGCTACTTCCAGTGCCCGGTCGCAGAGAAAGATGTCGAGAAAACAGCCTTCGTGACCCCCGACGGGCTGTTCGAGTTCACAGTAATGCCGTTCGGATTAACGAACGGACCGGCGACGTTCGAACGACTAATGGACACCGTCCTCCGTGGCCGCAAGTGGACATCATGTCTGGTCTACCTCGACGACATATGTGTTTTCGGCCGAACGTTGAGTGAACACAATCAACGACTACAAGACGTCCTGTCCTGCCTGCAACGGGCCAACCTCTCGTTGAACATCAAGAAGTGTACCTTCGCTGCCCCACAGCTAACACTACTAGGACATGTAGTGGGGGCAGATGGACTCCGACCAGACCCCGAGAAGACCAAGGCCATCGACCAGTTCCCGACCCCGACCAACCAAAAAGCCGTCCGCAGTTTCCTCGGCCTGTGCTCCTACTACCGCCGATTCATCAAGAACTTCTCCGCGACCGCCGCACCACTCAACCGTCTACTTGAAAACGACACTCCCTTCCAATGGAACTCCGACCAGCAGACCGCGTTCAACAACCTCAAGAAGAAACTAGTATCACCACCCCGCTTCTTGGACACTTTGACCCTGACAAACCGACAACAATCCACACGGACGCATCCGGCCAAGGCCTTGGCATCATCCTCAGTCAACCAACTAACCACACAGAAGAGCGTGTCATCGCATACGGCAGCCGTACCCTATCACGAGCCGAAGTCAATTACTCAACAACCGAACAAGAATGCCTGGCTATCGTATGGGCCTTAAAAAAGTTTCGTCAGTACACTTACGGCCGACCAGTGACCATAGTCACCGACCACCACGCCCTATGCTGGCTCATGACGAGTCGGCACTTAGCCGGGCGCCTGGCTCGATGGGCAATACAGTTACAGGAGCACGACATTCACATCGTATACAAACAAGGCCGCAAACACCGCGATGCTGACTGCTTGTCCCGTTATCCACTTCCAGCCAACGATCCTGACACCGACCAGAAACCACTCCGAAGACTTTCGTCCATCCTCATAACCGACCTGGCCCGCCAGCAACACTCAGAACCAACATTGCAACGACTACTTGAACAATCAACCACCTCCACCGCATTCCAGACAATAGACGGCGTACTATACAAGTACAACTTCACCGACCGGGGCCAAGAATTACTGTGGTACTACCAAGCAGGTACCGACGAGAAGCATTGCAGCAGCACACACTGACGCGAAGCCGGCCATCTAGGCCTGGCGAAGACATACGGCCGGATCACACAAAAATACTACTGGCCGAACGCGTACAAAGACACTGACCGCTACGTCCGCTCCTGTGAAACCTGCCACAACGGAAGATTGACCCTATCCCAACGTGGAATGTTGCAGCATATGGACACACCAGACCGAACCATTTCACACCGTTGGTATCGGACTCGTCTCACTCAATGAAACAGCCTCCGGCACAAAGTGATAGTGACCGCAGTGTGCCATCTCACCAAAATTCCTTGATCGCCGACGCGTTACCGAATGGTTCGGCAGCGGAGGTAGCTAAGTTTCTGGTGAATAAGATCATCCTAGTACATGGTGCACCGAGAGTGCTCATTAGTGACCGTGGAAAAACGTTCATGTTCCTCTCTCATCACTGAAGTGACCAAGAAGTGCAATATTGACCACCGCCTGATCATCACCGTACCATCCCAGACCAACGGCCTTGTCGAACGATCCCACCGAACATTACTCGACATGCTCAGTAAATACATAAGTGAAAGGCAGCGTGATTGGGACGATCAACTGCCATTCGTCGTCCACGCATACAACACAAGGCACCAAACGAATCAACCAAGTTTAGCCCGTTCTACTTAGTGCACGGACGAGAAGCCCTCTCCACATTCGATGCACAGTTGCCGGCTCCGCCTGTCCTCGACCAAACACACACTACACGACTACGTTGACCGTCTCATCCTCTACGCTGAAGAAGCAAGAGACCTGGCGAAATCATTAGCCGACCGCGCCAAAACAACGAATAAGGACCGCTACGACCAAAAGAGGCATGAACCAACATTTAAGATGAACGACTTAGTGCTCATATACACTCCAGTGCGTCGAGTCGGTGAATCCGACAAGCTCCAAAGAAGATACTTCGGACCGTATAGAATTGTAAGAGTAAACCGGCCCAACGACCGTGGAGGTCGAACCACCGAGACTAGCAACACCCCCGGACCCCGACGGACGCGACAAACAGTCCACGTGTCCAGAGTCAAGCCATTCATCCAAACATACAGCCGAGAACATCCAGGCGATTCACCAAACAATACCATTCATCCAGCTACCGACAACATACACAAAGCATCGACCGCTGAAAATCAATCTCAACCACAACCGATCCGACCTAGCCGCCCGCGTCAACCCCCGACATGGACGCGGGATTTTGTATGCTCACTAAAACGCGACAGACGTCCACTATTGGCTCGGGACGAGCCAATTCAGAGGGGGGGGCAGTGTGACGAAGTTTCACTTCCTCTGGCCAGTACGACGATAGACCAGCCACCCACAACACCGTATGTGCATAACGGCGCAATTCAAATCTACTTCAACGGACCACGACCAGCGGCCACAGCGTCCAACGTTCACCGACCGACACATATCTCAACCAACCACAGCCTTTCGCGCCGAAACACCAACGAGATCCGCCGTCCAAAACGATCATCGGTCGACACCTGGAGAGGGTCGACCTATGATCGGCAATCTAAGTCAGACCTAAATTAACCTGTATTCGTATACGAAACAAACACAAACCACTGTAAATTTCGACCGATATGAGAGCGGGTTCTGAGACTCTTTGGGTGTCAGCACGCCGCGGTGTCTTGTGAGTCAATAAATAGACCGAGCAACCTGGCTTAAAACACACTCGTTGCTCGGTCATGCACTAGACCATATGCTACGCTTTGTCATTCTTCGTTCCTGAGTTCCTCGTGCTGCAGTACCTGTCCGGCTGAGTCTACATCCCCCGAGCTGACCAGCGTAACACAACAACGTTACAATATGACTGGCCAGGGCAACTGGCTGCTGAGTGCCCGCTCGATTGCCCGCTAAAGAACGGACGAGCGAACTCCACGGTAGCGTTTTGCAAGCTCATCCTTCACCTTCTAACTCGTCGTCGTAGCAACAGCAGCAGAAGCTGACGTAGTAACTCGATCTTCTGTGCAACTGATTTATGCTTCATCGCCCCCTTGTCCTCGCGTTGCTCTCGTAAAAGCAGCCGACCTCTGACAGCAGCAGACACGGCGCCGCCAGTAGCAGCAACAGCAGAAGAGGAAGTAACACTAACTGCAGACTGAACGAGAAGAAACGAGCACGGATTTTATGGTCGGAACCGCCATAACCTTCCGCCGTCTAAGCAGCACTTGGCAGCAACAGCACCAGCGATTTCTCTCACAGCAAATCCAAAGTCAGCTTCGTCTTTTCATCCTCTCTGATAGTCGGTCTTTTCTTAAACTCGCTTTCCTGCGTCGTCGTCGTTGTTGTCTCATAGTCATCACCATTTTTTCACTTCGTCAAATTTCAGGATAGAGTTGGCCGCACGGCCGTTTGCTCGGTCGCGGGCTGACAACGATGTTATATCTGACTACGTCTCCCTTGGACATGGTCTTCTCTACGGCCCGACTCTTAACTTAACTCCTACCCAAAGCTCAGACATTTGGGGCACTTTCAACTTCCTGTTGCCCAAGCTGGTGCTTCTTTTTGTTTTCGACACCCCCCCCCCGGTGGGGCGTGGCGCCTTGGTACTGGAGGAGACACATCTGTGCATGGGTTCAATCCCCACCGTGCACATTTGAATTATGGGGTCCGTCTCACGAAATCACTTTGCCTTTTTTTCTCTACTTATTGCTCTAACGCCGTTTGCCGCCTATTGCTTACTAAAATCAATCCGAACCGAAGATGCTTTTTTTGCGCAGAACATGCAGCATTAGCACTATCGCCAGCTGCCATTATTGACGAGGTCAATTATTTTTATTACACTTACCCAGCCCGGGTGTTAATAATTATTGACGAGATCCGTTTTTTAATCGGCCAAAGCTGATAAGTTGTTGCACGAGGTACAAGATCGTAGAGCAAGAGAACAACCCAACGCCCGCTGATGGCTTGTGCTAGTGAGATGCAAGGTCTATTAGATCCACAGTATATATATATATATATATATTTATTGCTCAGTAAATGAAATATATTCAGTCTACACCTGCTGCCAGCCCTTTAGACTTATATATGTAAAAAAACGCGTAAAAATGGCACTGCAAAAATTAACGGCTGTAGGACTATCTGAGCGACTATGGTGGCATATCCACTACGTATACAAACAGTTGTACGGGTGATCATTTCGATGAATCCGTTTGGCTAAACGCTAGGCACACAGACGTCTTGCTTGCTCCGTGGGCGCGAGGGATTCAAGAGCAATTAAGAGGTGGTTCCTCTGACGTTTTGATCGGCTATCAAAAATGTGATGAATTGTGTTAGTCTGAGGTCAAAACATCCTGAGCTAAAGCTTACGATGTTTTGACGCAACTGAGGATTAGCATGTGGAGTGAAATGAACGTCAGGCGCGTTTTAGGTCCTCCGGGCGATGCCCAGATAAGGAGTATCAACGGGGTGCTCAGTCACCCGCCTATCCTGGGAAGGTCTGAGGCCGGGGTCATTTGTCGCTCTAGCAGGGCGGTCACAGTAATGTGGCGGGCTCCCACGAGAAACGCCGCCGATCCGTCGCAGTATGTACAGTGGTAAGTACAGTTGTGACAGAGCTATGTATGCCAGACTTGATTGTGTAATTATAGTCATTGTGCTATCTGAAATCATATTCCCTTAAGTGGCAGGTGGCGCTTTACGCCCTAAACATAAATAACATGAAGCAGCGGCGGGACGCAGCCACTCCAAGAAAGACGGCCCGAAACGGATAAGGGTAAGGTACCTGTCTCCAAAAATTCAAAAACCCGAAAGAGTCTGCTATATACTTAAATCGACACTACTCAATTGTCTGGTTATGAATGCCACACTGGGTAATTTTCATGGAAAAAGTCCGCGGCTAATTCGATCCAATTTTCTAGTAAAAAAAAATCACAAATAAATATTTTTTTGTAAACGACGATGCACGACGTCTTTCTTCGGTCATTTTCGGAAGCTACGTGCAGGGCACGATCTATATTGCGTACTTTTCAAAGCAGTTATTGCGTTTGAGCATACATAAGACATCAGTATCTGTTCGAAGATGCCACAAGCCACCAAGGATTGAGAAACATGCCAATAGTTCGCCATGTCCGATATTTACTTTATTTTTTTATATTGGCATGACGATGCTTTACCTAAATAATTCAGAAACACGTTTATCGTTATCGGATTTCTTACAGACCTTCACAGATTCTGCCCAGAATTGGCTGGCCTATTGCAAACACAAAAATCGGGGCAAATCGTCTTGTGTAAAATTGGATCTCGATTTCAAGCTGACTCTTCCTAAAATAATGTCACTGACTACGGGAGTGGAGCTAGAGGCAAAACGTCTGTACTCGGGGGTGCAGTTCGGTTTCCCGACGGGTCACTCACACCATAGCCAAATCAAGATAAAAGGTTGGCGGTGAGGAGGCAGGGCTCGGCTGGTCAAGTATTCTAGGTCTTTTGGCATCGCTAGCTCTTGTGGCGATCAACAGATTGAAAATACAAGTAAGCTACATTGCGTTAAGACGTAACGCAACCAGTATGTATGTATATATATATATATATATATACAGTCGATCCTCGAGGGTCAAAGGCGTCCAGTAACATTAACATTAAATAATTTATTATCAGAATTTACAGAAAGATTACTAAGACTGCATTTATTCATTGAATCTGGATCAATTGCTATCAGCACGTAGCGAATAAGTCCAGCGCGATTTGCAGTGACGGCGAACTGCTGGACGGTTTTCAGAGTAGGAATTACTAAACTGCATCACTCTAAATAGTGAGTCGCTTAGGCAGGTGCTCTCCATCGCCCACTAAAACCACTGGAAGGCCGATGAAGCTGTAAGCATTCATTAAAGCACATAACCGACGCATTCATCTGATACGCAAGGCGGCGTGTTTTGAATTGAACATCAAACAAACAACAAATCCGAATGCTGGAGTAATTATACAAGACGTCAAATATAATACATTCATCTGGACAAACTAAAAACTCAAAAGATTGAATGAAATTATGGCACAGAATGCAAACACTTCCTTAGCGCGTGGCAGATACATAGATCGAAGCACACTTCTTAAATGCATTTTTTTATGTCTTCTAGCTCCACTCTGAAGTCGTCGAGCGCATATTTGCGTGAATCGAAATGTTTCCGCTACGATTTGTATTTTGGGAAAAAGTAGAAGACATCGCACGGTGACAGGTCATGCGACTAACCTGATTTCGTGATCGAAATGTTTCCAGACGCGGTAAAGAATCTCCATCGGTTACAGTCTGGTGGAGTCTTTTCCTTCTCAGCGTCCAGGCCTATAAACCCTATGCGTAGAGCCTACCTTTGCAACCCCATAAAGACCTAAAGCTGTCAACCCTGCAGTTTTCACTTGATTTACCGTGACCACTGCCTTTAACTAAATGAGGTCTACAGATTTTGTTGTCTCCTTGTAGCTCAGCCCTAAAGAAAAAGCTATCCCCTTACTTAATTCCCCCATTTCCCTCCAACAGGGTCAGTTATTTAATGGGGATCGCACTCAGATCGAGCGTACGACAAGTTTATTGAATGTTTCATGTGTTGATAGTCAAATACTAGATGTTATTGCTACGGCATTTTTGGCAGTCGTTCCCCCGGCGATAGAAGCGACCTCACTACAGCCACTGCATTTCCACGTTGAACTTGCATGGAGATATGCTGCACCAGGTACTCCCCGGCTCGCGCATCCATCCCCATCGCAGCAGTTAGCCTTTTTCCGAGCTCCTTAAGGAACTTGACGGTTGCCTCACCCATTGGCCCTAACGTTTCAATGGCAATCGGCTGAATTATGTATTGCGGCGACAGCTTCCTGTAGTTCAACAATTTGAGACTTTCAGCAAGACCGCCAGCTTCCGGACTTATGCACGCAATGTAACTGCTGGCAAGTGTACAGGTCAGATACTAGTTTAGGATGCAGTCACCGACAAAGTTAGCTTATATATATGTGTACCTGCCTAAAAAATTAAAACAAATGTTGCTAACCTATCGTGATACGTGTAACATATACATAATGTATTTTACGGAAAATACATTTAACAGTATATAAATAATATAAAGAAAAGAAATATATATATATATATACCTAAAACAGGCGAATTTTAACAACATACTGAAGAGAGCCATGACGGCAGGCGTTCTACAAAGGTCAATCCTGAGCCCCCTGGTCTAAAACATAGCATATGATGATGTTCTGAGGCAGCAAGATTTCCTACAGGGAGTAAAGATGACTTGTACGCCGATGACCTGGCGTAAGTATTCAAGTAAAGACAGCGAAAGAACTAGAACTAAAGACAAACATGGCTCTCCGGTCGACAAAATGTTCGATGAATAGAGCTGGGCTTCTTTTGCTGTGGAAAGGACCGAGGCAATTCTCCTGACAGGAAGAAGAAGAGTGAACAGCATGAAACTGATGGTGGCGGTCCGGAGGACCAAGCAAGTAAGAGAATCCAGATACATTGTCATTTTACTACATATGGGCAAAATTCTGCCAAACTTACACGGGCCGCAGGAGTGCTGGCGACTGCTATTAATGTGGGTCACCAAATTAATTGCACTCTTCGGAACTTTGTTCTGGCTGCAGAAAACGCCCTGAAAGAACTCCGACAAAAAAACCAAAGAAGCAACAGCGGCGCTTGAGATTTAGAAAGCCTACCGCACGGTTAGCACGAACGCAACCACCGGTGCGTTCTCGTGATGGAAAACTCAAGAGTTGTTTACCAGAGTTTAGGCCTTTTGCGTCGGACGTTCTTAGAAACTATTTTTCAAATTTTGCGGTCATATCCCTTATTGGCCGTAAAACCAGGTGGCAGAAAATTGTAAAGGACGATTCTCTTGTAGTCGAAAGCAGTCAAATGGACCCTGGTGTTGAATCTGCTATCTTCTTCAATCGACTCACGCTTAGAAAGCGCCGCTAAGAGTATAAGGCTTTGGTCTCCATGTCGTAACCATAAACTGAGATGTATTCACTCTCAGCAGCAATCCAGATTTGTTTTGCTACCGTCTGAAGGTTCAAATAAGACATTCTCCGACGGCGTTCATTTGCTGAAAATTCAACATTTTAGAACGGACTTTGCTGCCAGTATCCTGACGCATAAATTATTGGTCAAGACTGGTACAGCTAATCCATAAGATATTTTTAATTCGTCAGCTATCTCCCTGATAGTAAGTCGGTAATTTATTGAATATAATATTACAAACGTTTCCAACATTTTCTTCTGTTATTGACGTCAAATGCCTTCCCGAACGATAATTTTAGATCTATTTGCGTCCGTCGCAAATCGAAAGTACCACGCATAAATTGTGTTTGTTGGCCACCACTTGATCACCATAGGCAGTTTGTAACATTTCCACCACTTCAGAACATATTAGTTGGTATTTAACACATAACGTGATGTAGATTCGCTGCTCCTTCATTTTAGCTTTTTGAAAATCGCCGAACCTCATTTTCTTCACTTTGTTGAACTAAATTCAAACAATTAACGCCGCCACAGATTACAAAATAACTGAAGCTATATATATATATATATATATATATTGGTTTCGGCCGACCGGCAAGATATAAGGTATAAGAACTTGCTGATCTATGATCATGTATATATATATATATATATATATATATATGTTCTCGCGTGAAACATCACAGCATGTAAACATATTGGTTTAAACGGTTTAGCTGTATCATACTACTAACGTTTATCAGCAGTCATGTCTGTTCGTAAAATACTTGTACAATTAAAGTGTTCCGCGCCTTAATTACAGATGAGCACCTTTTTCGAAAACAGATATACTCGTACGATAGATGTGGGGGCAAAAGCATTTCAACAAAAGCATTTCAGTAAACAATTATATTATAACTAAACGTAAGACTACCTATAACGGCAAGTAAAAGTTGCTTCCACTAACAAACGTTTATTAAAAACATTACTTTTGTTAAGAGAGGGAATATTGTTCTCAATGCGCTATTACTGAACTTTAAATCAGAAAGACGGTTCACATGCGCAACTACAATATGAATACAAATTTCGCCATTCTGGAGCATAGTGCGCTGACCAGTGTACGTATTCACAAATATATAGTATAAATACTTGTATATATTTTCTAGTAATGCATGCACTTGCTGATACATACATATATATATATATATATATATATATATATATATATATATATATATATATATTCGAGCATTAGCGGAATTGCAGAGCAATACGTTTGTATGGCTCTCTAATTTCGAAGTAATTATATTAAAACAGAGTACTCCTTTCGATCTGAGGCAAACCCGTCCGCCCTTACGAGGTCGAGGTGCGGCTTGTCTGCGGGACATAGACTCGTTTTAGCTTAGACACATGTTGTCAGATAATCTTTGCAGATTGCAAATATTATGAGCCTGTTCGACCTATACTGCAGGTGCGGTAGCCATACATCATACTCTCTCATGGCCTTCTCTTACTGGCGCTATATGGCTAAGCTCAGTAAAAAGAGTGAAGAAAGATTCAAATATTCTACTCCCGCTGCCGGCCATCTGCTACAAATGTGTAATATATAAATAAATTGAATGACCAGTCGTCGTGCTACTAACCGCATTTAAAACGGTTTATTCACTCTCGTAAATAGCAAACTGAAGTCCACTAAATTCGCTAACACAAAGGCTCCCTCGAAACTCAACACGCACGATTGTAATTAATAACAACCACGCAACCTTTAGAAAAAAATGCTATTCGGGCTGAACCTCAGCCAAGATTTAACGTCCACGAGACGGCTCGCAATGCTCTACACGGACGGACCCCCATGAATACAAATGTGCAACGGTGGGGCTCAAACCCGCGCACCTATGTGTCTTCTCCGGTCGCGAGGCGCGGGCGGAATGCACCACACGCATGCACCGGCAAAGACAAGCAACCTCTAGAATGCCGCTACAATCTTTAGCGTTCTTCAAGCAACCTCTAGAAGAACGCTACAATCTGCCTGACTGTTGTCATTGTTGCATAGGCGGCGTCTTGTCTGCTCGCAGCAAGTCACCTTGATATAGGCACCCCTCGTGGTTATAGCTAGCTACCCCACGTTAAGGAGGCGCTTGCCCGAGGCGCTTGTATGTAGACATGCGTCTGCGCCTCGCGACCGCAGAAGACACATAGGAGGTGCGCGGGTTCGAGCCCCACCGCTGTACATTTGTATTTATGGGGGTAGTCCGTCTATGAAGCAATGCGAAAAGCAGTCCCATGGACGTTAAATCTTGGCTGAGAGTCAGCCCCGAAAGGATTTTTAAGGAGGCGCTTGCACCGTGCAGCGTACAATTGCCTCGCTCGTTCTTCCTCGGCGTTTGCTGATCTCGGAGAATCTCGCTGATCGCTGATAACCCTCCACAGAAGAATGCCGCGAAAGTCGAGCTGGTCAATTTGGCCACAGGCGAAGCCGCGACAGAGGCGTCGGCGCCGACGGCTAAACGAGACACCTAATTAATATCGGCTGTGGTGGCGGCGTGTCACGTGACTGCGTGACATCGGCTATCGCGCTAGTAGTGATAATGATAATAATAATTATTATTACAATGCTAATGATTGGGATGATGAGGTTGTTGTCGCGGCAGTCCGCTCAATGACGACGACGGCAGCGGCAACGATAATTAAACATAATTATCCCGCAGATTGGAGAGTCGCCGAGACCATATGGAGGGGAGAAAACCCACCATCATCAGGCAGGATATCGAGGGGGATGATCGCGCATCGAGATTGGCACTTCATCAGTTACGCCGATTATGTGGCGCTTGTTGGCAGTGTGGGTCGCATCTGGTCGACGCACTTGCGAACGAACATTTTGTGTCGTCGTTGATATATATATATATATATATATATATATATATATATATATATATATGCCTATTTAGATTATCGGCAGTCTCGCCGAAGTCATCCAGCTGTTGATCTGACCTTACTGTAGATTAAGGTGGCAGCTCGACTATGCCATTCTCTCTGCTACATGGTTTTATCAATAAACCTTCAAAGTGACCCTTGAGATTACATCTTAAAAACTTACTTTAGATAGCCAGTGAAGATATGTTTTCCGGATTCGTACTTTAGAGGGACTGAGAAGATATGTTTTCCGGAGTATAAAACTTTTTCGCAATTACTGTCCCGCTATATGTTCCCGGTAAAACTTTTCGGGTCATATTCGGAAATGTTGCACAGCTATTTCTAAAGGGCTGTTTTTTCATAACAAATCATTGTGACACACAGAATGTAAGTTTGAAACGGAAGTGTGTCAGAATTTTTCGAATGCGTTACATATGCATTCCTGACATGCTCGAACCCAGAAAATAGATTTCCACACCCGGGGTATCCGGGACATCGGACCTGCAACCGAACACATCAGACGTTAAATATGTATTTAGAACTAGCCACGCTAATTCTAACCCTGTTATCGGCTTAATTAGAATATCTTTTATAAGATCTGCATTACCACAAATATTGTCGAACTTGTCTCTTCTACGCAGACAACTTCGTCACGTAAGGAGGCGCTTTCTGACAAGCTTAGGCCATACTCAGCACCGCAGCCTCCTATGCAGGACATACATCGCTTGTTATAAAACCGCCTCGCATATCAGATTGCGGGGACAGCTCTGATTAAAAAATGCTCAAAACAACAAGTATACAACGCTAGACCTAACCTCAGAATACACCAGCACCTTGGCACGTCACGCACTGAAGCTGTCTTGTGAAACTTTTGCACAACTTCACAAATGATGTTCTCACAAAGTCGGTTCTATCGACCGTACGTTACACGAAGGACTCGCCAGCATGTCCGTACAAAGTTTCTTCTTTATTTATGACAAATGTTCACAATCTCTACGCGTTCTTCCGTTGAGTAACGCTCCATATTGGATTTGTCTGGCCTACCTGCTTGGTTTACAAGACGAGCTGATCGCGGAGAGGGCAGAACTGAGCGCAGAAACGATCAAAAAAGATGCCGGCTGATTATTCACACAGCCTACATCTTGAGTGAGGTCAAGGTAGAGCGATGGAGCAAATTGCACAGGGCTTGTTTAGCTTCTTTAATAGGGTAGAGCCCGGTGGCGTGGTGCAGTCGTCTGCGCCTCGCGACCGGAGGAGACACATAGGTGCGCGGGTTCGAGTCCCACCGTTGCACGTTTGTATTTATGGGGGTCCATCTATGAAGCAATGCGTGAAGCAGTACCATGGACGTTAAATCTTGGCCGAGTCAGCCCAGAAAGTAAATTTTTTAGCTTCTTTAGTTGGCCTGTTAATATGTACAACCATACATCGAAAGGTAGCTTGTGTTATTAACCAAGCGAACATGTTTATATATGTATGGAGATATGTGTGTAAGAAGGAAGGAAGGATTAGCCCAGTTCAACAATGTGTCCTTGCATTTTCTCGCTGAATGTCAACCGGCAGCCCCTGACGCAAGAATTCGGATGCTTTTGAGTCCCTCGTCGAAGGGTTAAGGCTTCTGCCCACGCAGCTACCCATGAATCAGCTTAAGTGTAATAAATGTTGGATTTCTGCCTCGACACCAACGGATTGGTGCGGACTACTAACGCCAAAATGTTTTCTACATTGGTTAGCCTCTGCTGGAAGCGTAACCTGCTTGGTCCGCATCTGCACCCATCACCGAACATATATGTATATATATATGAGCGTTCTGTGAATGTTTCCGGTTCGGTTAGCGTAAACAGAATAGCAAGGCTGATTGTCTGCTGATCACAATTGATCCGTCTCTCCGGAAGGCAAAAAGAAAGGTACGCAACCACTGACTGGTTCAGTCGTTATCACATGCTCCCCGCTGCCGCCGTATACTTACTGGGCTTTACGGAAGAATCAACAACATTGCCTTAGATACAAAGCTACCTGATTATCATAATCGCCATTATCATCACCAGCATAATCAACCACCGTCATCATCGTCATCGTTACCATCACGGTCATCATAATAGGCATGACGTCTTTTTGCTCTGTGTTGCACTTTTCGTGCCTTGTTCCTTCTGTATTCCCCCGTCCCTTCTACCCGTCTTCCGTTCTTTTCAGCTTCGGGGGGTTGTTGCTCTTTCGTCTGTCGGCGTGTTATTGTGATCTGTGATCGTTGCGCCCACCCTCCCCCCACCTCCTTCCCCGCACCCCGCTAATACCATGTCTGCTTAGGATCATTGACCGTAAACGGCTGCAGCCAGATCGGTCAACAGTCAACTGCCTTACATGGGCATTGTTTGGCGGGCCGCTTAACACATAGACGGGTGGAAATAAAGACACCCACAAATGCACACGCATAGAATGTTCGTTCGCCACCCGCCGTTGCCGAGGTCATCTGCACAACACACAGAACAGGCACCCAGCGCGCACGCACAGTTGAGCGCGCCGACCACGACGGCTACAGTTTGTACCGTCGTCGAATAGAGCGAAATAGTGCGTCTCCTTGTCGCGTCCATGATGATCTTGCACCGAGACGGCTCCATCTACGCCACCCAAACAAACTCTCACGCCACACTGCGACACGTTCCTGCGTCCCCACTTCCTTCTCGTCGTCGTCATCATCATCATCATCGCCATCATCGCCAATCAATCTGGCAACCCAATTCTGTGCTTGTGGGCAAAACTAGAGCACCACCTATTACGGGGCAGAACGGGCTTAGACAGAGAAGAGCTTCTCAAAGCTCGTTAGAGAAATCATCACCGGGTGTTTAGCGTAGCAGGGCGAAGCGGGCCTGTGAGGTGACTTCGCCTGGACTTCGTAAGTGATTGTGTGTAGGCGTGTTCGGGCGTGTATGTCTGTGGCTGTGTGTGAGTAAAGATAAATAAATCATACCATACAGATGACGGCCAGAACGACTTGCAATTATAGGTCTAAATTGTGGCGGCACGTGATGATCTCTGAGGTTACGAGTTAGTTGCCAAAGTGAGATGCGGGTATATATTGCTTAGAGTCAGCTCAACAATAGTAGGGCTAACAGACATGCGTATAAGGCTTAATCATCAGCTCCTAATGACTGCGCTCTCGTTTTTCTTTAAAGCGGCTATTTGATATGTTCCGCGTGAATATGCACGTGTGTGTGTGTTGTTATCTGAGCGCCTCCGATGAAAGTCACCGTGGCGTCCCATACAACCAGTGTGCGTACAACACTATATAGCAATATATAGATATCACTGAATGTGGCATGAATATGGCACGTTTGGCAAGTTCGACGGTTTGTAAACAGACGCAGCAGCGAAGAAGAGGACTCCAGATCTTTGCGAAGGATTGACTTCTTTGCGAAGGACTTTTTTCAGGATAATCGGTGAGCGCGTTGGACCTCCTTTTGACCAGACGCGTTTTTAATCTTCAGTGGCAATTCACTCGATTTTTCTCTCACGGTGCGTACAACAGCTCGACATGAGCAGTCTGGAGGTTGGTTTGGTAGTGTAGTCACCATGTTCCCACGACGTCTTTCTTAACGCGCTCATTTACGCTCAGCGAACCGTTCTGAACAAAGCTTGAGAAGTCTGCTGTTTATTGACGCCGGTTCGTGGTTAAACCGGCGTAAAGTTTGACCAAATAAAGATTACGATTCTTTCGCAGGACACACACACTTCTTTACATATAAAGATATATATCACAAAGAGTCACAGATATCTTATAAAAGATAATTTGAAAGAAATTCAACATATTATGATGATAATAATCTATTTATTTTATTTAGTAGCAAGGATGTATTAATATGTGCAGGTTGATACCCGATAATTACTAATATATAAAAGCACTCGCCTATTTATCCATTAATCACGGTTTTCTTTCAGAAGTACGTATATTGATAACAGTGTATGTGTGGCAATAATGACTGTACCACACACCCTTTTATGTAACAATAAAATATATTTTATATTATGTTATACCAACTATACATTATTTATAATTTGGTTTGTATTATTAATATTATTATTGCTTGAGTGTTGGTGGCCGCTCAACATAGCGTTGCCTCGCTGTAGTTCACATGCTTCGCTATAATAAAACGTACGGATCTGTGCCTTTGCAATGACTCTAAGGCTATCCTGCAATGGCTCTAAAGCGATTCTCAAAAGCTAGTTTTAAAGAAAGCCTTTTGTGAGGTTGAGTGGCTTGTATTGACAACAGTAAAACTATGTATGACAGCAAAATTACCAAAAATCGTAGGATGAAAAAAAAAAGCCATTGCGACAACTTCATTGCCGTCTCAATTTATATATATATAACAACTTCATTGTCGTCTCAGTTCAAAGTTATATATATATATATATATATATATATATATATATAACAACTTCATTGTCGTCTCAGTTCAAAGTTATATATATATATATGAAACTTCGAGCAGGCAAACTCAGAGCCACTGCGCTCTCGCTCGCAAGCTGAACCACTACTACTGGTATCGCCGCGAATTTTCAAATGATGCCTTCAAAATTGATATCCCCAGAGAAAATGCCGCCTAATACTTTATGGGTTTATGCGGCGTGTCCCTCCCTCACATTTTGCGTATATTATGCTTCGCAATGTTGTCCGGGTTGAAATTGCGACACAGCCATCTACCACTTATTGACCTACAAGTTCCGCAACTTCTTAGAGCAATGTTTGCTTATGCAATACAACATATATATATATATATATATATATATATATATAAAGACAGGAAGACTTGCCAACTATTTCGCCAGGCAACTGCGTAAACAGTCCAATGAGACACTGCCCTGCGGCGTATATATCAACGGCGGACCGTTCCTACATGTCAGGCAGGGTTATTGCAGAATCTATATTACATAAACACAAATTTATGCATACGTTTGCAGCCGGTGATACTATGGATTGAGCTCGGCCGTAAAGCGAAAACGCAGCCACTGTTTGTGCGATTTTGACATATTGGCACTCCTGACATTTGTTATTTCCGATCCGTCTGGTGGGCAATCACTAGAACTTTCGTCTTATAACCACACATGTACGCCGTTTGCATTAACTATTAATTAGCACTAATACTTAATAGTAAAATACACTCGCAATGTTGCGTGACGGATGGCCTATATAGACGGATTGACACGCACAAGATATATTTTTTGTGGAAAGGGGTTAAATGGAGTTACGCACTACCGCTACGAGTAGGAAAGTTCGTTTTCCATCAAGAGCTGTGTGGGACTCCACCCCAGCGGATAGATGTTACGCCGCTGAGACCCATACCAAGTAAACGCACCTTCTCCTTTAAACTGCACTCTCTGATGGCCCAGATCTCTATAGAACAGTGCTATGGGCCATCAGGAGAAGTGTCGAGTGCCCTATCGGAACAATTGGCCGGCCTCTCTTCTTGCCAGTTAAGAGGATGATCTCACTTTTTCGAGAGCGAGTGCCAGCCCCGCGGCCTTTATCCACTCCGCTGTTAGGTGCAAGGCTTTGTTTGTAGTTAGCTCAAGCTTGTCCTCCCTTTTACCCTGTACCACAACCGCTAAGTCGTCAGCGTAAGCTATTATGTCTATTCCCGGGGGTAGACCGGTTTGCCGCAAGACGTCGTCGTACGCTAGGTTCCATAGCAGTGGGCCCAGGATTGAGCCCTGTGGCACGCCGGCTGTCATTGGGAAGACCCTCTTACCGTTTGAGACGGACCCCTCCTTAAGGTATCCAGATAATACCTTGAATAGGGTTGGCGTTTTTTTGCTAGTGTTTTGTTTGGTTCGCTAAAAGCGTCTACGTCTGTCCCTCTTCGTGGCGTTATTTCCCAGACTATGTCGTGGGCTGCCCGGTTTCTGTTACAGTTGACCTGGGTTACGCTTGCCTTGTTCTGCATTTTGAAAACGAAGAAGTATTCCTCTGGATCAGCCTCTTTACAGCCCGCTTAGGTCCCTGCGTTTTGCAGTCGAAAGTTTTTTTGGGGATGCTTGCTTCAGACTGTTGTTGCACCATAATCTTTTCGGACTCAAGTTTGTCGGCCGTGAACTTTGAATTGTTTTTGCTGGTCTGCCTTTCTTTATTCCGTCATGTCCTGTCCGTTGGTAGGGTGACCAGACACTGCCAATTGGCTCGGTTCCTGATTGGCCTGGGAGCTTTAGCTCTCACATAGAAAGCCTCGTAGATTTTAATTGTTTCCCGCAGCTCCTTCTCGATCTCGTCTGTCGTTAGAAACGGGTCGATACCTAGAAGGACGGCAGTCATTGTGGGGCCGGTACATATTCTGGTGTCTATTTCTCCCCCTGTTCTCTGCCGCAGCACATCCGCAAACGTTACATCGCTTCTTGGATTTTCCTCCACAGCTCTTATAAAAATATCGCCGTCTTTACCTGTGGTGACTGCTCGTATTTTCACCCCTGCCTCTTGTTTATGGACAAAGGGGCGTAGTTTTTCAACCATGTCTTGTCAGGAGGACCCCTCAGCCGTCTTTATGCGAATGAATTTTGTTTGCTTCTAACCACATACTCACTTGCTCGCTAATCGAAACATCGTCAAACACTACAATCATGTGGCAACCATATTGTTAGCCTACAAAATGATATGTGAACTTTTGTACTATACTACCAATTTATGGTGATTAAATAATTCAATAATTATATTGTTTGCTTCTCTGGTGGACGCAAAATGTCGCGTTGCACACGGCAAAGGCTGTCTCTTGTGATGTCAGCCTTACAGTCCGCCCTTCTGCAGCATGCTTCTATTGCATTTCTAATCGTATCTCCTTTCCATTCTGGGGAGATGTGTAGAGCCAGGGGGTTTTGAGTTTGAAGACTATGCCTTTTTTTCCAATGCTTTAGAAAGAACCTCTAGAAACTTTTTTGCTGTATATTTGGGATCAACGATCCCAATAAGCAATGTGCTTGACGAAGTTGCAGGGCCAACCGTGGTTTCTTCGTCTTCTAGACCGTCTTCAACTTTGGCATGGTCCAGTTTAAGCTGTGTGCAGTTCTTTAAACTCCAACTCTACCAGCCCGCAGGTTGAAGGTTTTTTGGCTAAAAAAGCTGCCCGGTCATTTTTTTTCGCATTGCCTTGTCTTTCTCTGATCCTCTGGTGACAAGCATTACTCTGATATCCTTTTGAGTGGTTATGCTATCCAGCGAAAAACTTGTGTTTTTGAATGCAGACCGAGGCCATTCTTGTTTGATAAGGTCGATGAGGTCTACCAGCGTTTCCGTTTCGGCAATCTGGTCCTCAATGTTCTTTGCCCTATCAAGCGCGTGTTCTGGCTTCGTATGGCAGTCTTTACATCGTGAGTCGCCTGATTTAAGAGTTTCTGGCTCAGGTCTCTTAGAGGGCCATTTCAATTGTTTCTCTCTCTAACTTTGTGAGCGTTTCTGCCTTGGCCTTCCATCTGTCTCCTAAACTTCCCAGTGCCTGCAGACTTGCGTTTGCATCGTGTTCTGCTTTTTGAGAGCTTTGTACCCTTTTCCCTAGATTTTAATTATCTCTCTCCATCTGTCTAATTTTTGCTATTTGTTTTTCCTGTTTTTCGTGTGTTTTATTGTCACTTCCCATACGACCTTGTCTAGGCAGGTGATAGTCGCTTTTATGCCCACTTGGGTTGTTTTTTACTTTTCCTTTAAGCTCTTGAGAAGTTGGACCACTGCCTTGAGATCCGCAAGTACATTTCCGCCGTGTGCTTCGCTTCGACTTCTATTTCAGTTCTGTCATCTTCTTTATCTTCACCTCCGAAGGTTTGCACATCTGACATTATGCGCAATCGGGAGCCCAATATAGTCAGGGCAGTCCTGTCCTTGGCTGTCTCTGCTTGAGCATGGCCGTCTTCCCGCGTTGCAGGATTACCATCAACTTGACTAAACTTAGGTGGGGGCTTGCTCTCCCCTTGAGCGGATCAGTTTAATTAAATAGTTTTTTCATTTTTTTAGAGATATTTGGGATTGCCTTATATATATATATATATATATATATATATATATATATATATATATATATATATCTCACAGCGCTCCCTTCTGTCAGGCTTTGCATGTCTGCCGTACGGCTAACCTGTTGACTATGAAATTCTACAGCAGTGAGCTACGACTGGTCGGAGTCATCATTCTGCTAACCTATACAAGGAAAAATTCGTGTATGGGACGTAACCGATGTACGCACAATGGTTCTGTTTTATGTACGTCACTGTGCAAGTCTGGATGGGTTGCAGTACGCTCGGATTCCAAAAAGCGAATAGAGTATTTGGAGCTATCAAGAGTCTACCATTTCATATTTACCACACTGGCCCTATCGGCATTGGCAAAGCAAACATTTTAAACGATATCGGAAAACGCATAAAAGATCGTACGAGCGATCTTTGGTTGTTGGCAGAGGTAACCTGCCTTTTATCGTAAGCGCCATAAATTGACAAGGAGTAATCAGACGACGAATCGGGCTTAAACGTTTAGACCTCACAACTGTATTAACTAAACAAACTAATAATAATAAATAAAAAACAAAATGCAAAACTATATATATATATATATATATATATATATATATATATATATATATATATATACTCTTGCTACTTTGCTTTAAATATTTTGTATGAAATTAAAATAAACCAATTTTAGTAAACCATAGCCAATATAGGACTTCAAGAATACTAACCAGCCAACGTAAATAGTTCAAGATGGATTGGTCTATCGGTCAATCTCAAATCGACGCCGCTGGGAACAAAAGTTCTATCACGCAGCTAGTCGCGACAACCACTAAACAGAAGGTGGCGAACACTCGACAAAGTCCGCTCAGACTGCTGAGGTAACTTCTGCTGCCTGGCGGCAGAGCGAGCGTCACTCTGCAGACTGTCGAAAAAACAAAAATTGGTGGGTCGTTGCTTGCCTAGGGTTTTAATAATCGAGTGTAAGGTGTTGGCTGGAGCGTCCACGCTTTGTCCTCCGTCGAACATACCACAAACCAGTCCCGTCTACTCCTATATGTAGTTAAAGCCACGGGGCAGAGGGAAGCTGTTTGTGATATATATATATATATATATATATGTATACACGTATGTGTGCATACGCACAGTGAACCCTCTCAATACGGACAACTACTGCTGTAACAGATTCGAAGCGTTCCACCTTCCGGAGGAGGTAATTGAATCAAGGTTTGCCTGGAGCCTTATTGTCGAGTCGCTCTGTGTCTGACACACATTTGGTTTGCCCAGTTTCCGGAGTCGTGGGAGGGCATAGCTATGCCGATCATATTTGTAACGACAATATTTATACGTGACAGATATTGTGGACGCAGTCTATTTGGTTTGTCTTGTTGTAACGCGTATGAGTAATTTCGTAAGCCACTACAAGGCGCAGAGGACATATGTAGGATAGGGGCAGTCCTAGTGTATACCTAGTGTAATGTGTGTCGTAGATGAGTTGCAAAACTCTTTCGACTACAATTATACGCCCGATGATCGTTTAGTATACATAGATACGCATTCATGTGTACTTTTGTATATTCGTCTGCGTATACGTGGGAATCAGCCCGTGATTTTCCAAAATTACCGCGAACTTGAAAGTGATATATATATATATATATATATATATATATATATATATACAGGTAGTTCAATAAGTTCTTAGAATGAGCTTTTTAGAATTCGAATTTTGGCGCGCTTCCACCGCTATTAGGAACTGCAACTTTTCGACTGCCAGCAGTCAAAATATTATGGTGATTGGCCGTTGCGATTTTGTTTGATCGCTTTTCCCGTGCAAGCATCGGCGTGATTTTGAAAAATGGAGAAAAAAGAGTTTCGAGTGGTTATCAAGCATTTTATTTCAAAGGTTGGAATGCGACCCAAGTGAAAACTGAGTTAGACGAGGTGTACGGTGACTCTGCGCCATGTTTTGCCACTGTTTCCATCTGGATTAATGAGTTGAAAAGAGGTCGCAGGAGCACCGGGATGAACTACGTTCAAAACGCCCAAAAACGGCAACTGATTAGGAAAACGTGGAAAAGGTGCGGAAAATCGTTGCCGCAGATAAGCGAGTGAACATTAGGGAGATAGCGGAGGCCTTGGGGATCGGTTTGGGTAGTGTGCATTTCATCCTGTACGAAAACTTGAAGATGAAAGAGCTCAGAGAAAAATGGCTGCCGCATTTGCTCAACCAAGGCCAAAAAAACGCGCCTGTTTTCGCTTCACAGCGAAATTTGGCCAAGATGTCGAACAATCCGTCGGATTTTTGGCGCAGATTCATGACCGTCGATGAAAGCTGGGTCCATCACTACACTCCCGAGACCCAAGAAGCATCTTGCCAATGGTGTGCACCTGATGAAGGACCTCCGAAGAGGGTGCGGACAACGGCATTGACCGGAAAGGTAATGGCTACAGTTTTTTAAGACCAACGTAGAATAATGCTGGTCGACTACCTTGAGAGCGGTAAAACGATCACAGGAGAATATTAGGCAAGACTGTTAGACTGCCTTTAGCAAGAACTCATCGTGAAACGGCCCGCTTTGCAGAAGAAGGTTGTCCTGTTTCACCAGGACAATGCTCCTGCACACAAGTCCCGGCAAGCATCGGCAAAACTGGCCCAACTGAGGTTCGATCTTATTGAACAACCTTCCTATTCTCCAGACCTGGCCCCCTCTGATTATTTCCTCTTCGGACATTTGAAGAATAGTCTCGGTGGAAAGCGTTTTTCCAGCAATGAAGAGGTTAAGGCTGCTGTCAATGCCTATTTTCAGTCTAAAGACGCGGAATTCTACTTAAGAGGTATAAAAGCTCTGAAATCTTGGTGGGAAAAGTGTATTGAGCATCTCGGGGAGTATATCGAATAAGATAAATTTAAAAACATGATTTGAAAAATTCTTGGTTTTCATTCTAAGAACTTATTGAACTACTTGTATATATATATATAGCTTAATTCTAAGCTGACGACGTTATTGTGATTTTTTTCACCTACGGTAATATTTTTTCTCCTTAAAATATAGAATCCAAAAAGGCCTTCTGCTCTATACTTGAGATAGATTAGCACTAAGCAACATCGAACAAGTCTATTGGTTCTGTTGGTCTCTGAAAGATGCGCCCTGGCCTCTATGGCATAGGACTGCTGCCCTATGGCAGCTGTAATCGTTGTAAACAATCCGACAGATAGTACTCCAGGTCAAGTAAAATTGTGCCTCTGCAGGAAGCTTGTCGAAGAACAGGGCTCATCAAAAATGCACCTTTACGCTGCCTCGACTAATCTTGGTGTCCTTACATAAAGTACCTATACGAGAATGCTGTGTCCATCTAAATAGCAGCTGCTGCGTAAGCCGCCATTCCGGAAATGCGAATAATATCTATAATAGCATTCAGGGTCGGTGCGGCGCGAGCAGTTTTAACAATAGCTAATGCTCGCTGAAACTCTGAAGACGGTCACGGTCTATCGGTGCGCCATAGTTGGTGCGTGCGTGTGTGCGATTTGATATGAAATAAGCCATGATCTGCTACTAAGGATGGCGAATGAATGCACACCTGATACGATGGGCCGACTATTAAAATGTGTCTTAGTTTGAATGAAGGCCGTTTATATATATATATATATATATATATATAGTATTTTATGGGGCCGTCTTCTCCGAGCGGCAAATTTATTTAAGTTTAATAACTCTTCATTGATCTTGAAATTTCCGTTGCTGATTTAATTCAAACAATTTTAAATGTTCAGGTAATTTTGCAGGAAAGGCTATCGCCCGTGTCTATATATATATATATATATATATATATACTGAATGAGTGAATATTATGTGCTCGTAGTCTGTGTCTCCATAGCCGGATTGCAGGTACACAGAAACATGCTTGGCTAACGCCAGCCAGATTGAGTGCTTGCAACAACAAACGCTTCGAACAATAGATTACGCTCGTTGTGCAATACGCCGATGTTTGTGCGACTGGGTGCTAACACTAGACGGTATGACTGCCTTGCCGCGGGATGTAGACGATCAGCGTCCCATACTCGAGCCCTTTCAAGCGAACGGATTTCACGACTGTCCCGCCAATCCAAATTAGCTGGGTGAGAACCGCCCTATGTTCATTGCAATATGATGACCGCTTGGTACACTGCAACCAACCCTTTGTGTTGGATAAGAATAATAATAATAATAATTACAATTATGTTTATTTCACTCAAATTGAGTATAATATACATTTCAAAAATGTTTCCTCATGAAGCTCTATCTTCTTCACGCTTCCGACGAGAGAAGTAGTGCAGCGATTTTCGGTCCAGCGCTGTGCATTCCACTGCATGGTACTTGGCACACCTCTGCAGGCAGAACCGGCAGGTGCACAACTCGTACTCCTCGTGAAAGGTTGCGTTTGAACATACCAGGTAGTGATAACCATGCACTATGTACCTGGTGTATACGTGGCGATTGTCACATGCAGGACCAGACCAAAGGTGCAAGGCATTGAAAACGTCCAAACCACCGACCTCCCGTCTGGCCTGTTCGACTTAAGCTTCCCACTCCGAAATAAAACATTCGTAAGGTACTGTACGCGGCATCTTCAGCCTTAGTCGAATTGTTTCAGCAGCCGGTGGGCAGCCTGACATGAGATACACAAAGCGGCTCCTCGCTCGGATAGGCAAGCAGAGCACGCGCTTCATATATAATGAAAAACACCTTTCAAGCTGGTTAAAATTCGCCAGCGTGAGGTGGTTCCACACCCTGTCAAGACCGTACATCAGCCCCGGAACAATCTTAAGCATGAAGAGCCTCACTGCTGAGAGAACGGACAGTCTTCGGACATTGCCTACTTCCCCGTAAAGAGAGACAAGTGCCTTTCGTACTGTTTCGTTTACATGCGCTGTGAACGTCGTTCCCGTATAATGAACCCGAAGGCCATAATAATAATAATAATAATAATAATAATAATAATAATAATAATAATAATAAGAAGAAGAAGAAGAAGAAGAAGAAGAAGAAGAAGAAGAAGAAGAAGAAGAAGAAGAAGAAGAAGGAAACATGTGGCAGAGAGCTAGCCTCCCTATCGGCAACGGAGGTCTTGGAATAAGAAGAGCTACGGATCTAGCTGCAGTGTGCTACGCTGCTTCCCTGAATCAATTCGGCTTCCTGGCGGAATCACTCATCGGCGAAGAAGCAAAACTTGAATTAAAAAAGGCAACTATGGCGGCAGACACCACAATCAGGATTCAACTCGATCCCGGCCCTTTGGAAGAGCACGTGAGACAAAAAATTATTGACGCTTACAAAACTAAGAAGTCCGCACGAGATATAACAAATAGCCTAACATCAGCAAGAGAGCGTGCCGTCTTTCTAGCGGCTCAAGATCCCTTCAGCGGGGGCTGGCTTCAAGCGCTGCCCTCCCGTCAGCTTGGCGTCATGCTGGACCCAAACTCCTTCCGCATGGTGTCAGCTCTTAGGATAGGCGCCCCCGTCTACCAGCCCTTTTCTTGCCTGCCATGCGGCCAACCTGTCGACTCTGACGGTCTACACCCGTTAAGCTGTCTGAAAAGTCCCGGCAGACTCACAAGACACGCTGAACTCAACGCCATAGTACGAAGAGCTTTTAGAAGGGCAGGGATAGCATCGACACCCGAACCGAAGGGTCTTAATGGCAGCAATGAGCTGCGACCTGACGGGGTCACCATCCCGCTATGGTCACACGGGAAAAGCCTTGTATGGGATGTTACGGTTTCATGCACGGCGGCCTTGTCGTATATATGTCACAGCGCAGTCGAATCTGGATGGGTAGCAGAGCGCGCGGATTCTGAAAAACGAAGGAAGTATCTCGAGCTATCAAGAAGCTACCACTTTGTGCCCATTACATTGGAGACACTTGGCCCCATCAGCACAGGTACAGCGAAAATCCTGAAAGATATTGGAAAACGCATAGAAGACGTTACGGGTGATCGACGCGAGGCCATGTTTTTGAGACAGATGCTGTCTTTGGCCGTTTGTAGAGGGAACGTAGCTTCAATCATAGGCGCAATGAACTGAAAAGGGAACAAAGCAGACCTGGCTCGTTCTAAACGTTCATACCTCACAATTGTTACAACTGAATGAAAATAAATAATAATAATAATAACAATAATAATAATAATAATAATAATAATAATAATAATAATAATAATAATAATAATAATAATAATAATAATAATAATAATAATAACACGCTTGCATCGAGCTCCCATATAAAACGGTTCTTTTCGGTGAAAATACTGTGCTACGACTAGTGTGAAGTGCACAAAAGGTTCTTTCGGATACCGTGATCATCCTCAGTGTAAAAACGAAAAAAAACTTGCTCGAGTTGTCTTACCCGGCTTTACCGAAGTCGTAGTGGATACGCCTTCGAAAGCTGAACGGATGCACCAAACTGAAGATAATGTTGTGGACCAGACCACCTGCACCACAGATGAGCCAGGTTTAGTGCATACACTGCCACCGAACATCTGTTCACAGCCAAGCAACTCTCGACCGGGGTCACCATATACGCCTCATCAAGGGTTGTCAGTTACCCGTTTGAACAACAGTGATTATTGTGACTATTCACCACAATCATCTCGCTCGTCATCACCTCTGTTGTGCTGCAAAGCCGGCAGACGATCAGGAGAGGAGGGCAGCCACAGGTGCGGTGTCAAGTGTCACAGATCGATGACGTCGTCAACCGAAACAGTGGCAGCAAGAGAACGCCAGCGCCGAGAAGCCAGGCTAGCCGAGATGGTGGAGAGGGCGACTGACAACGACCCGATAGATCTAAACAGTGAGGATGACGATCAACCGTCCGAAACAGATGACAGCATCTCACACGCTGCCGATGAGAGAGGAGTGTGGAATCACATCCCAACTCGGCAAGAGAAAGCGACAAAAGTTGCCGCTAAGAAAGTAGCCAAAGAGATCGCCTCCGCGGCTACACAAAGAGAGAGAAAGACATCTCTTCGACGGCTCTGCCAGAATTAATTTTCCACTCGCCAGATAACCCTGAAGCACTAAGACCGCTTAGTGTTTTTCAGATAACTGTAGAGCTTAGCAAGGTTTTTCCGGGAGCCAAGGCACGAATAACGACGCACGGGAAATTGGCAATTTGCCTCAAAGACCCAACGCAAACGGTAACAGCAAAAAAGCTCGATAGCATTTATGGTGTGAAAATACAACACTGCCCAGACACATCAGCATTCTGGGGCAGAATCAATGGAGTTAACCCTCAATTCACCGAGGAAGACATCCTAAATTGCCTTCGAGATCAAGGCGTCGACGAAGTCAAAAGAGAAAAATACGCCATTGCCGCACGCGATAACAAAGGGAACACAATAAAAGCATGGAAAAATTCGGGCAGAGTGCGACTACGCTTTGACGCAATGCCAATCGCTGAAGTACACATGGTTGGTGAGGTATTTAAGGTGACATTGTGCACAGGGTCCCTAATGCAATGTTTACGATGCCATAAATATGGACATAGAGCCACAGATTGTCTAAGACGAGGAGATCCTACCTGCAGGAAATGTGGTAGTCCCGGGCATGAAATGTGGGAATGCCAAAATAAGGCTCGTTGTGCCAATTGTGGGGGTGCTCACGCATCTAATGATAACAGTTGCGGGGTTAGAAGGGTATATAAAGAAGCGGAACGAGTAAAGCTCTGCGAAAAAGTGTCTGGACGCCTCCCTGTCTCAGACGATTTTCCATTGCTTATCAGAGCGACACAGAACGTCAGCTCTGAGCCCGTTAAGGGAGATAAGTCTTACGCAGATGTCGCCAAACCAAGCACCGTTCAAGCCCCCACACAAGTTCTACATAAAGATGGTAAGACTGTACTATGCAATCTCCCACCACCCATTGCTCCCAAAAAACCGTCCGATACAACAAAAAAACAGAGCTCAGAAAATACAATAATAAAGTCACAGACAGGGAAAAAAAACAGATCATCAAATGACTCTTCACATATTGTCATTGCAATCCTAAAAATATGGAAGAAAATTAAACCTATGCTCTCCAATTGGCTAGATCATAATCCAGTTATCAAGACTGTCTTGTCATATCTCGAATCCGAGACTGGGATTGCTTTTTTAAAGACCGTTCTGGACGGTACTGATGACCCACAGCTATCAGCATTGCCCGGAACGGTTGATCAGAGTCCCGCGAAACCAACTTTAAATGACTAGCCAACAATATCAGAACACTCGAGACGCCACCGAGAACGACTCGGAAATGGCTTTACCCCTTTCCCAGACACCATATGTTTGCAACTACTGTGGTCAAGCTGTACGATCTGCTAAGGGCCTAAAAATGCACATAACACGTAAACACCCTCTGGCTCCTTGTCGAAGCCTCCGTACGAATCACAATCCGGGCCCGAGCAATGATATAGCCAACACATTAAACACCGATACGCAACCTGACGCAAAGTTACTAGTACAAGTCCTATCACATGCTCGCAGAAATTTAAGACTAGCCAGAATCATACCCCGTGGGGCTAGAGAAGTCTGTGCTATAGCATACACGACAGCATTAAGCAATTTTAACACAAAGCTCGACCTTGAAAGTTGGAATAATCTTATGATGCTTCCGTCATTGATGTTTACACTGCCTCGCCAAAAAATTCAGGAAAAGACACTAACAAAAATTATTAAAAGTAATGTAGCACAAATAGGTTCTCGAACACTTCAAACTCTCCCTGATTCGATCACACCCAGCACAATCGGCAATAGGTTTCATATCACTAACGACCAACACAGCGTGCGCCAGGCAGAGATGAAATTAGCAGAAGGCGATATTCGTTCCGCTGCTCGATCGCTACTGTCCTTAGACACATTGGCACCCCACGATAAACATACCGAGTCTGAACTACGGAGCAAACACCCAGTTAGTCCACCCGGGTGTCAAGAACAGTTAGATCTTCTGCAACAGCCCGCCACACTAGACCTAGATAGAGTTGAAGGATCTCTCGTCTTTGATACCATTCGATCTTTCCCCTTTGCAAGTGGAGCCGGCTTAGACGGCTTACGGCCTCGACATCTTCGAGACATGCTAAGCCAAGCGATTCCATCTTCGGAGCGCTTACTAACCGAGCTGGGCATTTTTATGGCCAGAGTGCTAAATGGGGCTTTGCCATCGTTCTGCCAACCCGTTTTCTACGGTGCAAGTTTAACTGCCCTCCGAAAGAAAGATAATTCTATTAGGCCCATAGCATGCGGACTAACTCTACGAAGAACGGCTTCAAAGATTGCGATGGCCATGAACAAACAAGCAATTGTTGCGGCGGTTTCACCCCACCAAATGGGTGTTGCCATTAGAGGAGGAGCGGAGGCTACTGTACACGCTACACGCGCTTTTCTGGAAGCAGAAGGACCGACAAAAGTACTAGTTAAACTAGACTTCCGAAACGCATTTAACACAATAAGAAGAGACAGAATTTTCGACGAAGTAAAGAGAAAAGCCCCACGACTCTATCCGATGATATGGCAGAGTTATAAAAATTTCTCAATTCTCGCTTGGAACACAGATATAACCATAGAGTCACAAACTGGCATTCAGCAGGGAGACCCATTGGGACCAGCTCTGTTCTGCCTCGGCATTTCGGATCTGGTATTAAGCCTACAGAGCCCTTTCAATGTCTGGTACCTAGACGACGCTGTCTTGGGGGGTCCCGCAAATGCCGTGGCGAGAGATCTGCAAACTATACTGAATTTTGAGGAACCAGGAGGACTGACTCTCAATGCAGCCAAATGCGAAGTTTTAGCTGTCGGAGGCACCCTTCAAGATCAGGCGCAAGCTATACAAGAAATCATGGAAGCACTTCCTGGGATATCTTGTGTAACTCAGGGTAACCTAGATGTTCTAGGTTCTCCCGTAATGGCTGAAGGAATCCCACGCGCTCTCGATGCTAAACGAGAGACCCTGGTAAAAATTCGCCCACGACTGACCAATATGCACCCACAGGTGGCTCTGTGTCTATGGAGACACAGTCTTGGTTCACCAAGATTCGTCTACATGCTACGAACATGCCAGACCCTGAAATACGTGGAGGGTCTCGCAGCCTATGACGAGACCATCAGAAGCATTCTAAGCGAGGTACTTAACATTAACTTAGAAGGAAACACGTGGGAGAGAGCTAGCCTCCCCATCGACAACGGAGGCCTTGGAATAAGAAGAGCTACGGATCTTGCTGCAGTGTGCTATGCTGCATCCCTGAATCAATTTGGCTCCCTGGCAGAATCACTTCTTGGTGAGGAAGCAAAGATTGAACTGAAAAAGGCAACCGCGCTGGCAGACGCCACAATCAGGAGTCAACTCGACCCTGGCCCTCTGAGAGAGCACGTGAGTCAGAAACTTCTTGACGCGTACAAAACTAAGAAGTCCGCGCGAGAGATAATGAATAACCTTACATCAGCAAGAGAACGTGCCGTCTTTCTAGCGGCTCAACATCCTTTCAGCGGGGGCTGGCTTCAAGCGCTACCCTCCCGTCTGCTTGGCACCATGCTGGATCCAAACCCCTTCCGCATGGTGTCAGCTCTTAGGATAGGCGCCCCCGTCTGCCAGCCCTTCACGTGCCTCTCATGCGGCCAACCGGTTGACTCGGACGGTCTACACCCGTTAAGCTGTCCAAAAAGCCCCGGCAGACTTACAAGGCACGCTGAACTCAACGCCATAGTGAGAAGAGCCGTTAGAAGGGCAGGGATACCATCTACGCCCGAACCAGTAGGTCTTAATGGCAGCAGTGAGTTGCGACCTGACGGGGTCACCATCCCGCTGTGGTCGCACGGAAAATGCCTTGTATGGGATGTAACGGTTTCATGCACGGCGGCGTTATCATATTTACGTCACAGCGCAGTCGAGACGGGATGGGTAGCAGAACGTGCGGATTCTGAAAAACGGAGGAAGTATCTAGAACTATCTAGAAGCTACCACTTTGCACCCATTGCATTAGAGACACTCGGCCCCATTAGCACAGGTACAGCAAAACTCCTGCAAGACATCGGAAAACGAATCGAAGACGTTACGGGCGATCGACGCGAGGCCATGTGTTTGAGACAGATGATGTGTTTGGCCGTGTGTAGAGGGAACGTGGCTTCCATTATAGGCGCCATGAACTGACAGAAAGCGAACAGAGCAGGATAAACATGATTTAAACGTTCATACCTCACAATTGTATTAACTAAATAATGATAAATAATAAATAATAATAATAATAATAATAATAATAATAATAATAATAATAATAATAATAATAATAATAATAATAATAATAATAATAATAATAATAATAATAATAATAATAATAATAATGATTTTGCCATCAAGTAATTATCAGCTGGTACGTGTACAGATTGAACTCCTTATTTGTGCATTGTCTCTTCGGACCACTCTCCTCGGAAGCGTGTATGAAATCACGTTCCAACGTTGCCGCGCTGAACTTCTATGACGATGCGCTTCCTCAGGAACGCTGTAGATAGTTTTGGCCAATTGTACGCGTTTTAGTTATGGCCGTCTCCACACACGTCGGATGTCTTAATGATGAACTAATAATTAGAGAGGAATTTTCGATGCTTACACAAAAAATAAAAGAAGACGTTAACACCTGGCTAAGCACAAAAGTCGACGAAACTGTACAACCGCCAGGGGATCCCAGATCTGTGATGCACCCATGCGATGAAACCATTCGATGCCGCCATCTGCCTCCGCCCGTTGCAAAGCAGTCACAAACACTATTTTTCAGGACATTAGTCGAGGCCTGTCCTGAGACCTGTCCTCTAAGACGATCTCAATACTAATAGAATTAACAGACAGCAACTGAGGGAAATCGCTTGTCTTTTCTGGCTGTGCTTATTAAGTAGTGCGCGTCTACATTACGAACACCAAGCACCAACGACAACAGCAACAATAACACGCGCTCATATGAGGCCTGCATACGAAAAAAGCTTATTGTTTAGTGCGTGCGTATTGTGTATTCATTGCTGCTAAAGCATGAGTTGGCAGCTTGGTTTTGGGCCGCGCACGTAGCGGCTTCGGGCTAATACACTCGAGCCAATACCACTCAGTCGTCAGCCGGACGCAACGCTGTTCCTCGCACATTAACGAAAATCGATTGCACTCATCCTCGTGTCGCTTGGCAGTGTACCGCGCGCTCCTGTGGACTCCGAGTTTTCGCCAAGGACGGCGGATCTGCGGTAGCACGACAGCAGCCGTTGTACAGACGATGTGTGCAGGTGTGCCTATATGTATATACGTATGTATCTCTTATAGCATCTTTATATATATATATATATATATATATATATATATATATATAATATCATCAAGCTATTTATGTGCCGAGATGGTAGATAAGACACGGCTGGTCGCATAAACGGCACACACAGCCGACATCAGGATAATGAAATGATGGCCTTATGGCCGAGTTTATGCTGGGATCCCCTTTTTAAAATATAACATACATATTTATAATAACATATTTAATAATAATAACATATTTATAATAACAAAATTTAGTATAACACATGTCTCGACCCTCGCAATGGGCCTTAAAGCCTGTGGCACGGACGCCGAATGCATACATCCTCTTGTCATCCTGTGTGTATGTATTACAGAAAAATATAATAGATATTTCTATCATTCTAATGCGCACATTGAACATACGATACAGCTAATAATACGACAAAAAATAATGTGATAGAAGATGGATAGCAAGATTTCGCAAGATTTCGTCGGTTGGGTTGTAGTGGTCTCTGCCAGTTCTGTGTGGCCATTGCTGGCGATTCGTAGAAGCTTCCAGAACCTACTTAAACTATACTTGTAAATGTTTGTCAATACTGAAAGAAAGCATTCATATCTAATTCGCCGAGATGACACTTACCTCGATATAATGTGAACTCTAAAGACGGAATTTACTAAACAACCAATAGATGTTGCCTCTGGCCCATCATATTTCATATTGATAAGCCAAGGTTGACGTACTTTTACAAAACTTCACTGAGCTACTGCGTGAAGAAGCGCACGTAGTGGATATCAACAAGTTGACGAAAGCACTAATCGGACGTGCTACTAAGCAATTCGCCCACCTGGATTTTGCACACCTTTGCAATACGCCGTCGCGAGGGACGTTATCAAGGGCAAGCTCGGCAGACAAGGGAGCATTTTAAGTACACCCATCCCAGACAAACCACGTACCGCAGCCACAACACAAAGAGCGCGACGAAACTAAAAATATTCATACGTTTTAATTAATGCGCACAATGTAAAGACCAAGTTTGTGGCGACAGGTAATTTTTAGGAACAGTTATCGCCATTCATATCATGTGAATTGCTGAAGCCGACATGTTGTACTCTAGAAAGAGATTTGTTAAACAAAAAAGTGCCAATATTCTAGATAACCTCGAAACAGCAAAAAGGGCAAACTGGAGAAGTTGAGATTTCTAAAGCAAGGGAGGTACAAACAGATTCATGAACACAGGACATAGAGGAAACGAAACATATTATTTACAACACAAGCACAAACTCACACGTTCGTTCACATAAATTCATTGTCAGGCACCGCACAAACCATGCCATAACACATGATTAGAAAAATGTTGGGTGATGACGTCGCTGTTGACTGTTTAGGTGGTTTTTTTTTACGGGAAAGACGAAGCGACCAAGGCTGGAATATGAGACCAAGGTCAGATATATTAACGTCACTCCGATGCAGCCTTGTACAAAGTCAGCTAGGGCACAACAGAGACAGAAATGAGTCGACGAACGAAAACATTGAGTTCCTATCGGACACGAAATTTTAGGGAATTATTCTGCCAGAGAACGACGAAGACCGCGACTGGATTCTGCTACCCGCCGTGTATCACAAGATGGTGGTTTACATAGGGAAAAAAACTATGTAGGGTCTAAAGAGCCGCGAAGACAAAGGGAATCTTTGCTTGTAGACATTATCCCTGTAGACTGTTCAGACTGTTATATGTGTAATACCGAGCCTGGGTGATCTTTACGTGACACAGCCAGTGGAGTTGGTTGATTCAGTGAACCTGCTAGTGTGCATATAGGCGATTTATTGGGTTACGCATGTTGGGGGCATCAGCCGGCAAGCATATTGTGCACGCAAGCTCGTGGCATTGCAAAGGGTGCCTGTCGTCCCATGTACAATCGTGTGTCTGTTAGCGGGGGTTCCAAACGTTTTCGACGGGCAAACCCTGTGCCCTGCACTTGCATTGATAATGCTGAAGAGATGTATAGCCGTTCTATGGATAAAAAAACATGCACCTTCTTGTTGAAGCTCGTGCACGGAGTAGGTCTTTTTTTTATGGAGGAGGGTTAAGTACTTCTACGTACTATTGCTGCGAGTAGAAAAGGAGAAGGTCCCAATTCCTATCTCGAGCAGTGTGTGACTCGATCCCAGCGGATGGATGTTAGCCCGCTGAGACCCATACTCACTGAACGCACCTCCCCCCTTAACTTCTCTGATGGCCCAGATCTCCATAGAACAGTACTATGGGCCATCAGGAGAAGTGGCGAGTGCCACTCGGATCATTTGGCCGGGGTCACTCATGGGTTTCCCCAACGTTCGACGTGTCTTGTATCAACACCTGCGAAGCCGCGTCATTCGGACTTGCGTGATCTTCTAGTACAGTCGGCGGAAATCTTGCTCTCCTGAGCCTTCCCAAAGCTTCTTTCTCCTTCAGCACCGCCGTAGCCATAGCTACTCCTAGCTTCCATCCTGAAGTCGTGCCGCATATGTAATCTACAAACTCTTTAAGGGTTCCTCTGAGGGGATCAGGAATGTTTGCTCCTCTTCCATCTTCCTCATTGATCCATTTGTTTCTGAGTTTTGCGACTGCTGTGGCTATAGCCTGTTCCAGTACCTGGCACTTTAGGAGAGTGTGGGTCGGATCGTCCTCCGTTCCCTCTTGGCAGTAAACACAGCTCGCTGAGGGAGCTTTTCCAATTCGAAAGAGGTATGTCTGGAAGTCCCCATGTCCCGTGAGGATCTGCGTGAGGTAATGGTTTAGTTCTCCACCCGGCCGTTCAATCCATTTTTTGATGTTTGGGATGAGGGATCAGAGAGTGTGCCCCGGTGCTCCAGAAGGAATGGAGTCCCATTTGGCTTGCCATGCTTCCATTGCTTTCTGTCGCTCTACTTTCTTACTGCTGCTCGAGTTGTTGTCCCAGAGCTCTCGCCTTTCCTCCGCCTTCAGGTCCCAAGGAAGAACTCCTGCCAGTACGAGAGCAGAGTTTGTGCTAACCGTACGATACGCCTGGATAATCCTGAGGGCCGCCTCTCTCTGAGTGCCTCCAAGGATCCCTCTCGCTTTCTTTGTTTTCAAAGGAGCCTTGAGCCAGACTGGGGATCCGAATAGCGCTATAAATTCGGCCACTGATATTAGCAACCTGCGCCTGCATTATCTTGGTCCGTGAATGTTTGGCAGAATTCTTGCAATTGCATTAGCCGCTTTGGCCGCCCCTGCCGAGGATATCTTCAGGTGCCGAGGATATCATCCTAAGGCCCGTAAGGCTCTTGTCCAAGCGGATCCCCAAGTACCGGGCCTCCTTGACCAGCTTTATTTGCTGTCCTGCCAGGTATAGTCTGATAGGACCCACCTTATTCCGTCCCGTTAGCAGTATGGCCTCTCTTTTCTCCGGAGCAATTGCTAAGCCGACTTCGTCCATCCACCTCCTACGGAGTAGGTCTAATGGCACGTTACTGACGTGACTCAATGCTTTCCCACGGCGCTCCCACAGAGGAAGCGTACGGTCATAAGTTAATAAAGGCATCCATCTGACTACGCATTTATCCAGAATCACAACTAACGCTTCGAGATATTACGCCCTTTCGCAGCAATGCAGATCAGCGCATGCGGGGCTTCGAATCTTCGACTTCCACACTTACTCTGAAGTTAACGGGAGCTTCGTTTCTAAAAATGGCGACAAAGACAACATTTTCGAAGTACCATTTCTCATTTGGATTTGTGTCGCACTCTCAAGATACGAAGGGACTCAAGCGTCGATTAACCTGTGTATCAATGCCTAAAATGATATCTCAATCTATGGCTGTTGGTAAAAACTTTATCTTCATGCACAACATTGTCAGGTCGCACACAGCTGCACTTGTTTAGGGTTACTACTTTGCAGAAGCTGAAACAAGCTCGATGGACTGGCCAGTATGTATTCCCGAGTTGATTATCATCAAACGTGTGCGGGATTAGTTGAAACGACGAGCTAGAGCTGGAACTCCAGCTCCAGCAACACTTCCGAAGTCCATACGTGCCACGGGCGAGAGGTGGAACAGGATCTCGCAGCAATTCACTGTGGAGTTTATTGAATCAATGCTAACGCGCATGACGACCGTTTTTAGACTACGTGGATATAGATCATATGCACTATTAAATAAAATTAATTTGACTGTTAAAAACGTAAACCATACATTTGTATCAAAACAACATTTTGACTACATACATTTTACATTTTATGAGAAGACGCCTCCGTTTACAGCTGAACCTTTGGTTTATATTTTGGTATGGTCTTGGTTGATGTAGATGTTCCGTCTTTATTACAGATGCCTCTTCTAAGACAAATCTCTAGAGAGGAAGTCCTTTTGGAAATTACTGCCTTGTCACGCAAATTTGCATTTCCTGTATGATAGTTGAGAAAATGCTGGTTTATTCGGGGACATAACTTCTCTAAAAAGCAATCAACGGCCTTGATTGAAGTATTTATAGGTTTATTTTCCGTATAATACATTAGGTATATGTTACACACATCAACTAGCTAAGCCAATGCGCATTGTGACTGTCACGTGTCCGTTTCGATGAGGCCAGGGCGAGACCACTTCAGGAGTGTGCCCCGAACGGAGGCAGCGTTTCCACGTTGTATGTCAAGATCCAGGCGTTGTTTAAAAAAGGACGATGACCTGTTATCACCGGATGACAGGTTTAACAAATTCCCAACTTTGCGGATCAGCTGCTTGGTCCGAACGCCAGGGGCACCTAGGGTTTCAAACGCGAGAGGGCAAAATTCATGGGGATAGCCGATTGATGAGTATTTTCTCAACTTGTTAGTCTCCGCAAGGTGGGCTGCATAACCAGCTTCGGATGCGCCGCCACCGACCATAGAAGTAGCTAAGGAGTCGGTAACGGTTGCATCCCAAACTAGCATTTTGCCTCGCTCGAATGGTGTGAGTGTCATACCATCTGGACGTTTGCCGTCCTCCGCGCAGAGACCTGGGGGTTCAAGAATGCACGGACGACCGCACGACCTAAGGGCTCTGCTAAAGGTCTCATTAATAGCGGCATGTCTCGAGCGTCGTCCTGCACTAATAATGCACGATAGTCCGTGATGTCCTAGTTTATCGACGGGGTGACCACATTGGCACCGATGAGGGCTAACTATATCTGTCCCTAGTCGTAAGCCTACTGCTATGCGAATCGACTCGTCATCAAGAAGGGTACCTATGGGGGCGCTGGGAATCGCGTGTAAGCAGGCCCCTGAATCCTTGGCGGATACGGCGTTTAAGCGAGCTCTGGCTGTGTCGTCGGCAGCTTCGTTAAAGAGACGTCGTTGTACCTCGTCGTGCAGAGGGGAACTCCAGTCACGCTGGGACAGTACGTTTTCAGGCCTACCCCCACAGCGCGCCTCAAGGTTCTCTTGGTCGGCTTCTCACGGCCTTGATTGCCTTTTAGAGAAGTTATGTTCCTGAATTACAAGCTAATAATCACCAACTAGCCACAATGATTCACAATTGGAATCTATTAAATGTTTCAATCAGAGACGTAATCTAAAATGTGTTTATTTAGATTTTCCAAAATTCTAAGTGTGTGGATCATGCGCTGCTTTTTAACAAGCTTCAGGTGGCGGTTATTAAGCGGTATTCTATTAAATAGATTTTCTATTAGAAATATAATTTTTGTTTTAAACATAAGAAGTAAACAGTTAAAATTGTAACTAATAGCCATGCCCGTTTGGAGTACTCCAAGGCTCCTCTTTAGGACAAACCCTGTCAAACTAAAATTATTCTTAGACATGTCCTTGATTATTCCTATCGACGCGCAATACAAACTGTTTGCAGATGGTTTAAACATATACACGTTTTTTAATGGGGTAAATCCTTTAATTTTACAAGTGGCTATCAATAATGCTTTTAAGTAGTGCGTCAAAAATCGCAGTTCCCTATCTGTACCGTTATGGGCCGTCGTCGTCTCAGACAACTCGAATCCTAGGTACATTTTTAATGGTGTTTATATACCGACGTTAACGTCACGCAAAGATGTTGGGGCAGAAGTCACTCCTTAACTAGGTTTAATTAGTCCTTTGCGTATGTCGCTAACTCATGCATGAATATTTGTAACACAATTTTGAATGCTTTCGTGTTGAAACGTCAAACGTTAACCTGCAACTTCTTTGACGGCTGATAGCTCCCTAACTTTTTGTTTTTATTAAAACCTCATTTAGGGATTATATTTAGAAAAGAAGTCTTGAGTGAATAAAATTGGTAGCTTGTTAATTTTTCTTATATTGATTTTAAACCTTTCACCTCGAGATCTCCTGGTGAAGCCATTCCGATACGCAGGGGTTGGTGGCTCTCTTCTGAGCGCAATTTCCAGCTTCTTTGATGAAGGCACCTTACTGGTACAAGGTGAGCAGGAAGTGATGCAGGTAAGGCTAAATGTGGGAACCCCGCAAGGCGACCCATTGAGCTGCGTCTCATTCACTCTTCTCCTTGCCGATTTTGTCGATTATAGTCGACAAGAGTTCCAGAAGACCACAGTTGTGATGTACGCAGATGACATAGTGGTCGCTCATCACGACCTGGGTGCCACCAAGCGCATCACTTCTCTGGCGGACGTGTTCCTTGTCTCAAGAGGGCTGGAAATAAACGCAATAAAGACCAAGGCTATGAAATTCAGAAGAGGTCGACTGGCTGCTGAAGACGTTATACGTTGCGGCGGCCAATCCTTGGAATTTATCAACTCTTTCCGGTATCTGGGGTTTTGGCTTCATTATACTGGAACGACCTTCACTGCTCACATCGTCGAGACAGCGCGCACAGCCCTGATTTCTCTTTGTGGAGAGGTAGGCGATGTCCGGCAACTGTCCGTCCCGACGGCAGTGGCGCTTTTCTACCTTAAGATTGTTCCAGCTCTGATGTATGGTCTTGATAGAATATGGGAACACTTCACTCGGGCAAATTTTGGTTTGCTTAAAAGGTGTTTCGCAATGAACATGAAGCGAGTACTTTGTCTGTCAATGCGGGCAAGTAGCCGCCTTGTGTACTTAATGTCAGGCTGTGCACCGGTTGTTGAGATAATTCAGTTGAGGTTGAAGACACCGCGTACAGTACCATTCGAGAGCTTTATCTCGGAATGGGAAAATAAAGTTGAACAAGTCCGACGAGAGATCGGAAACCTGGATATTTTCAGGGCCTCTCACCTCTGGTCTGGTCACATGCAAGTGACAATCGCCACGTCTATACATAGTTCATGGCTATCATCACCTGGTTTGTTCGAATCCGAGCTTCCACGAGGAGTACACCGAGTGCGTCTGTCGACTGTGCTGTCAGGTGTGTACGAAGTTTCATGCGTCTGCCTGCCTGACCCTTACGAAGAGATCACTGCATTGCCTCTCTCGAATAACATGCCGCGAGCAGCTGACTGTATAACTGTATAATCTGTATAAGTGTTTATGTTCTTTGCATACTTAATATGAGTGAAAAAAAAATATGATGAGAATATTGATTTTAAATTTAAGAAAATGCAGTTATTTTCTGTCCCAATCGATATATATATATATATATATATATATATATATATATATATAAATATATACAGGTTAGCTGAGGCTAATAAATGCAGAAAATACTCAAGCGTCGATTATCCGCACGAATTTTGTCCGTTGGCGTTCGAGACTATGGGAGCTGCAGGCCCCCTTACGCTCAAGCTGATTCAGCGGGTCGGTAAAAGCCTTAATCTTTCGACAGGAGACTCGAGGGCATCCGAATTCTTGCGTCAGAGGCTGTCGCTCGACATTCAACGAGGAAACGCAGCGTCTGTTCGGAGCACATTGTTAAACTGGGCTAACCCTGGGTTAGAGAACCCGTGATCACACGTTCTCGCGAAGACAATTGTCCACTCCAAAGTGAAGATGCTAACATAGTGAAATTATATAAATAAAAATGTGCAGAAATATATATACCATTATAGAGTTTATATTTATTTTCAGTAATAACATAGATATTTTTATACGATGGACATTATTTAAATACGTCGTGAGGCTAATGTCTGGGCGCGACTATATGCATGTGATCAGCGGTTTCCATTATTAGAATTGTGAGACCATTTTGATGCAGAGTGCATTTATTATGAGCAGGTTTGAGCTTTTTTGCAGGCTGTTTGATAGAGTGCATTCTTACGTTTGTAAAACTGCAGACCCCATCTTGGGCAACTGCGGTCTATATATAGCAGCTTTTGTGCTCTTGTGCTTTTTGCTTTGCAACAGACTTTCCTTACGAGGAAAATTTACGCACATATATATATATATATATATATATATATATATATATATATATATATATATAAATGTAAAAACATGATGAAAATATGATCTAGATTCTATAAGTCGCGAGCAGAGAGTTTACGCCTAACAGCACGGGCGAAAACCGTCTTAGTGCTGACGCACACGCCATCTCGTTTGCCTTGCAATAGGCAGATAACCACCAACAGCGAAGCTTGCTGCAGGGGAAGACATAATTTTGCCGCGTTTCATAGAGACGCTCGTAAATAGTTTAACAACAACAACGGTGAGGATATCTGGGAACGGAACAACGATATAGTAAAATTATCATAATAATAATAATCACAACCTTGCAACATCCCTTGACGACGTGATGAGTGGTCCCAAAGCCCCCTATTTCGTATGACGGTACGTTCCTGTACCTGTGTTCTACGTGTCCCACCAGTAAATAGAGTTAATTAAACACGGTGGCTGCGTACGCGGTTGAGCGGCCACACAGGCTGTTTTGCAAGTTGGCAACAAGAAAAATGAACGACGACGCACATACTGCTATAGCAACAGGCGAATCGTTGTCTCCAATACGGTCTCCTTCTATAGCAACGCACGTCACGTTTATCTCCATAGAGTAAGCTTGTACGAACAACAAGTTTCTAAAACAATGTGGTTTTAAAATCGTGTTTATATCGTGTTCAACTCATAATGATGTTTAGAGTATTTTAATCGTCGTTTGTCCAATACATAAACATTTGAAGCAAAACATCATGAAGATGAAAAAGAGTGTTCTGTCTTGTTACGCCTGTCGAAATGTTTTTAACCTAACAAAATCAGGCTGCAGTTTTTTTTTAAAGTAATAATATGCTGCAGCGTAGGATATTAGATATCGTTTCTAAAACGGTCGCGCTACGTCTTTCCTCTGAATGCCGACAAAGCATTATTCTACGATTTTACGAGTGATGTGTGTTTGAATTATAGTGATATAGAATTATTATTGCAAGAGCAACTGAACTTTTTACAAGCTGTGCAGCAGGTAGCTTGACTGCCATCCCTTAATATACCTAATTTGACAGCCAATATAGTAAGCACCATTTGTACACGTCTCACAGCACAGTTGATGATCCAGCCGTTACAAATAACGGCTACGTTTACATAAATATTAGTGAACATAGTACAAATCATCGCTAATGGTGTTAGTGTACTATGGGCATAGGTATTTTTAGTACTTTGACGGAGACGTGCACTAAGTAACGCTGCTGTGCTTGTTGCTTTGTGCTTGCTGCTGCTGCTACTGTATAACAGAGATTTCATCGTATGGCTGTGTTGTGGAGAGCACTCATAATTTAGCCCGATTGTCTTGTTCAATATGGCTAAAGCCATTACGAACGGAATCTCCTAGCACCATCAAATCTGGTCGAGCCACTAACGACAACGGCTCAATCGTGTTATTGATGTGAGCCCACTCAAACTGCTGTACATATATATATATATATATATATATATATATACATGTATATATATATATATATATATATATATATATATATATATATATATATATATATATATATATATATATATATATATATACGCATAGATAGATATAGAAGCGTGGTGCATAGATGTATAAGCAAGCGTAGTCAGTAACAGCACAGTTATTCGCCTTTTATCACCAGCCGCTGTCATTGTAGTCTTGTACATAATAGACGGAGTTAGCGTGGGGTAGGAATCTTCTGCTTCTGGAAGCTATTCGCAGCTGCGAGAGCGCAACTGCCGAGACGGCTGTCCCGGTGGATCACAAAGCGTGCTAGTATGTATATGTATGTTCATGATTGTACGTTTGCTTGCTTACATATGTGTTTATATGTCTCCGTATATATATATATATATATATATATATATAGAGAGAGAGAGAGAGAGAGAGAGATATTTATAATTCGCTTGACATGTGTACCTAGATATACATACTCCCTTTTTACCACACCAGTAGTACGTAGCTGATGGCTGCTAATCATTTTAGAATAATGTCAATTAACAAAGATTTGATAAATAATACGCCTTCGAAGGCTTATTAAGTTATAAATATATGCCACCAAGCTGGTCATGCAAGCAAAAAATATATAATGCAGTTTTATGCAATAGCAATCCTGATAAAGTTGTCGTGACAGAACTTCACTGCAATTAGCAATAATTAAGTGAAAATAGGCGTGGAATAGTTATGGTTAGAATCATGCCAATAGCTGTGCAGTAGTTCTATTAATAAAGAAATATTATGGGTGGAACTTTCCTAAATCCTTATATACTACGATATATATATATATATATATATATATATATATATATATATATATATATATATATATATATATATATATATATATATATATATATATATATATATTCATTTCGTTTATTTAGCAAACTATGGCGCTATATGGAAGCAGTATTGCTATGATACGTGCCTGTAGTATAGTTTGGCATATGGCATGGCTATTTTTGCAAAGTGCTCTGGCCGACTGGTAGCAAGATTACTTCGAAAGCAGATTCTGGCCTCTCTACATGCATGGGATTTAGCCAAGAAACTACGTTTAGCTCCGTGGTAATGTAATGGAGTGTGGAAAATGTAACGTGCATATTGGTTAGCACATACATACTCATTTTCACATGCTATCGGTAATTTAATCAATAAACTAGCATTTGCAGTCGTAAAGCTCTAACGCCCCTCCTTTTTTAGCATGCAAACTGTGCAAAAATGACATCGAAGGACGGGGAAAAGCGGCACACGATGATCATGTTACAAATCGGCGCACTATCCATATGGTACCGACATGATTCCCATTGTATGCACACTTCCTCGAATATGTTTGTGTCCTACGCGTATTAGCAAACATGAATGTACTGAACGTAAACGATAACAAACGGGGAACCCAATTTTACATTTTTTTTCAATACGATTTATTATTTCGTCGTTAGCTACGACGCCTATGGCGCCTAATCTTTTGGAGCAGCTATTTCTTCTCAACACTCTGGTCTATCAAACATTCTTTCTAGCAGAAATTTGTGAATTTACTTTCACTTTTAAGCCAAAAAAAATCGGCCATCCCAAATTACAATGATACGCACAAGTGAAAAGTGGACGGTACAGAAATTTTTGAACTGCACAATTCAATCTGTAGGACGTGAATAATGTCTAAATAGAGCAACGTACGACAAAACTGTGACTCTTGTAAATGCTGCCTTTAACGAAAACTCAAACATAAACATATGCATCGCTAGGGGCAATTATTGGCTTAGGTGCCTAGTACCACTCTCCGTCCATAGGATTCTGCGCAGCCATCTAGGACATCGACAATTTGGGTCAAAATTGTGATTTGTCATAAAACGAGAAGCGCGGGTTTTTCTGTCTTAAGAAGCTCTAATAAAATTTGACGGGAGGTGGTTGTTTTGGTTTCCGAGATTCGTCCCAGGTTAATATACTTGGGTACATTTTTAATGACCTTCTAATCAGGTTTCAGAGATCGCAGTTGCCAGGTATCGGAACGCCTCCACCCACAAAAGTGAAGCGCAAACAGTCGGTTGATAAAGAGATGGCTGCCACTTCCTTTGCCAAGCGTAATGGTTGAGCTGGAATAACGTACTACAGTGACCAGCGATTAGTATACTGCAGAATATCCAATAAAATCCATAAAATTGCCACACACATGGTACGGCCTCTCTTTATCGCGGCGGCGTCTGTCGCAGGTAATCATGTGTCTCAGAAAAGTATTCTCTTTGTCATTTTCAAGAAGAGAGGGCGCAGGTGTTCAAGCGGCTGATCGTGTCGCTTTGGGTGAGCCTTTGCGACACCTATATATCCGCATGTCTCTGGTCAATGTAATGAATGCGTCGACTGTAAAATCTATATAGTAGACATAGTTTTATATGCACCCACTAACCGTCCGTGGTCAGTTTGTCATCACATCGGAGTCTTTACTACGAACGCGATAGAACTGCAAAGCGGCACAATTGCACACACCTTTAGGATCGTATGCTGCACCAATTTTCACCTCCAAGACATTTGCATTCGGTCTCTAAATATAGACAAAAGTTCTATCGCGCACGGGCTTTTACAGGTACTATTTCACTTTTACTCGCTGTCGTCGGCACAGCACCGCCATATCGTACTATCGACGTTCAGTCGGAAGTCGGACTCGTTGAAAACAAATTACACGAAAAGCAGCCAACATTTGTTAACACAGTACACTTGCTTTCCTGTTATGTTCCTCAGCTATGTTCGGATTCGCCGAACATGCCTGGGCTTACGAACCACCGGATCTTTTTTGATTTCCTAAAAGAATATATGTATATATATATATATATATATATGAACCCTATTCTAGAAAGCTGAAGCAAGAAAACGAAAACGAAACACATATATGTGTGTGTGTGTTTCTTTTTCGTTTTTCTTGTTTAGCTTTCTAGAATAGGGTTTAGAAGTGGATCAAGCGCACCACCGGCATAGGTTCGCGTTGAGCAAGCGCGTAGCCCATTTTTCTCATATAAAAACAGATAAATATGTCACCGATGTCCGACGACGACGACGACGACGGGAGCGTTGTGATGTGACGGGGCGGGCACGTGACGTTGGCGGCCGACGATTCTCATCGTTCAGGGACGTGAGTCTACGTGAGTAGAGCTCGACGACAGCTTCGAGGCTAAGCACGACCCGACGGTGAAGATGGAGACGCCTGCTTCTAGCCCCCCCCGACTGGCTCCACGGCTGACTGCGTCACAGCTCTCACACTGCGGCTGTGTTAGCGTGCGTTATCGGAGGCGAGCAAGAGGCAAGAAAAAACGAAAGTAAAAACCCCAAATGGCTGCGCCTATCTTGGTTGGGGGTGGGACGTAGGAAGGCGCAAGGCAAGTTGTGGGACGTAGGGAGGCGCAAGGCAAGTTGTGGGTCGTCTCTCTCGGATCGCCAGGATGTCGGCGGCTCAAACAGCGAGCTCCTTTTCCGTGTGGCCCACCTTGATAAAAGGCGGACCGGGCCGACCACCCATCACGGCACCCATCATCTTAGCCTTAAATGTATCGCCGTTGTTGTTGTTGTTGTTGTCATCATCACCATCATGATCATGAGCATCATCTTCGTCGTCATCATCATCATCATCATCATCATCTGCTGTCGCCTGTCGAAGGGAGCGCCAGCAACAAGGGCGTCGGCTTTTCTTTGTTTTGCTTTGACTGTGTAGTGGGCGAACGGCGATGAATTGACACTGGTGGTGAGGGTGAACGATTTTGCTCTGTGCGTGATACGTTGGTTGGTGCCTCTGCCGTTGGATTTAGCCCGCTGGCTGAGCAGGGCGATCGAGTAGTCTCTATCTATCCCTCAACGTATGGCCATTTTGTGACAGATCCAGGGAGCTATCAATACGTATGGTTTGCTTTGGTTGGTATATTGCTCTCTTGTTGTTGTTGTTGTTGTTGTTACCGTTACTGCTATTTACGAAAAAAAACATCTGTCTACAAATCCCTTTGAATTCACTGCCTGCGAGTTATTGAGCACTTGTTGACTTGAGTAATTTGGTAAAAACCAAATTGACAGCTAAAATGTTTTTTCGTGCGTGTGGGGTGCTTGAGAGAAAAGGGGATAGAGCAAACATATGGGTGTGTGTATGTGTGTGTTTGGAAAGAGAGAGAAAAAAACTAGGGCCATCAACTGAAATTTAGGCCCTTTAACTTACTTAATTCAAGCTTACATATTTCACACTACGATAATAGTGTAATAGAATACGCCTTTTATTTTTTCTCGTTTGCTCGTTCCATTTACCATAATATTGTACGTATTCGTAACATAACATTTGCGTAGCACTATTAAACGTATCAATATAAAGGGTGTAGCAGGGTTGCGCAGGTCGCGTTCTGTTGGTCGTTATCGATGTATTTGGACGAAATACGCTACGGAAGCTGATAAGATGACTCGGTGACACAACCCAGAAAAAAACAAGAGCTAATGACAAACATCGTCTTGTATTGTACGAAAAAGCGCCATAACGGTAAGCGCTTTTCGGCATCTATGTTGAGCACAGCACTCCGTTCCTCGTCATCTCGTTATATTGCGTGGTGTACCAACTTCAATGATGAATGATCTATGGTGAAATGTGTAACATTCAATCGAATATCTACTATTTGTTTAACTCCCTACAAGGAATAACTTCATTTTTAGCCAACAAAAGCTTGGCGTGGTGCCTCCCGAAGGCCAAACTCGGGTAAGAATCAATGTCGTTATTTCTCTTAACCAACGAGGGCTCCTGTTATATTGGAGAAAGACAGGGCGTAGTGCCTTTCAAACTGTTCCGCCTGGGCTGCGGCCACGGGGACGCGGTACATTAAACTCTGGCCTGTTTCGGAACGTCGAGAAGAAGAAGAACGTCGTCGGTCCAATAGCTATCCTTCTTATGAGTTGATACCCACCGGTGGATCTATGCACTGCGCTATGTGAATATAAAGTATTAGAAGTGTGCCCTTGTTGCCTCGTGTGCTGCTAGTTGTTTCTATTGTATGACTAATGTATGACATTGGCAACACTACACCCCGTTAGGAAGCATCGCCATTGCAAAATGTCTATTCCTTTTTTTTAGTAGACATAAACCGGAATAATGCATGATGCACACTAGGCGGCATTGTTAAAACTACTAAGGTGGTGTGGGTCTCACAAACACACGACAATCCAGTCGTCCTCCTTAAACATTGTCGGGCAAGGCCGCAGTACTGTCTTCTCGATACTACTTCACCTGGCCACCTTAATTTGCTATTAAAGCTGCTCGACTTCGCGCGGCGGTTATGTTCAGCTCGGAAACAAATTCTGCGAATCTTCTTATCATAAGCCAGGCCTCATGATTTTTGAGGAACGCTATTATAAGGGGTAAGCATGTCAGGAACTTTCCAGTCTTAGGTTTCGAGAGAGTAACTCCCATTCAGTAGAAAGTGTAGCGTTTGTAGCAGTGTCTTACATCATCAGCATCTCCTGAGCTGCATATACGACATAGGAGGAATCAGTCTTACCAATGCGGTTTAGGTATTGCTAAACGCAGGCACCGTAGCCCGTTGGCTGTTGTGTGAGTGGGTAGGCAAGCGAGCTGTGTTTAAGTCTCCACCATGTATTTTGATCGGCAAATATTGATTTGCCCACTATGTAGGATGGCCCAGCTGGATTGCGTTCTAATGCTTGTTTAATTTGCTTATCTGTTGTGCTGATAAGTATATGCGAGAATAGTAGAGTAGTATTGGCGCTTCTTCTCTAGCGTTTAAATAATAATAATAATAATAATAAAAATAAGTGCTGTCGAGTATTCAGCGGGGTAATGCCGCCTCTTGCGTGGAACTCTGCTAGACTCGACACGCCCAAAACTGAAGGATATGTGACGTTTTCACTTGATTTATTTGGTGTACACGTTCATAAGGATACAAGTGTTGCCTCTTACATATAAGCAAATAAAACTGTACTTATTTGGCCATTTAAAAATAATAATAATAATAATAATAATAATAATAATAATAATAATAATAATAATAATAATAATAATAATAATAATAATAATAATAATAATAACGCAGCTCCTTTATATACTCCCTATGCACCATGAACTGAGCGAACGAACGATGCAGCTTTAGCACAGTTCCGTATTTTCTAATTGTTTTATTCGAGACATAATCACAGTCCTGGTCATGACCGTCTGCTCTCTTAATCCAAATATCGGTGCTCTCTTCTACTCACTTTTCATTGATTGATGATGGTCAATAGTATTTCATTCCGCTATTTCCTAAATCTAAATAAAAAACCTAAAATTGCATTTTACACACCCATCTGTATATATATATATATATATATTTATATATATATGTGCGTATAAATATATATATATGTATATATATATATATATGTGTGCGTATGTAAAAATACAACCTTGTCTGCGTTACGTCGTTTAGTAGAAATAGCAAAATGTTAAATTCGCTGTAGATGGTCGATCGCCGTCTTTCGTGAACGCTTCATCGCACCAGCTGCGTTTGTCGTACCCGGCCCTACTGGCCGGTCGCCCCTCGTGGCCGGCGTCTCGTGGCCTATAATTTGCTTACGTTGCCAATTTGGTCTGCTGGCAATTCATTACGTATTCTCGTCCACGGGTCAAATATACCAGAAGCAGTGGTAGTATGTACGTACGTATGTATGTATCCGAATAAATATATCTGACTCTTGCCATCAACATTTGCAAGCGGTGTATTCTCGCCGGACTTGTGCCCGTCCTTCTCCCCTTCCTTACTTTTCTATGCCGCTCGCATTCATTGGCTTACCGGTGGTAGATTTATGATCCTAAACCCCCCCCCGCCTGCCTGCCCTATTTCGACACGCACTCCCTGACCGAAACGGTGAACACGAAGATAGATTCTTGACGGTGGTAACGAATGTCTACTAGAGCCAGAGCAATAGGGAGAAACTGAGTTGAATTGAGAGAAACTAACAGATGGAAAGAGATCAGGAGAGGGAGAGCGAGAGGGAGATATATATATATATATAGAAAGAGAGGAAGATATATATAGAGAGGGAGATATATATAGAGAGAGGAATAGGCATATATCTGTGGAGGTAGAGGGAGAGAGAGAGATTCCCCATGGGGGTGTGAGGTGAAGTACGTCATGGTGGACGAGCGCCAGACGCCATATCGGCGGTCGTGGTGCTACTAAAACAGAATCATCGCAATTTGCCGCTGCTTCGCTGTATTTCTTTCGCTGTAGTTCATCCGTTGCTACGCTTATTCCCTCTAAGTTCAGAATAGCTGTAGCAGCAGTAGGAGCAGCAGCATGATTAACTAAACTGTGCGCGGCGCCATATGCGCCGTTGTCGCTTACGACCGACAGCCCGTTAGTTGATCGCTGACGGTACACTGAGGAGATTGCCGATCTCCGAAATGAAGGAAGACTGAGGAAGCATCGCTGGAGAAGACCAAAAAGATGAAGCAGCAGCAGAAGAAGAAGATGATGAGGAGGGAAAGGTAAAACGACCAGATGGAAAAGCACAGCAACCACAGGACGAAAGCGACTTCGTTAAGCCTACGAATGGGGTGGGGTTGAGGGGGAACGGTGGGAGCTGCCACACGGAAGATGAAAAATGCGTTGAATCTCCGGGGAATCATTGTGAGACTAGTGAGCGGTGTGTGCAGCAGATGTGCCACTAGCAATGCTGGTAGCAGCAGTGGCACCTACTGGTCAAACGAGAAGGTTGCTTAGCTGCTTGACAGCAACGGTTCCGTGTCAACATCAAAATAGTGTACGCAGCCAGGCAGGAAAGCAGACAGATAAAAACCTATAGGTCGTCGGCGGTAAGGCCCGCGGGTGAGCTGAAGGCGATCATATTTAGCTTGGCCGGCGTAATAACGAAAGTCGTTTGCATTTTGGGCTATCCGACGTCGTTCGCAGCGTGCCTAACTACAACAAACCCGTATCCTGTAACTGAGAACTACTACAAGCATGTTTTTTCGATGCAAATCCACCTCGAACAAAGCAGCGCTCTACCGACGATTGCCAACACCACAATTTATTGTCGTCAAAGATCGCCAAAATACCTGCTGGCTTAGCTCTTAAACCACAAAAGTGTTGGCGATCCTACGTTAGGCAATACAAACACATAAAGCAAGAGAGGAGACGAAAAACGCGTTATTTACCATTCGAGGCTGCAACCAGCAAACCGGTACAGCTGTTGTTTTGTCGTCGACGTCGCAGATTTTGCTAAACAAAATCTTTTGTGCACTGAGTTACAATCTAAGCTGAAGCAAAGTGGCGAAAAATACCCTACCGAATCGAGTTGCAACCATCAGCACAGGACTATTTTAAACCCTATGGTGAACATGGATTATGCGGTACCGAAGGCCATATATATATATATATATACTAGGACATCCGCTCACGATGAGCGCCGGGTGCACATCGTCGGGCCTCTAGTTCCTAGACAATAGCATTATCGGGCCAGCAAACATTAAGGCAGTTATTAACTTCGGCCTGCAGAGCGAGCTTGAGGTCAACGCCCAGTATTGCGAACTCGTTTGCAAGGGCCAATTCAACCTATTCGACTTCGAAGTACTCGTCCCTGGGCGCAAACTCGTCAAAACAGCTGAAATGACATTTCTAGGGTCTCCAGTGGGGTCGAACGCTACCTCTCCGGAACTCGCAAGTAACAATGAGCTCCTTCACTGCCGCCTGACCAAGCTAAACCTAAGTCCCCACTGCACAAATCACCTGCTAAGATCATCCGTGGGTTCGGCAAGAATCGTCCACATTCACCTCAGCACGGACGTTAGAGAAACCTGGATCTTCTGCGGAACTTGGACGAAAGAAAAGCCTAGCCTTGTTTTGAAAATTCCGCCTCCTCAAGTCTGTGGGCTGATGCATCCGCCGCTGGCTCCGCGGCACGCAGGGCTAAGCGGCTAAATGCCAACAAATATGCTCAGCTCGGCAACGAGTTCATTTTCGTAGCGCAAGTATTCGAGACACCCGGGAACCCGGCCCCGAGCATAGTCCTATTAATAAGTTGGGCTTATTTATTTAATGATTAAATGATAGCAACCGAATCAAACCGGCCAGGGGCGAAAAGAGCTCTTGACTACCTACTTCAACGGCTTTTACTGGCGGTGCAGCGCGGCAATGAGGCATATATATGTATATATATTGATGTTTGTTTATTCACCATTATTGGTAGATTCTCACAATATTTACGGGCTATTCCGCTCAAGTACGTCAATTACAGCAGCTGTTAATGAGCTGGTGTTCAGTTCTATACATTTCATAACGTGATATCGGTCGATTTCAATTTCACCACAATATTTACAAACACATTCGTTGATTTGGAAACATTTTCCCTTTAGGCAGAGGTATTGGTGGTATCCGTGCCAAGTTATTTTGCAAATTATTGCTTTGTTCGGTTGCAGATCTTTTTCCACCTGTTGCTAAGAAAGCGGGTCCATCTGTAAAATTGTTGATTACAAAGTCCCAGTTTTGCCGTTCTCTGTGTTCCTTGTATGCCTCAAGCGCTTCGGGATTAAATTGGTAATTACGGTGCTCTAGGTCTTCTATTAATGTGGACTCATTGCACATTTGCAGCACCAACGTAGACGAGGCAGTTTTTGATAAGCCAAGCGCCCTTTTAAGAAACATAGTTTTAATCTTGTCGATATTCTTGAGGTTGTCTAATGTTAACTTGGGGGATATAGGTCTGAGGCAATATGATACTGTGGAAAAGATCTTGAGCTTAAATATAGTGAGTACAGTCTTAAGGTCAACTTGCCGGAGATCCTTCAACATCATGGTTAAGGACACCGACTTTAATCTAATTCCTTCAATATGTCTAGTAAAACACAGTTTGGGCGTCAGTGTTACTCCCAAATATCTGAAGTTGTTGACCAACTCTAGTGCATGCCCACTTATCTTTATGTTATAGTCATCTTGAGCATATGCTCCTCCTCTGCTAAAACGCATCACTTTTGTTTTCGACACGCTGATGTTCAGCTTATTTTCGCAACACCATCGTGCAGTCTCATTCAAGTAAAATTGGAGATGCTGTCTCGATCTCTCCATAATAACTAAGTCGTCTGCATAAAACACGTGGTGAGCTTTTACTTCTCGGAGGCACTTTTCAAGGCCAGCTGCGTACAGTATGAATAAAAATGGGCTAGCTGTATCACCTTGTGGCACGCCAATTGTTTGAGAGACCTCCTTGGCAATGGCGTGAGCTCCATTTAAAATTGTGATACGTTGGCCGGATAAAATATCTCGGATAAGGTTATACATTCGGCTTTTAATATTAAAATCTTCACGCAGAGTGAGTAAAAGCCGATCTCTCGGTACTGCATCAAACGCTGTTTTAAAATCAATAAAAGCCGCGTAAGTCACATCTTGTTTTCGAGTCTCTAGGTGTTCTATTACATCCGTAAGTGCTCCTTCAGCCGAACGCCCTGGAAGAAATCCATTTTGCTCTGCCAATAAATCTTTAAAACATTCTAGAAAGAGCCTTTTGGAAAGGAGCGATGTAAGAACTTTGTACACTACGCTGGTTAATGCTATGCCGCGGTAGTTTTCTAGCTTTGTATTATCTCCCTTTCCCTTAAAAATTGGTTGCAGAAGACTTTTTCTCCACTGGTTTGGGATTGCACCTTGTCTAAGACCGCTGTTGTACATTACTGTGAGGGCAGGGACGGTCACTGAAATCGCAGCTTTAAGATGTTCGTAGACAATCTGGTCAGGTCCGGCAGACTTTCCATCTTTTCTTGTCATGATACCCTGAAAGACCTCTTCCTCTGTGAAGTCACTCCACGGTCCGTCGCTTTCATGTTCTTCTTTTTCCGGCAGGTCACTGTCGCGGGTGTAAATTCCCGTAAAGTATTCTAGCCACTCATCGTCGTTAATTAGTGGGTTTGGTTCTTTGGGGCGTGTTGGAAAAAGAAGCCAAGCTCGGTAGAGGCTTTCCCGAATTTTGCGGAGTTGCATATCGGTTTCGTATTGGGCGCGCTTTGTCCTAAGCAGGTCTTTATACTTGCGCTGTAAAATAGCAAGTTGGGCTAGGTTCTTACTCCTGCGTTCCTTGTATTGGCATATTATTGGTTTGGTAGTGCGGCATTCTTGGTCGAACCAGGCTTTGTGCTTAAAACTTCGACAGCGGGCTGCCGTTGTTGACGTCTGTACGGCCCACCGAAAACATCGCTCGTAGATGTCGAGGTCTTCTCGACGTTCAAGAGGTGGGAGGAGGTGAGGGGCTTGCTCCAGTTTTTGCACGTTGATCCGTCGCGACAGATGTGGATTGCATTTGCTGGTTGTGACTACGTTGACTTCTAGATTGAATGTTAGTTGACTGTGATTTCTGTCGGCTGAAGGGGTAATCTTCAGGTTGTTGATGCAGATGCCTGGCGCACGTGCTGACGTCATTACTATGTCAACGACACTTGCGCCGTTCCATGCCGTATACGTAGTTTCTTGCATATTGTTTTCGATCTGTAGTCCTAGGCTTTCAACTCCTTCTAAAAATAATACGCTTCGTTCATTTTGTTTTGAGAGGTCACAGTTAAAATCTCCGGCGATCACAATATATTTCGTTCTGTGTGGGCATAAAAGCAAACATTCGCCAATGTCGTATAAAATATCTCGCACCGCTCTTATGTATATATATATATATATATGTATAATATATATATATATATATATATATATATATATATATATATATATATATATATATATATGTAATATATATATATAACCATATATATAGATAAATGTTCTATTCGCTTGGCATGTATACCTAAATACGCATGTTACCCTTTTATATCAAGAGCGTTTAGAGCGGCAGCATATATATATATATATATATTAGCCTTGCTTATTCTATTTCCGGCACGGCAACGCCGGCAACGTTTTCTGCCCGGATCATCTCAATTACGCTTTCTGGTGGCCGTGCTGCTGCTGTTTCATCATCGTAGATAACTACGGACCATATCTAGTTTCGTTTTCGCATCGCAAAGACCCACTGGTAATAGTAGTGGTAGTAGTAATCACATGGCTTGATGCTCACGCTAGACTGATGCTGTTCTATTCCGTCGCAAAACAGAAACATATTCGTACGTATACAGGCACACATTTTGGCGTATCTTTGAATGCACGCCCTCGCACACAGAAGCAGCATCTTTTTTTGAAACACCTACACTCACACGCATAAGCATACACTTGAACACATACATACCAGGTGCCCGTACTTATCGGTCAACTAAACAGCTCGGCTCCGATTGATATACGGTGTCCGACGCAAAGTCCCACAGTCGTGGTGTAGGCAGCTAATGGCGCAACAATATTTTGTCACCACTACCACCGCCTTTCCGTTGTTTCCCTCCTCATCACCCAACTGAAACGCAGCTCAAATGGCAACATACGGAAAACAGAAGTGTACACAGCCGGAGCGACTGTGCGAGGGAACGTACAGTGGATCGAGACGGCTCTCCATGGACGTCGCGGAAATTGTACTAGCCGTCGCCTAACAGGCGGCACGCCGGCCCGGATCCTCTCACGTAGGTTGTTTAATACTCGTGTAATTGCGAATTGTCCCAATGACAATCGACATTGTCACTAGTACAATTCGCTATCATCATCCTTGTCAGCATCGTTGCCAACGTCATCACATGACCATCACTATAATGACTCGACTCGAAGAAGAGTGAGACAAGAGACGATGATGTACTATTATTGCACATGAAGTCTGTCTCATTTCTTGGCAGGAGAACTCCAGGCCAACATGAAGTCTAGTTCTAGGCCAAGCACGGCGCGCTAGGTCTGCCTCATGAGTCTGCTGGCCCCCACCGATGGTGGGGACAAGCGGTCAGTCGGTAACATTCTGCAGTCTCATTTTATTTGCCTTTGCATTTGTCAGCTCCACGGTAAATCGGTCTTTCCACGTTTTTTTTACGCGCCCTAAATGACTTTCTATTACCTGCTCTCGCTTTCTTTTTTCACTCTGTCCCATACCGACGCACAGCCGCAGCAGCAGCAGCTCATCAACGCATTGCCGTTACATTTTCAACTCCTCAGTGGGAGACTTTCCAGGCTCTCGTGAGGCGTCCTGCTGGTTTCTATATTCACAGAAGGCAGCTCGTTGCATCCGTTGTCCGGTACCCGGCCGGGGTCGTTCGAAAACGTTTGTGCCTATCAGCTGAAGTCGACAAATTATCCTCCTTCGCAATTTCCTCAATCGGTGCCATAGTCATCTAATTTACGCTGATTGCTTTGTTTCTCTCGCTTTCTCCTCTCCTCATGTCGTTCTCTCTCTCGCTCTCTCTCTCTTGTCCGATCTAAGTTGAAATGGCCTACATTGTTGTTTTCAGCGGAGGGAGAGAGATACGGCCAGACCCATGATGGGTAGATGTCACAAACATATCTTTTGTGCAATTAGTTTTATTCTATGGTTACAATACTGATGCGCTATATCGATATAACAAAGGGTGCGGAAACAGCCGCTTGAATGGGGCTCTAAACATTTTGACATTCTGTAATACAAAGTAGACTAAGTATGGTCAAAAAGTTACTTGGATATCGTTTTCTGAAAAATGGTGTCAGAAAGATGGCTTTTCCTAGGACTTTTTGGGAATGTGTCGTGTGTCCATACAGGGTGCACTATTTTTGAAGACTTTTGGCAGACTTGGGCTTTCTTTTCAAAATTTATTGCCGCATGTTTTCTACTGTTCATTGATGGTAGCGTACTGGCGAACAACTTGTTCTTCAAAAAAGCTCCGCGGAAAAGTTCAGGGGTGTCAGGTCGCACGAACGAAGTGGCCGCGGAGCATCTGTTTTCTGAGAGATCACACACTCACCAAACTTTTTGCAACCAAACTAATTTTAATAGTACAGCTCAATGAGATATTCCCACGCTGAAATTGTTTAGAAATATCACGTTTTCAAATACTTTGCCGCCCCATTATGGCATAGCGGCGAAATTTAAAACAAACCCTCAAGTGACTCTTGCTGCACCATACAAGTGCATTTATTGTGATTTGTAATTATTCGTTGCAGTTCTTAAAATACAATTTTGACGTTTGATTGACGTATTAATTCGCGCGCTTGAGTTTTTTCAATTCAATCTTTAGGTCCGCGTGTGCCGCGACCATCCCCCCTGACTGCTCTACTGCAGGGATACGAAGGGGTGCAGAACACTGTGGCACAATCATTTCAGCATTCCAAAAGGCTTGTTTTATAATCGCGTCTACTATTTTCAATAAAGTAGATGGTTATACCTACCATGGTGACAAGCCATAAGGAGACTATAACCCTGAGTGCCACCAAAGAATTCCGCCAAAATTCTGTAAAAATCGAGGTGCGGTCTCTCGTTTCCACATCTCTTTTCTGGATCGAATGCCAGGCATTGCCTTAACAATCGAGTATGTGTAGTTATACTGAGAGCAAGCCTTTGAGGATTAAGGTGCAATCAGTGAAGGACTTGGGCTACTAAAACTGGTATTAGAGTGCGCTAGTGGACATTTTTGAAAAGTTAAGAAGAGGAAAGAGTTCTAATTCTAGCTTGTTTTTGTGCGAAAAACGTTGTACTATTTGGCAAAAAAAAAACTATGGCCAACTAGAGAAAGTGTTAGACATAACTTTTAGGTTTAAGGAAAAAGTGAACCTAAGATTTAGCTCAAAAAAAGTCGTGCAAGAAGGCAGTCCTGACTGGTAGCGCAAAAATATAATTATATCCGCACCAAGCGGTCAGACTCAAATTATTATTTATATATGCAGAACCTTGTCGACGCCTTGGCCCTTAACGACTTAAAACTTCAGTGTGTTTTATTTGTTTGATCGTTTCGCAGAAGTAGAGAATCTCAAAACTAAAGAAAAAAAAATGTTTTAAATTACCCATAAAAACGTAAGCATAATTCAACTTCATAGAGTTTTTGTGCGCCTGAATCTATATAGGTAAACGAAGAAGGTTTGATTGAGTTATAAACTGAAGCGCTAGACTTAACTAGCATTTAGAAATACGGAAATGCCAAGTGCTATACCGCTGCATCTCGTCTTTGTATCTGTTTTCTTATGAGAAGGAACTATCTCGTAGCATCTAGACTATGCCCGTTACAATCTTAACGTTTTTAGCTGCCTATAGTGGACTTATTCTTGAACCCGGTCTAGCAAACAAGGAAGAGGAAAGAATTTTACTAAAGCAAGATCCGATCTCACGTATGGCAACGTGTAAGCTAAAGAAACAAGGAAGTATATATATATATATATATATATATATATATATATATATATATATATATATACATATAAAGAGAGTGTCCGAAGGCGTACAGCGAGCGAAGAAAAAGCGTATTACGAGAAAAGTGTTAAAAAACAGACAAAGGTGGACTGTCATTTTCGTCGCGGTGCCACGAAGATCACTACTTGTGGTTCCTCTTGTTGAAGTCAGCTAGCATTGGAGAGTTATGTGAGATACGGTTAACTAACTACACAATGGTGGTAACGACGATTATGACGGACGGGTCTATGATCTCGACCTTCAGCGAGTGTGTGTGTATCAGCATGCTTGCTTGCTTGCATGTACATCTGCGCGTACACGTCAAACCTGTTGCGGTTGGCCGCGTGTGTCCATCACCCGCCGTCGTCCCGCTGGAGCTGGAACCACCCGCGACTCACTGAGTCCATCGTGTGTGTATGGGAGGCGGCGGCGGCGGAGACCAGTGTAGGGTGTCCGTGTATCTTGTTTCCGGCGAAACCGGAAACTGCGCCCTGAGTGGTTGGTGTTGCCCACTTTGTCGTCGTTGTGCGTAACTCGCGAGTGTACGCGGAGGAAGACAACGAAGAGGAAGAGGAAGCGCTTCGACGAGAGCCTCAATGAGTGTGACGTGAAGTCTCACGGTGACACTCTTCGTTGTGTCGACTTTGTTACGGCCCCGCCAGCCCGTTGCTTGGTCGGCGTTTGACGGCGCACACAGCCGACAGGAGACAATGGTTGCACAAAATTCTTTACGATCTCACCCCCCTCTGCGCAGTTCTCACTGACAGTCGCCATCCGCAAGACGGTCGGAACAAAATCATAGCGAGTGAGCGTCCTTGCTAGCGATGATGATACTTATGGTGGTAGTGATGATGTTGGTGATAATTAAAGTGTCATTAGCTGGATAGCTGGGCAGCTGTAATAGTTGTCTCGCGCAGATTCACTAGACAAACTGTCTGCAATGCCCAACGCAACAATGTCCACTGCGGCGGACCAGCGAGGTGGCTGTCGTCAAGGCGTGTGGACAAAGCCCAGATTTAAATGAAATCCGTTGGCGGCAGAAGAAAAGCCAACGGCCAACCTAAAAAAACGTGATCAGGTTAACGCATATACATATATGTGCGTGAGCCAAAAACACAGCTCGTGGACGCACACACAAGCAGCGCAACGCGTCGACATTGACGGAGTTTGTTTCACGTGTTGTAGCGTCAAGGCTCTTTCCCTCTGACAGAACTGCGGCTGACAACGATCGTTTTTTGTGCGCGCTTGATGACTCTTCATTTAAATCAAAGCCATTTACGGCGGGGCATCTCAGTTAGCTAAGGTTAGTTAGTTCAGTAGAGTTTTGGAAGTGGGCGGCCTGCCACCCAGCCGCTAGAGCACCTCTATCGTACCTCTTCTGTTTTAATGGCACCTGTCAGCTCGCCACTCTGTTAGCCGCGTCGCGCACTTGAACTTGAATCGAACTTGTTTGTCTTGAACTTGAACCGCCATTGAGATCCAGTACTGCCGTTGTCTGACTATAGGTTAACATTGGCTAGAAGAGCAGCTGAAGCTAACCACTCCGCGCACCATGTACTGGCGGGTGTTCACGTTTCTAAAGTTTCTGCGTTTCGTTGAGGGAAGGGCCCACCGCAGACATCGCAGTATGACTGGGCATGTTGGTAGTCAGGCACGCTCATAACCCAAAGTCATCATCAACCACATCTTGTTCGTTTAGCAAGTCTGACATATAATCGCTACGACGCCATCAGCGATGTTCTCGGCCGAGAGGAATAAATGATCTAAATAAAATTGTGATGTTTCCACTATGGCCGTCAACGTCGTGTCGTAAAGCTTTGTGAGCTGATCCAATAAAGCCCCTAAAATAAATTAAGTGGTTTTAAGTTTTCACACCAGGTTGATATTGGGGGGGGGAGGCATACTTGAGTTCACTTTGTCGGAATGTTGGCTGCTAGAGACTTCTGAGCCGAGCCCGGTGGGTGCGTGGTGCATTTGCGTGCGCCTTGCAACCGCAGGAGACACATAGGTGGATGGTGTCTGATCCCCATCGTAGTGTTTATGGGGCTCGTCTTACGCAGCAATGCAAAAGCAGTGTCCAGTGGACTTAAAATGTTGGCTAAGGGTAACCCCGAAAGGTTTTGATAGAGGCTACGATATGCCGTAAATTTGCTTCACCTTCTTTGCCATCATTAGCGTGCTCATGCTGAACCTATTTCAACGTTCTTAGAAGAGGAATATACCAGCAGAGCAACGCTCAACGGCTTAACAATCAAATAATAAAAAAGAATTCTACCCGATTAGGATTCGATCCTACGCTTAAAAAGCTTCTCTTTTTTTAAACTGAATCTTAGCAGCCCAAGCCACCACTGCTACAAATAGAGTGCTTTTGTCAATTATAGAACGGATATCGTCTGAAAACTGCATTTCAAGGTGCTTCATGCTTTAGAATGCACTATATAGAACATTTATCTTTCAAAAGTGTACGGCAATGCATATATTGGAAGCAAATCCATAGAGGAGAAGCGTCTTAAGGATTACGTATGCTGACGATTATTTTTAAGGTGTTCCTGGAAAGGGAAAAATAGTTGTCCATATAGTCCGCGCTAGTCTGCGGCCTAGCCTGCGTTTCAATTGTATAACTGTCATCTTAGTAATGCGTTGCAGTTTTAGCGTTAAGGACGCATATGTTAACCTTGCGTTTAAATCTGCGGACTAGAAATTCCACACAGGAAAGTCACAGGAAAACCGTTGATCATGAAGTAGGGAAGCACAGACGCTAGACAAGCAGGTCAAGTTAGGCCATCGTTTGCAGTCAACTATAAATAGGAGTCTTGATTCAGCCAAGCGAAGGTATGTGAGTCAGGACCAGGACCAGCCACAACAGACTTTCGGGACACTCACTTCTAGACGGCCGCTGACCTGCCGTCAAGCCCTCTCACCACCGGGTTGCTCTGCGCTCTGCAATTAGCGCTTCCAATATAACTAACAATTAGTGGGTGGGGAGTTACGGCACTTGCTAAGCTTCACGGCTATCTATATGAGCCAAGTATGCTAATGAAGTGTAACTTTGTAACTCTGGTAGCACTCCAACCTCTAGTCTAGGTATTAGGAGCCTGACGATGTGAAGGTCGAGTGATTTCTTTTAAAGTAAATAGCGAGCGATGCTTTTCAAAGTATTTAACATGTTTGTGTACGTGGCATATACATATGTGACGCCCTATGTGCTATACGCATACAGGAAATGTTTGTTATTTTTGAAAATCAATGTGGGCTTTGAATCTTACGTTTATTTTGTGTTATTTTTTTAATGCGCTGATTATTAAGTACGAAGAAAAAATTAGGTCTGCAAATTGCCAAAACGGTGTTTAAATGCGTTACAACTATATTTGTACTTTTTGTGTTTAGGTTCCATTCACAGGTTGCCTGTTTTGTAGTTATAATCATATTCACGTTCTTCTTCAAGTCGGCTTTAATTTCATAATTTATTTATAGCTCCGATAATGTCATGGGTGTCCTTATCAGCAGCCAGCAACCCGAAACGTGTATCTTGTACATTATTTTACCAGGAATATCGACAGGTTTTAAACGACGTACAATGATCTGTCTTGCAGCGTATGACACCGATGCACTACGATAATGAATGGGTGTTCGGTGCCTCGTTAGCCAGTTAGCGTGGATGTTGCTTTAATCAGTAGCCTCTCGAAGTTGAGCTAAATCCTCAAATTTATTTTATAACACGATATATGATGTACCTGACTGTCATATATATATATATATACTCGCAATTAACATATGCGGTCGCTAACATTGATTGAGGCACATCGATATCGTTTCGATGCGGCTGCGGCGTTCCGCGTTCCTCGGATTTAAATGGAAAACCTGTCTTTTTTACTACTTGCCTATTGCTGGTAATCATCGACGTATTGCGGTTTGCCTATTGCTGGTAATCGTCGAATTACATTGCGGTTGAGGCGTCATACAGACTTATGTCTTTATGTATTACTCAGGCGAACATTGGACAGACACAAGTACAATTCAGCTAAGCACTGTCTTCCTATTCCAGGGGCGTTGGACGTCGCTCGGTAGTCGAACACCTCTCACCAGCACAATACTACAGAGTAGTCAATGAAATAAGCACGACATATTTTGACCACGGGGATTGTTAGGTGGACTAATAGCAGAAATGCCCTCGTACGAGCCTTCCGAAATATATACTACGTAGAACAAACATAACTAATGCACATACAAGCCAGCGTAAATAATCTACATACAGTTTGCTAAAGAGAAAAAAATACGTCTATTCAAAGGGTAAGGCATTTAGAGGAAAAGCTTGGTAGAGGTGCACAGGGTGGGCCATAGTTACTGCAACGTCGCTTAGAATCGGCTGGATGAGAAGGAAAGCGTCAGATGCTTCCTCTCTCATCGTTGGTCAGCCAAAGGTCACAATCACACATCATAGAATTTACGGTAGCGACGACACATTATTGATACTGTTCGAACTTATTAGTGTCGCTAGAACAACCAAAACTAGTGTATATACAGCAGCTTTACTTGAAAACTCAAAAAACGCCGTTTTTTCGTAGGATGCGAAAATGCTTACATTTTGATACAGCGCTTTCAGCATAGCCGCCATCTTGACACAGTGTGCACAAATAAGTGCAAGTTTGGTGTGCAATCAAATTTTAACCGCCAGAATGACCTAATATTCGCCCGGAGAGACCAGAAAGCTACGGAACGTGAAAGAATGGTTGGCTGATCGCAAAGATAAGCCACAATCATGGTATAGCCGGAATATCGGCAACCGGCATATTGCCGGATTTATTCTGTTGATTTTTACCCTCTGCAGAACGTGGCGGCCAAATTATTATAGAAATCACTGTATTTCCTTGTCGCAAAACCACGTTAAAGATCGACCGTGGGTGTTCCACCAGAACGGGTCAGAACCGTGCAGAAAATGTGCTAGGAGCGTCTTTCCGATTTTGTTTGTACAAATCAGAATAGCTGCCGCAGTTTGTTTTTTTGTGTTTTCATTCCTAAATAGAAAAAGAAGCGCATGGCGTCAAGTCAGATGAACGAACTGCGTGACTAATCAGTTCAAAGCCTGCTAAACACATTTTGAGGCCCTTCCTGGTGAGCACAGTGAAAGCTTTTAGTGGGTATCCGGTATAGCAATCGCTCGTTACTGCGCGACCTTCTTCCAGTTTAACTACTGCCACTATTTCACTCCTAAAAAAAAAGAAGATGATGACGACCGTCATCTTACCAGCCGGCCGTTGGCACTGCATTTGTATGGATGAAGCCGCTCCAATTCCTGGCCACTGCAAGCTCTGATACTTGAGTATAGTCGTTTATAAACCAACGTATCCAACCTATGACGAGTCTTGAGAACAACTCGCGGGTTCTCGCCAAGCAGAATGTTTTGATGGGTCTGACGTGTTCGTGAAAATTCGGCAGAGAGCATTAGAGCCAATTTCTCCTCAAGCGACGCATATGCTATGTTTAGTACTTGTCAATCGCAGCCTTTACACGGGCCGCACTCATCTCATACGTTGCTCCTTTTGGACGTCCTTAACAAGAGTTGTCGTTGAAACTCTAATGTTCAGTCTGACATTTCTCATATCATCTATGCAGATTCCGCAAGGATAAGGCTTTAAACCATATGAACGATCAAAACTCTTCGAACATTCTAACGCAGTCTATCCTTGTTGGAAGTTGTACAGCATAACTGCACGCAGCCCAATTTTGGGTATAGCTGTTGTATCACTGACATGTACCAACCGTCAACGAAGGTAGCGGTATCGGCCAGTGGGTAATAATTAATTCGCATTTCCTCATGCGGGAAAATACAAACGGCTTTTAGGTTCCCATATGTGGACACCCTGCAAGGCTTGCGATAATTCCCATGAATGTGCAGAGAAAAAGTAATCCCGCTTAAAACGGCGCACAAATACGTAATTAATTGTTTCTCTATATTGTTATTTTTTGGTTTTACATCACGCCCGCTCAATGCCTTGCGCTTCCTACACTCTTCTAATGCATGCCCCCTTGTGTATTGCCACTAGCGGCGTATTTCTAGCTGCACTATATGATTTTCAATTTTCATCCGTTTTGAATTAACTTAGTATCGATTTGTCTTACCAGCCGATATTGCAACCAGCCATATTATAGCGTAAAAAAAACATGTGATAAAGTCAAATCTATATATATATATATATATATATATATATATATATATATATATATATATATATATATATATATATATATATATATATATATATATATATAATTAATTTGTACTCAGAAAATGTGAAACAACTGGGACAGCTATGGCTATAGCGAGGATAAGCTATTGTCTTAGCATTAAGTGCTGTCGCAATGCATATGCACAAGGTCCTAATGCAACGACAGACGTGACATACCAAAACAACAGATGTGAAGTTAATGTGAGTGTCCTGTTCAAATGCGCATGAATTTAATTTCGTATGTAGAATGTGGACAATTTATTAAAGTTTTGTTTTTTTCTGCCAAACTAAGGTAGAACCGTAAGATTTTTTCATAGGATGCAAGTCAGCCTTAACAATTTTAGTTTGGAATAGCCTGGAAGTTGGTTCGAATACAAAATTAGTTTGCTACCAAGTTTAAAGTTTTACACAACGTCGCATGCTCCAAGTAGGTTCGCCCTTTACCCGTGCACTTTTCTGATAATGACTACTACTAGTCCACTTTCGCGGTATTTGTTTCAAAAACATGTATTTAGTTACTGCATCACTCCATACCAGACTGCAGCATCGAATAGGGATAACGAATAAGTTAGTTTATTACATGACACTGAGTGATAAACTTGATAAAACACCATACTTTCATTATGCTATGCGTCCTGAAATTGTAAATAAGTCAGCAGCGCTATATAATTATGCAAGAAGTCGATATTGTCTTGAGAGTAGGCAGCTTTAATGGATCAGTAAATTAACTTTTTACAGTATTGAGATCACGGTCAAGGACAGAAGAAAAGAGCCCAAAAATATTGGACATAAACCATATGGGACCCTAGTCCTAGTCAATAAAACAAGTCAACAAGATTGTTTACTCGTCATTTAAACAAAAGTGCGTCACAAACGCGCTTTAAAACTTCTATACTATTACATTACTCAATCGGCGATTGAACTACTTATATGAACATTTCGGTGTTCTATCTGGCGACCGTCGAAGGCTTATGTATTGAACGTATAGGCTTACCACCTCTTCTCTAAACCTTTATTTATAACAGACATATTGTTCGATAACGGGCTTTGAAATAAATCTGTTTTTCGTAAGCGCATGCGTCTAGAGGTCATGAGAAGATGACTAGGATTTCAATCAATTGCTAAAGAAAATTATTATGCAGATTTTACCACTCGCTTTCGTACGGTTTGTCTTGAACCCGTTGTACAAAAAAGCCTTTGCTTGTATCATCAAATAGACAAAATTTGTTATTTGAAAGAAAGCGCTCTTTGCATACATCACCGGAAGAACCCCGCAAGAGTTCGTAAGTTCAGTAACGGTAGGGGGATTGGTTTATTTCGTAAAACGCCTTTCGCCGGCAAACTTTTTCACAAAGCGAGATATGCATGTGCAAGGCAAGCTTAACATTTAAAATAAACTTAAGTGATTAAAGCTCATAAATACATTGTCGCTTGTTTACTTGCCCTTATTTATAAAAGCCACTACCAATATTAACATAATAGCTTTTCAGTTTGAGCCCTATATATATATGGCAAGGCAACGACCGCCAGTGCAAAAGAGGCCCTTGCAGTGCATCAACACTACCAAAGCTGTGCAGAAGCAAGACCTTCAGCGAGGTGCATTTGTTGCGGGTTGTCTATCGGCTTTCCATGAGTCTAGACGGATTATTCTGCTGACACAAGCATTCGAACGGGTAATGGTAAGCGGAACGCCGCGAAGACAGACAGAGCATCGTGCGAAGAATTTTCAGCTTTTCAAATCGAGGTGAAGGAAAGGAGACTGAGAGAGAGAGAGAGAGATAGAGATGGCGTTGTTGCTGTTGTCGACGATCGCCCCTGTTTACTGCTACGCCAATAGAGCGCGGCCCACGCTCGCTCAACTTCCGCCGCAGGGTTGCTTCGAGTAGCTTTCACGACCGGAACCAGGCAGAGCGGGGGGAGGGGGGGGGGCAAACCCGGACACAGGATTGGCAGGACGAAAAGCGACGCGGAGAGAAAAGAAAACAGAACTATGGACGACGGGCCAAGTACGAGTAAGGGTCGACCGTCGACCAAGCATGGTGGGCTTTACGCGTCAGCGGGCACCTTCACCGTGCGCGGCGTCCCAACGGCCTCTACCGTTACTTCAGCCACAACCACGGCAACTAATGCTCTTACTGCTTCTGCTTCTGTTCGTCTGCTTATGGTCTCGTACCCCACCTCCCCTCCCGCCAAGGTCTTCTTCGTTCTCCCACGTGAGTACGCGTTCTACCCGAGAGCTATCTTTTCCGTTTTCCGCCCCGCACATGCTGCATGTCGGTCGGGCTTTTCTCTCGATCGCTGCTCGAGATCTTTTCCAAGATTAGCGCTCAGAGATAGGCAGGTAAGCAGGCAGACAGGCAGACATAGAGTACGCCAGCCAGGCAGCGAGCCTGATGATTGCTCCCGCCGCTTTTCTTTTGCCTGTACTTCAACTCAGTTAGTCGACAGCCACCAGTCTGTGATGTCCGAGACGTCAAAGCGAACGAAAAGCGGCAGAATTAGAGACGACTAAACATATTAGGTATCATATGCTAAATTTGCGCGATCTTCGCTTAGCCAGTGCCAGTGCACAAACGGATAAGAAACTGAAAGCAGGGCGGTGGCTGATAAGCGGTTCGTGCCTCGACGCGTGAAAACCCGTTTGCCGGCCGACAGAGGAACGATAAAGGCATGACGTAGCTTTGTTTGTTGTGAGGTGGTCAGCGGAGCGCTAGTTGGCCTATCCCTTCGAACAAACTCAATTTACTAGGCTGTCACCCATTTAAGCTGCGATCCTGAATCTATAATGAAGCCGCGTATAGGCAACGTATATCGTGTTGAGAGCATGCGAGACACACTATGCACGGTGGCAATTTCTCTGCAACTCTGGCAATAAACTCAGGTGCGACCCGCAAGTTGCATTTTGTTTTTAATTGGGGGAGGGGGAGAGGCTGTTTAGGGCTTAGAGCAAAATTACTAAAATTTAGGTGAATTATCGTGACCTTAAAAACACTGTTTTATTAGGAATACTTTATAAAACAAGCACAGCTTCACAACATGTGCAAATTTCAGAGAAAGGATTGTCGAATGGAAAAAAAAATGAACTTTATGGAAAAAATATGCCTCGTCTAAAAACAACAGTCGTATTTAAAACTGCTTGTTACCATATCGGCTGCCAGATAGGGGGGTTTCGCAAATGCTTGATGCACGGGGAGCTGTGTCATCGCCATGCACCGTCGCAGTATCATCTGCTTTGCCTATCGTCATGCACCGCCGTGTGGTTTGTCCAGATAGGCAAGAGCAATGCCAGGTTTTTTCGGAGTATTCGTCACCCTGGCTGGGTGCATCGAGACCCTTCGGGCCCAACTGTTCACCGTTTCGTCGTCTCCTCCTGGGCACCTCGTCTCGACCGTTGTATCGCTCACACTTCCCTGTCGACAATTTCTCTTGTAGTAGAGAGGCCTCTCACGGCGGCGCAACCCGTGTTCCGTGCAGCCATGAGAGCCCTGCAGCGCAGAATAGTATGCTCCCGTCATCGGGCTCACCAGAATAGTATGCCACAAAGATGTCATCATTACCCTTTTATTCCTAATCATCTAAATCTATAACTGAACATGTCCAGTGAGCATCTGCGTCGTACATGAACAATATACATCGCCGTTCTGACATCACACTCTTGGTCCATCTTTCCTTGTTTACCCTGGATCTTACCTCAGTCCATTACTTTTCCAAATTGAGGCGATGGCTCTTCTGGTCATGGTCTGGTCCACATCATTGTCTAGGAAGCGCTTGCTTCTCTCACCTGCGAGCAGGTCCTATGGCAGCATCGTGGCTAAGACCAGAAAAGCTTCGGTCGAAACCGTCGGGTCATTCGGCCACTGTATCTAACAGTTTTCCTTTAATTTTCCCGGGCCTCGGCTGAATACGCTCTTCAGAGAGACCCTTTGCACTTCACCACGCCAATCCCGTAAGTCGTGTATCGAGAATGACCCCAAGGTCGTCTTATTTACTGGGTGGCCCGCGACCACGATGCTTACCTCTCTTGTCGGAATTGGCGACGCTTTTTAGGGCTTTAATGGCGGCGCTCGTCAGAGTTGTCCCGATCCTAGTTGTTATCATGCGTGCGAGATTGTTGGCGCACGCGAGCATCACGAATCCCAAAATTGTGTCCTATGGTATTTCAGCTGTAACATAATGCTCCTACTCTTTGCAACGAGGTAGGTGAAATTCCCTTCCCCTTCATTGGCTCCACAAGTACTCCCCAGTTTATTGTGTTGAAGTCATTTTTGACATTTAGGAGTATAACGAACACGAATCTTCTCGTCTTAAGATCTTCGTGATTTCCTTGGGACTCCGAGCGTGGACCGGATTTTTTACGGAATATGTATCGAGCCTTCAATAACGGTCTCTTGGCATTGATCATCTCTTCACATAGGCAGTAGACGAAAACGTTCTTTATAATTTATAGTAGGCTGATGGGCCGGGACTTCGACGATCCTCTCTTCTTTGGCTCCAAAGCCAGCACAAGGGTGACCCGTTTCCAGATCCTTTGAAATCTGCTGTCCCTCAAAAGTGTGGCCATAAACGCCTTAAAACCCCCGGTCACCTTCCGACGAGCATCCTTAAAATTTCGGGGACGGCACCGTCCGGGCTGGACGCATTGCCTAATACCAGCTTTCCTGGGCCTACCAGGTCAACGACGAACTCCTTTCTTCGCCTCTCTGGCCGTACCAAGAAGAGAGTTGCGACAATCTTCCGCAGCAAGTCTGCAGAGAGCCTAGGCATAGCTCTCCGGGTTCTCGACATAACAATCCGTCCGTTTCGACAACCTTTGTAAGCTCCCAAGCCAGTACTGAGCCAGTTCAGAATCGGCTCGAGCGATAGCATCTCCCATGATTACCCTATCGTCATCCCCCTGTTTCAACTTTTTGCTAACCAATTATAAGTCTTTGTGTATGCCCGGTTGTATTTGTTACATGCGTTTCTCTCTTCAGCAGTTTGTTTGTTACACCAGCACTTAGGTGTGTGGTGGCTTCGTCCGCCTCCGTTTCATTTGATGGGCCTGCTTTCATACACGCTAAGGTAAACAGGACAGAGAGCTAATGCTCGTCTCCCTCTTCTTTCCTAGTGTACAGCAGGCTGTATTGATTCTGGTGCCAAGCCTACCTTGTCCGGCATCCTTGCCTACCATTTTTGCTAAGTTAAGTTAGTTTAAAGCAAGTGACTATATTTAAGATGAGTACACCTTTATGAGATGCCGACGCGCTGACACGTTTACACCCATAGTCCCCTCAAACAAAATATTGTAGACACGAGTATACGGTCTTGTGGTACAGAAACGATAACCAAGTTAGTAGCGGAAGCACGAATACTGGCAATAAACTGCGGCCCATTGCAGTAAAGAATCCGTTGCGTGCAGGAGAGATATATTGTTGTTGCACAAAAACAAGTGGAACTTCACGCGTTCTTGGCGCATTCGTCGTTGGCAAGCTTCTCTCTCTCGCATTCTGATTGCAGTCGAGGAGTCGCCATCGCGTTCATACTGCCCAAAGGAAGCACAGATCAGCCACTTCTCCAGCCAACATAACTGCCCCGTGTTAGGCTTTTGTTTCACGACCAGCCTGGCGGTGTTGCCCCCCCTTGCAGGCGCTGTGTTGCCGGCCGCTGTTAATACTTGGTGGACGTTCCTTGCCGTTATTCGGAAGGTTCTTATATAAAGCTCCCCCACGCAAATGTTTGACAGGCGCCCATTTTCTAGTAGCGCCTCGTTCGTGGTTAATGACACGTCAAAAAGGGTTTCATTTCCCGAACAGGTCCCTACTCTCCGCACCCACACTAGCCTCGTTCGCCTTTCACACACACAAAAAACAATATATATATATATATATATATATACATATATATCCCACACTCTCTCTTTTGTACTAATAGCAGCAGGAGTAACAGTAATGACGTTGTAGATGTTCATAGTGCTCTATGGATTATATGTACACTTTACTATCTATGTGCGTGTGATATGACTGTAAGACGAATAGATTGCCCGCCGGCACACGTCATGTAAGACCACATAAGTACTTGTTGAGACGGGTCTTGCCTTGTAATCTTTGGCGTAAAGATTCGTCGTGCTATCGCTTTGCGGATAAACCCAGCCGTCCGTATGAAATAGTAAATATGTAAACGCTTGTACGTCATGCCCATACTACTCTGGTTTGCAACGATGTTTTCTTCATCTTTCTTCTTAATTATTATTATTATTATTATTATTATTATTATTATTATTATTATTATTATTATTATTATTATTATTATTTTATCATTATTTAGTTAATACAATTGTGAGGTATGAACGTTTAAATCATGTTTATCCTGCTCTGTTCGCTTTCTGTCAGTTCATGGCGCCTAAAAAAAAAAAAAAAGCGCCTAAAAAAATATATTATTATTATTATTATTCCTTACGTGCTTCCTCTTCTTCTGCTGCTAAAACGAATTATTGCACTCTCATGAGTACTCATAACTAAAATGTGGCCTATTTGTATGTCTCGCGCATTGCATCGCTGGCGTCCAGGCGTTGTGTGTCCATTCGGCTAAAACTCACTCGCTTTTCCGCTTCAAGATGTCGTCGACATATGAACATGTTGCGCGTCCGTCTTGTCGTGTGGCTAAGACGGCAAACGTTGTTATATGTACTTTTTGAAAAAGAAAAGCCTTGTGAGACCAAAGAGCCACAGTATCTATATATATATATATATATATATATATATAGATTGTATCGGTCCTCCCGGGCCTTAAGAGATTATGGCTTGCGAATCCACACATGCGCCAACGCAGAGATAGATGCTGAACGTAGCGTAGACGTTGGCAACTAACTGTAGGCCCAGTTACGGATCCCTGCAGAAGACGCTTCTTGACGCGTGAGCCCCACTTGGGCTGTGTCCTGGCTTCTTCGAGCGACAAGTGCGTGCAACTTTTATCGTGTGCGAGGGACAAATGTGGGTGTGTAAGAGTCCGTTGCCATTGCGAAATACTTGCTACACTTCGGCAGTCGGGGCGGCGGCCCCAACAACGAAGCCCCACGGTTGCCCACTGGTTAATGGCGTGCCCACTGAAGAAAAACATGGGAAGATAGGAGAGCACAGTGGAAGACAGAGAGCGACACTGGCAATCAGACAGAAGTACGACACGGACTCGCAGTGTCTCGCTGTCTCGGCAGTCGCCAGACGTTGGCGGAACTTTCTCTAAGCTTACACTTTTAGCCCGTCTTTGCGAGTCGATTTGTGTAGCCCCGCCAAGAGTGAAAGCGCGGGAAAAAGACTGGTGAAAACCGGGAGAGAGTGGAAAGAGTGTACGAGTTTTCTGACTTCTATACGTCACTACCGCCGTTCAAGTAGATACATACACATATGACTTGGGCTCCTTTTGTGCTGTCATTAGTGTCGTCAGTACAAAAGGAGAACATCTTAAGATGTACGTACCGGTCCTGCCAGTGAGGCGACTGCGTGGCACCCACTATAAAATAATAATAATAATAATAATAATAATAATAATAATAATAATAAATTTTACCAGTCAAATACATACGTAAGCGCTTTCTAAGCAGTGAAGCGTAGAGGCTTTACCTTATCCCCGCGTAAGCATTCCGTATCCCCGTACACGCACGATGGTAAGCAAGATTATCTGCAGGCCACTAATTGCGTCTAGGCATAGTCTGCCTGTCTGCCTGCAGGCCATTCATTGCGCTGAGAAATCGATGAATATAGCAGTCGAATTAGTTTGCGTCCACAAAGCAGGCCCAGAAACTATGTATACAGTGTTGCATGTTTACACATCAAACTACCGACCGAGTGAATCGTCCCTCACGCGCGCATATGGAATCAAAGCCTTGTCAAAGGCATTTCTACAAATATAGGAGAGGATATCAGGAGCAAGCGCTTCCCTGCCGATCAATATGCAATGCAGATGCACTTCCTGGAAGGAGGAAGTACTTAGAGCGCAACGATAAGGTGCTGACTGTAAGGTATCTTTCAGAACGACGAGCCATAAAAACGTCCAGAAGTATGATTAGAGTAATTTGTATGCGTTATAAAGTGTATTTCATTAAAAAAAATATGTATATATGTATATATATATATATATATATATATATATATATATATATATATATATATATACGTAGTCTTCCAGAATTTGCCTAACAAACGTTAAGGTCTATTACAACTTGGCAAAATCAGAGAGTCCCATTTATTCTATCGACAAACCTGCATCTTTGGAAGAAAAGTTTGCATCTGTTGAATCGCATTTCGCATAATTTCAAAGCAGAACGAATGTTGTATTGAAAATAATTCTTAAGAAATAAAACTCTTGGCCGTTCTTGTACTTTGGTTTGTACTTCATTTTTAGAAGTCATTTTAATCTCCTTGTTCCATTGGAAAAAAACTCTTTTTTCACCGAGTTGTACTAGATCTCGAAGTCTGTTGGGCGCATTCTGGAAGACCCTGTGTATATATGAAAGAAAGGGCGAAAACGTCTTGTTTAGAAATAAATATAACAGTTTATGAAATGAGGTGTTCTGCTTTTTTTCTACTACATTGTTGTGTAAAATCTACGTTTGCGGTAGAAACAGTCAACGCATAAAATGACCGATTGTACCAGCGTGTTCGGCGGAAAACTCATTCAATGCATAATCCGAATGACACCAGGCGCAAGCAAGCGAACGGCTAATAGCCAGGTTAAGAAAAGTCACAAAATGTTGATATGTTGTTATGTCTTACATTGAAGCTTTTGTGTAAAAACCGTATCCGTTTTGTCATTGCGACCTCGTAATACGACTTGTCGCAAAAGGGTATCGCCTGCGCATTACCGCTGTCGTGGCGTAGCGGTTGAGCGGTGGTCAATCTTGTGGCATTCGCAGATTCAAATCCGCTAATTTCGTTTTTTAATTTGTATAAAGAAGGCGTGCATATTTAAACTAATCGTGGTGTGTTACTCTCCGGCCTGCCGGATGATTGCAAGCCGTCAGCGGATGCGCCTACAATCGCGGAAAACCAACAAAACAGCTGCAAGGAACTTTACAGCACAAATGCTTTAATCAGGCGGGCTCCTGCAGCACTTTACCGAACAATTACAAACCCAGCCAGTGCAAGTCGCAACTGCACAAACTGCATAAAATTCTGCACTGCCCATTCCAGCGTATAGTGCATGGACTATAAGTATTACTTTCGTCCATAGTGCACGTTAGCAACAAGCCAGGCACTATCAGAGCTAGGAACCTCGCAATATCGTCGCAGGCTTTGTTGGGTCTCTGCCCCACCGAGAAGCAGCTCTACCTCGGATCCATCGCGTCGTTTATGCAATTGCCCTCTCCCAAACAGTCGTGCAAGAGCCTGCAGACCACTAAGAACATGGGCCGACCCAAGAAGTCTAAGGCAAGAGAGATCAAATCACTGGAGATCCGACGCTCTGCCAGTTATTTAAGAAGGCGCTCCGGGAGTTTTGCGACTTCAAGATGCAGATGAAGCGCCAGCCTCACGGCTGAGGCGACTCGAAAGACGACAATAAGTTGCGTCGTTTAAGCCACCGTCGACTCCGACGAACTGGCGGAGGGCGTCGCAGCAACTAAGCTTCTATAAGTGGAAGTGCGAAGGCATCGGATTAGTGTCAGGCCAGATACCAACGCACGACTTTGCCAGGTTTGACATCATCTGTCTAACAGAAATATTTGCTACTAAGTGTTTCGATTATGAAGGCTTTTGAGCTTAGAAATGTTTGCTATAAAGCCCTCTCATGAGCAGCCTTTCGGTAAAATGTCCATTCTAATCGGTCCTAAGTGAAAAACTGCGATTTTTCTAATCACAAGTTTTACCGGCAGAGGACAGCACCAGAAGTTTTTGCATCCCGCAACTGCCAACATTTATTGAGATCTAGCGGCTCTGGAGACTCCATCGCGCAGCTACCAGACAAAGATCAGAAGAGTCGCCTTTGCTTCGGCTGATTGACTTGCTCTTCTGGCCGACAATCTCAGCTGTCTATATTAGCCACCGCTTTCGTATTGCACAACCACTGTTCTGAGGGCGCTTGCTGCTAAGCGTGATATGTGAGTTTGCTCTGCCTGAGAGAGCACGTTCTAGCGAAGGTGTCATTGAGCTGCTCCTCACCGCCCATCACAACTTCCAGATGGGTTGCGCGGAGGTTACTTGACGTGGGCCGTCTTTGAGGAGCCACCGTGTCGCGAGCGCCCAAAGAGCTGAACAATTGGCCTATCGACGGGTTAACTCCCATCCTATCTGACGCACTCATCTCGTTCGCTTACCGCTGTCAACACGTCGCTCTCCGGCGTGGTTTACCTCTGACTGTTTCACAGCAGGCCAAATAGTAATTTAGCATTCTCATTGTATCACGAGAGAGAACGACGTCAGCACGGAAAGCATATTGTAATCTGTGCAAATACCATAGGCGGCTGCAAGATGTCAAAACGCTAGTCTTAATAGAAAGAAAAGAATAGGCGCTAAAGCTATCGGCACGCAGCACACCGTACGTTTTTATTAAAGGAACTAAAAACTTCACAAGCTGTCCTTAGATAGACTACGTCGTCAGTTTAAAAAAAAGTGCAGCGGCAGCTCATTAATCTTACACGCGATCTCGCTTCCCGCTTCTTCAAATCACTACGAATAGCAGCCTACACTACGCTTGGCTCGGAATCTGTTCATCTCAAGATCGCTCTTCTTCTCTCGCTACTGTGGACTACCCCCATACCGCTTACATGGACCTAGTGCATTCCCAAGATGACCCCAAAGGGTAAGGGCATTTGTTTGTGTTTGTGGTCTTGTAGAGGGATTGTGGAGAAGAGCTGCAAGTTTGGACAGCACCGTACAACTTGTAGGGGAAACACCTGCTCTCATACAGGTGTTTCCCCCTATCTGGAGGTCAAGGGCGCGATTCCCCGAAAACGGCACGGGCTTCGACAAGGAAAAGTCGACGATGACAGCTTGCAGCGGGCTCTTGCCGAAAATAAGGCTGTCGCTGTCTCCAAAACAACCTCCCTGATTGCAGTCTTCGAAGACCTGAAGTCGATGTCGCACCGAGAGCTATTGTGTTGAAGAAGCTTGGTCGCTGTGGTGTTGGTCAGGCAATACTTGGACTCCTGGCAGCTATGGTCTAAGCCAGCACGATCACTCTCAATATGGAGGTGTGCGAGCAGGACCCGTTTGAACAGAACACCGGATAGCCTCAGGGAGATAACGTTAGCCTCTTACTCGTCTCTGTTCTCGTAGGTCAGCGAGGTCATCGAATCCCGTCGAGGACGCGTTTCGCCATCGGCCTCGTACAAAGGTGATGTGCAAAGGTTCGCGCTGCTTTTCTATCATATGTATGAAGGGTGGTTGGCTTGGCCACGTCACGCGCAACACCGTGACCGTGTGTACTGTAAGGACGACGAGACAGCAATGGTGACTCTTCTGTCGACTATGGATACTCAAGCCGTTCAGTTGAATGTAGTGGACAATGAAAGTTTTTTAAGTCAGATCAGGAATTTCCACACTACCGTCGAATTAGTGCTGTATGTAGACGGCATCGTCCTACACAGTAGCCCACGGTCGGGTTCGGCTTTCTCCCATAGAGTTGCACAGGTGCTGATACTGATATCTGGGCGTTGACTTTATTGTAGGGGAACAGCATTTAGAACTCATATCGCATAATGCAGCGCAAAAAGCCTCTCGGCTATGACAACGATCCTAAACCTTCAGAAGTTATCCCTGGAGTTATTGGCCTTTTTTAAAATCATAGTAGACTCAGTCGATTCATACGGCATGACCCTGGCTTAGGACGACTTGACAATCGGACGACTAAAATATCTCGATAAGATCAAACCAACTCTCGGGGTACTCCGCAACGCGCGCAACCGTCTGGGTACATGCCCTAAGGCATCGTCCCATTCAAAGATCTAGGCTCACGTTTCCATCTGCGACGATTAAGCACTTAGCAATCTCTACAATAAACATGGGGACGGAATCTCAGTTTTGAAATAACTCCTTACAAGAACTCCGTCACCTGGTAACGCAATATGCTGCTCATAGCTTCCATCACAAGCCCTGTAGACGCCAAAATTCCCATGCACCAAGAATATGGCTGTATATGCAAACAAAAGTTTGCACTAATGGGTGCATACTGTATCCTATTGATGATTGCCGATGCTATTCAGATCTTCATATTTCGCTTTTGGCTGTTTTAATTTGGTCTTACATTATACTACGTTGGTGAAATAAATAAATATGTAATTATATACAAATTCTTTCTAGAGGGAACTTTTTTTCGAAGAAACTTGCCAAATGCACGTCGAAGGGCATCGTATTGTTGTATTTCGAGGTCCAGCTTACCGTCATTCTGTTGCCTTTGTGAGTGAATAACGCACTCATGTCGTCAGGACACGAAAGATCAAACAATGTTGCGAAGCGATGACATGGCATATTTTCGGCCCTTTACGTAGGGCTCTCTTTGTCGTTGAGACCATGGCCTCGCAATTTAGCTGGCAGCAACGCGTTGCGACTGAAGATGGTTATTAGATTAGATCGCATCACAGAACGAATGTCACAGACGAAGCTGCGATTGAAATTGAGCCGCGCCATTGTTACGCGCCGAAATAAATGCATTACCAAATCTTCTCGTTGTATATATATATGACATACTTGTTTCATGAAAGTGCAAAGGCGATGTATATATATATATATATATATATATATATATATATATATATTGCGCATTTATGAAACAATTTTGTTACTTTACGAACTGTTGGGCACACAACTCTATACGTTAGGAAATATATAAGTGTTTTATGCTATGGTATATATGGGCAGGCATCTTTATGAAATGTGTTGTGTGTCATCCAGAAAGCATACATCTGAATACATTTAATACATTTCATATTGAAAAGGTTCCTGTCACTCGAAACGTGACTAGAGGTGGAAAAATAAACCATTAAAAACGAAGAGAAGGCGGATAACAGAAGCGACTTTTCTTTAAAGCGCTGGCTCCCCAAGAGATCGGATCTGCTTCTGCGTTCAATGAACTTTTTTGGTATAACATGCCGCCTTCACTGGGTGCGATGAACCAGTTCTGGAATGCTGAGAAGGCAAGCATGCATTTCTTCTATAATGTCGCAAACCCATGATAGGCGCGACGCTGACCGCGCATAATATGTGTGTCTATATATGGTTAGTTATAGGAAACAAGATTGCTCCACGGCCGTTGATTAGTACGATGTTGGACGACACCGAACAATAAAAACGCCAAATATGGAATAGTTTATAATTCAAGAAATAACCGACCATTACTTCACGCTTATTACATAACTGTCGGCACGTGTTTATGTTAGTCGCGATACGATGCATTATCTACTAGTCAGCAGTCATCTAGATTTGTACTGCTTTCTCCCATGTCGCGGTTTCCTATGCGGTCTACTGATTGCTAGCTGATCTAACTATTGCGGGTTCTTAAAGAAGAACTAAACCCAGGATGAGCTGCGATCACCCAACCTATCTCATCACCTTGGCTCCTTTCATTGAGACCACGTGAATAATAATTTAAACCTATGATCTAGTTGCGAGAGCATACATATGTTTTTCCCTATAAGAGGTTTGAGAAATGTGTAATGCGCTTGCGTCACTCGGAGCTAGAAGTAACTGCTGTCGGATTCACAAACCCACTAAGCACGAACTCGTCCCTACGTCTTCAGACTCCAAATTGCGCGACATTTGTTCGACATGTTGAAGGAGGAGTTTCGCTTTTCTAGCGCTCCATGCTCCGTGCCTGCGCACTTCCGGCCTTGGAGGGCGCGTCGCAAACGCGTTGACAGCATAGCTGCTTCCACCTTTTTTTTTGTTCTAGGAGGTTTTGGGAATGCATGATGCACATGCGCCACTAGCAGCCTGCGTGACTAGTGTGACACTCGCAATCCCACTAAACCCGGATTCCTCCCCACCCCCCCAGGCTCGGTATTACTTTGGCATTACATCGAAGCCGTGGGAGAGGCGTCTCTGCCGTTCTCCTTCAATCAGCTCTATCCCTGACTATCATCCCGCATGTCTACCTGCGGTTGGATAGGGGGATGCCATTTTGTAATCCGTCCTGTGAGGGTGCGTCGAGACCATGAGGGCCTGGCTGCTCCCCAGCTGCTTCCTACTGTGGCAGCGCGTCTCGACGCACCCCGCCTGGGCAGTCACCACTGTCTCTTTGGCGCGCCAAGACAATCTTGCATCCCATTATGGCGTCCAGTAAATTTGTTCTCTCTCTCTCTCTCTCTTTTCTCTCCAGCCCTCCGCCGACAATACCATTCGCTTCTCACCGCATGCAGTGCCAAGTCTCTGACCGCATCTGGCGCCGCGTCCTGCACTGGCGCCAGCGCGGCGCATTACCGTGCTGCGTCATCAGGCACTCGGCACGTGTAGAGGAGACACTTTTCCAAGTCTGACTTGCGAGTTTTGAGAATATGCGTCTGGAACTAGCCGTGACCAACCGGTATCCCCGTGGTCAAGTACTATAGCTTCCCGTGATGCTAGTCTCACTAGGCTCCCAAAACCCGTTTTAGCAGCCTGGTCCGGCACAGTTCGCTGAGCTGCTCTCGAAGTGTTGTCCTGTTCCGAATCGTTGTTAAAGGCTCCTCCCTTAGACGTTTGCCGTGTAGAGAGCTGTAAGTGCAGCTAGAGATGACAAAATTCTTTGTTTCTCGAGAACCCGCCCTTCTCTGGGCTGTGTCCCGGTCAGGTCTACTGTACGTAGGACCCAAAGTAAGGCCTATATCCAGTGCCAGTCTCGTATTTTGTTTTCGCATATATATATATATATAAGAAAACGGACATGCCAATGAGATTAACAGTCCGGGCCTTTAGGTCAGCTAGCTCTAATACCGTGCATCCGAGAGCCAATCGTCCTCGAGAGAATTATTATCTCAGGAGGACGATCCCGTTATCCTTTTTGAAAGGTGAAAGGCGCTTGTTTGGGATGCGACTGTTACCGACACGCCCGCCCCTCGAACCTGGAGGGAAGTGCAATTGGCTCTGTGGCACGCAAGGCTAAAGACCAATAAATATGCCCAGCACGCCAACAAGTTCATTTTCGTCCCGCTACTATTCGAGACACTTGGGGAATCCGGTTCTAAAGAATGGTGCTTCTCCAGAAAATTGGCAAACGAATAGAAGTGGCGACAGGGCAGAGAATAGCTCTAGACTATCTACTTCAGCGGCTATCTCTGGCGGTTCAGAGCGGTAATGCGGCAGCAATAATGGGCACAGTGAAAGACTGCCACATATATATATTTATATATATAAGAAACACTTGTCAATAATAAAAAAATAGTGATTTATAGATTAATCGTTTCATAAATGAATTTGATTTAAATCAAAATATTACTTATGTTTGTGTACGTATGCGGTTAAACATAGAACAATTCAACTGATAGAAACAGCTTTTTAATAGGTATCGAGATGGTAGATAAAAGACCGGTTGCATAAACGACACACCCAGCCAACGTCAAGTTTATGGTGGAACCTATGACGTGAATAGTAGTTCACTATGTCGGTTGGGTTGTAGTGGTCACCACTAGTTCTGCGTAACTAGCGCTGGCGATTCGAAAAAGCGTCTCGGAACTGAACCTTCTTTATGATTTACTTCTCTGAACGGAACAGGAGTTTCAGAGAGATTAAATTTAGTGATTAGATCTTCCACTGGCAGTTAAGTAGAAGTCATAGCCGTTTTTTCGCGTTCTATGGTAACTCAATGACTAGCTTGAAAACGGAGGGCTTCACCTTCTTTTGCATCCACTCCCCATGGTCTAACCGGCAAAAGACTAATTTATTGGTTCTAGTTGCATCAATGTATACTATATGGGGACCCCTTAAAAGGGTAGGCACCATGCCATCATTGCCAACCACCAGGTTATCTTTAGCCATCCATTCGGGAAGCCATCTCTCCGTTGTGCGGCTGCCTCTTGCTAAACTAGTAGCACTAAAATACCCGGTGATTATCATGTTTTTCCCCCGTGCTTCCGAACGCTCGGGGCTGACTTGTCAAGAAATTCTCTGAAGTTAGCCAGGTCGCCTCGTCGCCGGTCGAAGATGGGAGGGCCGAACATGTTGAGATATCTAGGGTTTTCCCAACAGTTTTTGTGGCCGCTGACTCTCGGCGGCATGATTTATCATCTTTTCTCAATGAGCGAATCACTCAAAGAACGTTCAGTCACAGCAGGGATCGAACCGGCTGGTTTGGTTTGCTTAGAAGAGCTCTTAATCGGCTATACATAGACAACATTTTGTGTCGTTTATTGTTTAAGTTTGGGTAACTGAAGTGAAGCAAGCGAGCTTCGCCGATTTTTGAGAAACCGAACATTAAACGGTAACGAATCTTCTTACAGTTCTGTGTTAAAGCCAAATCATATGTTCTAAAGTGGTGGTTACGAACTGATTGTTGTGATTACGTAGTATTTGGAAACACGTGGTACAGTCGATTTCACGACGCACGCAAAAATACCGGAGATGGCCCCCGTTTGGGAAGGCCGTCGACTTCGATAACAGTCTTGACCGATATTTTATAGCAGAATAATATAGAAGACTATACTTCAGAGGGTGCTTGCAGAAAACAAGTCATGGGTATATGGCTACGACATTGAACTCAAAGCTTAATTTTCTCTGTGTTTCTTCCAGAGAGAGAGAGAGTCGATTAATTAGTTTCTAATTATTTTAATTAATGGAAGGTATATATATATGCGTACATATATGTATTATATTTCAACCTCACACTGTTAAAAAATAATTACTTGTATTATAATTCAGACAAAGCAGATCCAACACCACGGATCTTTAACTATTTTTTCGTCTATAAAGGAAGAACATTCCACGGTTCTTGGTGCCGGCCACCTGGTTGTAAGGTCCATGAGCAATCGATAACACTTTCTTGGCTCTTTGTATTGTAGGGATATGCGCAACATACAACAGTCGTTCGTTATCTGTTCTGTTTCCACCGGTGAACGACTATATGGCGGAGCGGTATCTGTAACGCTGGAATCGTTCCAGCATAAAACTGCGCAAAACGTCTGTTCCTGTAGAATTTTGGGCTGCAAACTATACAAATTCTTTGACTCATTCCTGCAGTGGTGGGCAGCCTTTGGTGGAAGCAATCACGCAAGCAATCAAGGGTGAATGTTATGATATTAATGACTGTGTGTGTAAGTTTTGTGGTGAGTGCAACATCGGTCACATTATAATATGTCCTGCAATAGACTCATATTCATTACAAGCGCGTGTAAATGAGATTCTGTTATAATTTCGTAAACCCGAAACGCCCTTTGTACATTACTGGATTAAGGGTATGCCCAACCTATCTGGTAAGGAGTATTTAAACCTACTAAAGCTCAGGATCAACGCACTACCAGCGCGTGCCAGATTGGCCAGGGGCGCCCGGGCTACAACAAACGTTGTAGGCACGGGCGTCATGCGCCTGAGACGTTGCCTGATCCAACACACAATCAAACTATAAAGGGACATTACGACGTCTGTGATTGCGTCGCGCGTCTTCTCGGCGAGAGGGGTCATGAGGTGGTTCGTGAGCAAGTATTCCGTCGCCCGGGCGCACCGGGTCTAAAGCCCGACCTCGTAATAACAACACCTACCGAGATCTGAATTTTAGATGCCGAGGTGTGCGGCCCGAACAGGGACCTGGCAAAAGCGCGGCAGGATCACCAAATATGACGTCGAGTTCCTAAGAGCGGCGCTTCCCGACCCGCAAAAACCTCGCAGATTAGGATCCATCACTATCTCTATGAGAGGTGTATGGGACTTCGAATCTGCGAGTACGCTTTTGGGGCTCGGCGTCGCAAAGAGGAATCTTATCGATCTTACCGTCTTAACACTGCAAGGAACCATGTGGATATATTGCTCGCACTGAGTCCATAAGAGCGGGGGCTGCCATCAAGCAAGAACACGGACAGCTGATTCTTAACTTTACGTGACAACTTTTTACCACAATTTGTATTAAGGCGAGCACTGCCGGGTGTACAAACGTATTGTAAATGATTAATAAATCATCGCAATATTTTCTATATATATATACATATATAGAGGGAGATAGAGAGCAAAATGGAGTGAGAGAGAAAGATAGACGTATGTATGTTGATTGCACGCTGTTAACGTTTAACTATGGACATGTGTGTGATGTTCTTGCGCTACTTCCAGATTCTATTAATCTAGAAAACGCCGTAACAAAAAGGGCAGCGTAGGTGTTGAGAAAGGGAGCAAAAACCCAAAAATACGATTATTCGCCACAATACCTGTCTCGGCAACAATATCAGCACTAATAACATCAGCAGAGACAACGAGACACCAAGCGTGGGCAACAGCGACTACTTACATTAAGGGAAAAGAGTAGTAGGAATAACAACCAAAACAATAACAACAGTAAGAGTTAATAGCAGAGGCTGTTGCCAACACTTGTTGGCTAAGGCATGAAGTGCGTAAGTTATCTGTATGGCGTGACCGCCCGACAGTAATGATTAATAAGGCGATCACAATGACTATGTAGGCAGCGGTGACAATCATGAGAGCGACAACGGCCTCGTCACGTCTTTCGTTTGACGTCGTACGCACAAGTCCGTCTATCGACGACGTCGTCTTGAGCGGAGAGGAGGCACGCAACTAAGCCAGCCAACGGGGCTCGTAGGGAAACGCGTGCGGCTCAGAACTCAGACTTAGGGCCTGGGCTGTTTTTTCCCCCCATCCATGACGGGTCTGTAGTTCCGTCAAACCTGCTACCACAAGAAAGGCCTCGAGATCGTCAGGCCTGTTTTGTATTAGATGACGAACGCACACGCTCAAACCTGAGTCGGGTCGGTTGGAACCGGCCAGGAGCATCGGGCGATCAAGCCGGTAGCGGGTGACCAAATATTATGGTTGCTGCTAGTGTAACACAACTTGCAGTGGCTAGTTCGACTCTGTTTGCCTGAGTTTCTTCTTCTTTTTTTTTTCTGTTTATGTTTAGTTCCTCTCTGCCGTGACGACTGATCTTTTCGTTGAGCTTGCTATAAGGCTAGATGCCTCCCTCTATCTCTCTCTATCAACTTCAGTAGCATATACTTCTCTCTGTCTCTCTTTGCCATGGAATTATTCTCGGCGGGACGTTGGACGTCTAGACGCCTCTTGTCGTGAATAGTGATACATCTAGTGATCTGTAAGGCAGATGCGCGCACAGATCGCAGCCTGCCGTCGCTGTCGCACGCTTAGAGTTCCCGCTGTCCGTCGTCCGTTGGTTGGTAGGCCTATCGGCGACACTGCCGTCTGCTGTCCTCATTGCCGGGCAAGGACAATCCGCGGTGGGGGAACAAAAAGCACAGACGTTTTCCCCGGGCCAGCCGCCGCCGGCTCCGCCGCAAGACTACTCTGCAGGGGAACGCAAGGAAGAAGGAGCGGCGAAAGCCCTCCTGTTACCCTTCGCTGGTTTTCCGATCATCACCTGGCAGGTTTGTCGCCTCCTTCCACCAAGAATCTAACCAATACCGACTACTCGTTCTCTCTTATCTCTCCTCTACCGCACACGCTCTTCTCATTCTCTCTCCTTGTATGTTGTACGTACGCGACAAAGCAGGGAGTAGACGTTTGAAATCGTTTGACAGGCTGACCTTTCACGTTGGGGTGATGTTGATGATATGGACAGGGCTGAAAGAAATCAATCGTCTTTCTCTCGTTCTATTCGTTACCTTCTCGGTTCTCATCTCGATTCTCCACCTTGTCGTCTCCGACGGCTTTGGCAGAAAACCTGAGGGATCTGCGGCCAATGCAGTTTGCTACTAAAGCGGCTGATCCGCCGGCTGATCGGGCAACGTGGCTGAGCGATGCTGCGCCCGATGCCTGCATTCTCCTGCCAGAGAAAACCTTCCTTGTGCCCTTCAATAGAGATCCGTTTTGTTGTCGCACATCGCTGACGACAACAATAGCAATAAAGGTAAAAGTAATAACAGTTCTAGGAAAAAGGTTCGATGTTGCTTATTATCATCATGTTCTTCGGCCAAGATTCCACTACGTTCTTGCAGATCTACAGCGTAGATATATATATATATATATATATATATATATATATATATATATATATATATATATATATATCTTATTTTTTAATTGACGGTTTTTTCATCTGTGCTTATATGTAAGTACCGCTGTACAACCTTACGAATGGTACTCGCTGAGATAGGAGCGTATCCATTGTGCCAAAGCAATTTCGCCTGCTGTGTCAAATGTATGGAAGCCAGTTGTCAATTACCTTCTCTGCCGTTTGAATAGGTTGTTGCTTGCTGACTACCGTGGTTAGCGGGCGTGTCGCTCTGCGACTTGGTAAGTTAGCGCGATAGTTAACTGTTTTTAAGATGCTGCAGTGAATTTGAGCGGCGATCTGGTGAATTCTGTGAGCTTTGCGCAGAATGGTGTCACCTCTGCGTCCACCGGCCTTCAAAGCTGAGAGACGAGTGTGGCAGGCAAGTTTGCATTTTGGTAACTAGGTGGCGCTTCTGTCGGTGAGTGCCCTTGCCCGATGGGCGGAGTTCTGGGATGCTTCCAAGAGTTGATAGCGCCCTCTGCCGGCCTCCTACGACCAGTATTAAAGTTGCAACGCCAATAACCGATACGACGGTTCCATCTTAGATAAGTACGCGTTGGACCAGACGCGGCGGAACACAATCCCTCGGTCACCCTAGGCCACGGTATCAGGCTTATCCTGCATTTCGTTGCTCCCTGCGTCTTCGGCAAGATTTGCTTGCCTAGGCTGTTTGCTAACTTTCCTGCCTTTGTAGTCAACTTATCAGTGTGCACATTACCTTAGAAGGCCTTATCTATTGCTAGGTCCAAGTATTGTGCAGACTTTTTTTTATCTTCATACTCGTTCCTTTTAGTACTAGGGCGATGTCCCCGTGAGCCTTTCTGTACCGGTCACACTCACTCGCCTTTTTAGGGTACTAGCTTATGGACATGATTTCCCAACCTGTCGTTCATCATTTGGGCGAACTCATACTTGTGCTCTTCCCTGTAGTAAGTACTCCTCGCGCGATGTGACCAAGATGGCTAGGTCGTCTGCGTGAGCGACTGTCTTGATGCCGTTCAGTCTGCGAAGTCTCAGTAGATTGTCGCATATCCCAGAGCAAAGGCCCTAATATGAAATATGTGTGGGACGCAAGCGGTCATGATGAGCTCTGTGTTGTCCCGTGGATGATGATTGACCGACTGCTGAGGTAGGAAGCTATGACAATTCGATGATGGAAGGATGGTTATGAAGAACTTCATTGACCATTACTACTGAAACAACTACTGCTACGCGTTAGCAGAGGGCAAGGACAGCAGCAAAAGAGACAGAGAGAAAAGGGGAAACGGGAAGGATAGAAACCATTTCGGTGTCTCCGTCCCTGCTGTTTGTTGTTCTACCCTACCTTAACGATTATAGCTCCCCCCCTAGTTTTTTTTCTATTTATGATTTTAACCTAGCTCGGTCTAACATAACGGTTTTTTTCCCGATAGAACGATCCGGTTGTCTGTTCTTGCTGCCCGCCACCGCTGCTGCTTTCGGTGCTGTCGTTGAGTACATTTTGTATACAGGTCGGCGGAATCTGACAATTTCGTTTCAGTAACGAATTTATCTCGCGCTTCTCGTGCTTTTCCTTCTCCCACTCTCTCTTCCCCGAGGACTGGCGGGTTTTGAAGGCACGGTTGAGAATTGACGAGTGTGTAGGTGGTGTCTGATCGAGGGGTTGAGAAACAGAGTTAAGATTAAGGGGTGGAACAGCGCCACTTCACTGGAATGACGCCGACGTCGGCAGTGACGACGAGGACTCGGACGACGACAACAGCAACAACAACAACTTGGACGATGATGATGATGATAACGGCAGTGGCGGCGATGACGAAGGCGATGTCGACGACCGGGGCAAACTTTCAACGAGAGAGAGAAAGGGCCAAAGAGAAATTTAAAGTTTTATCGACGCCACCTCCCTGCCCCCGGGGGATGGCCGGGTGCCGTCGTTTCTCGCCAGCCCAAACCGCTGGCTGCTGCTGCTGCCGCAATAGCCCCACAAAACAGGGTGCTGGGCCCTTTCATATCTGCAGCATCGCTCAGCCTGGCAGGCGGCGGCAGCAGCCGTTCTCCTCTGGACAGAGCAGGAACAACAGTTCCAGCCCACACATTGCGAGCCATCATGGTTCGGCCTTTCTTTTTTTTTCATTCTTCCCTCCAATAGACAGCCAGATGGACGACACATCGAAATGTGGGCTGCGACGCGGTGGCCACTAGCCAGAAGTCTCTCTTCCAGCTTCTCGAGCTTCAAGCGACTTTGGCGACAAGAAAACGGCATACGACGACAATAGCAACAACAAGAACAATAGCCAGAACGAGCCGTAGTAATAACGCTCTGTATATATATATATATATGTATATAGGGTGTTCAAATAGTCAGTTGGCATCTTTAAAAAATTCTCACGCGTTCGGACGTGTTACGGCCTCGCGCACCTGCAGCATTTCTAAGGATCGTCGATTGGATTCCGTGCTGTATAATACGTGACAAAGGCCATGAGCTACCAACGGCGTCGTTAAATGTCTGCTTTTAATTCTAGCTGCCAGCCAAGTCATACTCCTCATCACTACCGTATTGTGTATTTCTCACAGTAAATTCCCTTTATTTTTTCCGTTCACTTTATAGTGTGGGGTTTAAACGCCTCGTCCCAAATGAAAACCCCCATCGTGACTGTAGTTTTGGTGTTATTTGACTTCCCTCTCTTAGATATGAAGCAATATATTCCTATATGAATTAGCTAACTATAAAACCCTTTTCAGAAAGATAAGTTTAACCCTATCCAGTGAGGCCTTCCCTATTTTTGCCTATATGAGTTATATCCCGAATATTGTAATTGGTTGTACTTTAATTTTGAAGGGGGCGGACGCGCTACGAATTGACAGAACCTGCAGGTTTTTAGTTGCTGCTGTAGCTTGAAGTGCTTTCCCTATTGGACCCTTTATGTGTTTTTGGCAATTGCTGCCATCCGACGTTATCGTGACTCCCAGAGAAATATATTTATTTTCAACATTAACTACAATACATCGAAGAGCGTCGTCTTTCAAGACTCGACCATCTCTTTCAAACTGCTACTGCCTTTTGTCAGTTAGCTAATGCTGCGGCCCATGTTGTCCATATAATCAATTAGCCTCTCTAAATCCCGTTTAACGTTAAAAAGACCCCTGCTGTAGATTTTAATACCATCTGTGTACATTAGAAACCTTGTCAACTCCCGGGTCCGCCCCTGCTTCACCCTATCACGTGGCGCTCCCAATAGTACCGAAAAATGCGGCGGGCATAATTTGTCGCCCTCGGCCACTTCTGTAATCTGCTATCTATTACTCTTCCCACAATCCCAATAACATTACTGGTGCACACTGTACTCTTGCTACGAATGGTCCTCAGAAATTAAGCAATCGATCAGGAATCTCTTTTTCGGCTAACTACTCTATAATTCATTGGCTCTAGGCAGCCCTAATATATACAAATATTACGTGAGCTGGGGATCTAATTTACCTAGAGTGCTTTTATACGGCTCCAATTGTTTTTCTCCTCAACTCGGATAAGGTATTCTATTATCAAGCCATGCTATTCCTGTGGTACCGTCCGTCTTTTTTTAAGGAAGTAAGTCTATTTGTTATTATCCTCTCAGTTCTGTTTATAATCTTCGTCCTTTTAGTAAATGTATGAGGGCATCCTTTTCCACGGCTTAGGTATTCCCCAGATTTTAGGGATTTATCAAATATAGCTTTGCATTATGGTTCCGGTGCCGATGTTTACTTTAAATGCTCGTTTATTTTAATATCGCTTCCGGTCTCCTTGTTTCTAGATGCCCTTTGTATTGCCCTCATAACTTTTTTAATTGTGGCTTTGTGAACTACCCATTCTCGAGGTGCGAGTTCCGTCTTCTTGTGCCAAAGCCCATTGTAACATATTATTTATTTAGATTTAGTAGTATTTAATCTTCGTTTCCATCTCCGACAAAAGCGTCGATGGTTGTTCGAAGTTAGTTAGCTGGATCGACTCGGTTAACGAGCTAGCGTCCACAAAGCTCTTCTGTTTCTGTGTGGACCGAGCAGGTCAGGCCTTCAAGTTAACAGAAAGTACTCTGGCGTTAATAATCAGCCGCAATTTTATCTGCTGGCGTTCGAGACGATGGGAGGTGCAGGCCGCTGGACTAATCATATATATATATATATATATATATATATATATATATATATATATAACCTAAGTAATAGTTAAATGGCTTTACCAGCGTCTTTCTGCATAGAGACATATAATGGCACAATCACGTATATATTTGGTACGCTTTCTGTAAAACAATATTCCACGTACTCCAGTCGGAAGTTAAACGGGTGTTGGCTGTGCCCGGGAGTCACTGGTATTCTCCATCGCAGACCTAGCCCGCCATGTACGGGAAGACTTTAGAAACGCCGTCATGTATGCGGATGACATCGTAGTGGCCCACTGGGACCGCAGTGCCATTTGTCGAATTGTCGGCGACGTGGAAAGTTATCTTCACCAAAAGGGTCTGCAAATAAATTCGCGGAAGACGAAAGCCATGAAGTTTTGCCGTGGGCTCAATTGGCTGCCGCAAACATAATATCTTGTTGTGGCCAATCGCTGGAGTTTGTCAACTCCTTCTCGTATTTGGGTCTGGGACTACACTATACGGGAACGACCTTTACCCAGCACATCGGCGACAGGTGTCGGGCGGCTATTGTCTCTATTCACACAGAGGTAAGAGACCCTCGACGACTGTCTTTGTGTGCAGCCGTGCGTCTTTATGAGCTTGAGATTGTGCCAAAGTTGAGCTACAGCCTTGGCAGGGTCTGGGTTCATATTTCAGCGGCAGTTTTTGCGCAGCTAGAGAGATGTTTCACAGTGTATATGAAGCGGGTTCTCTGCTTACCGCGTACGGCAAGAAGCCGCTTCGTGTACCTGCTAGCGGGTTGCGGCCCGGCAGTGGAAAAAATCAGAGTCAGGCTTGGGTCACCAATTACAGGACCACTTCAGCATTTTTTGTTAGAGTGGCAGGGAAAGTGACTGAGGCCTCGGCAGAGGTAGCGCATATGGATGTGTACCTCGCCAGGGAGCTTTGGGATGAAATGGCAAGTTAGCGATCAATGTCGTTGCCGGTTCTGCTCGCAGGTATGCGCTAAATACCACATAGCAAGCTGCCAGACGCATCGGCCGTCTTTGCACTTTTTCGCCCGGTGGGACGGTCGCTCAAGTGTTCAAATTGTATATATATATATATATGTGTGTGCCCGGTGCTAGTAATAAATGGCGTGCCCTGATTAGTTTACAACACTGTGTACTACCAGTAATATGAGACGTATTTTCCAACTACTAACAAGAAGATGTGATCTATAGGGTCGCCGAAATAAGTTCGACTTTGCTACCCTTTGTAGGAGCATCTATGGTGGCTAACTGTTATCATGCAGCCGCAAGTGTGTATAGACCTTATGCAGCTTCTCAATAAAAATACAAGCACTAGTCTACTGGATAAATAAAAGCAAAAACGCTTACCATGATCAGCACGATCGATAATACAGCAATAGTAATAGTAAATAAGAGCAGATCGGGTGGTATTGAAAAATAAGTGTTGAGTTTGTAAGCACAATAATGATAGGAGACCTATATTATTATGCTACATGACTGCGCATTTTCACGACACGTCCTATTTCCAGGATATATTCAAAGATAACAACTTATCAATTCCCAACATGTACATGTATCGATTTAATAGTATTGCGTCACAAAAATTAAAACATGTTTTAAATTGTAACCTGTCAACCCTAGCCTTCGGCTAAATATCCACTGGAATTTTCTCCCGTGCGCCGAGCAAAGCTAACTTAACCTGACCTTTCGAATTGGCATATTTTCGCAGCACCCCTTGGGCTTTAAAATGCTTTAGATAGAAAAATCCATGGGGTTGCGGTTGGGCGAGTATTGGGGTCACTGTGTAGGCGGTTGGGCGAAATGGGCTCACGCCCACGGCTTCGTACAACTCCACAGTGTCAACTGGCAGTGAAAGGAGGCATTGAGCTTTGTTCCATGCACGATAAATACGAAGGAAGTTGGTAGTTATATATATTATATATATATATAATATATATATATATATAGATATATACTGAACACGGTTGAGAAACATCGAGATGCTTAACGAGTTGTCGAAAGTGCCAAACAAGCACGCTCGCAAAAGCAGACAGCTCGTAAACTGAACTGCACAGCACGAAGTACAAATAATCCCAACCAGCGTTGACGGTGACAATCTGCGAGCAGCGGGGTTGTCCTATTGGCGTATTATATTTAAGAATATTGTAGATATATTAATATATATATATATATATATATATATATATATTAATTATATATATATATATATATATATATATATATAATTAATATTATATATATATATATATATTAATATATATATTATATATATATATATATATATATAATATATATCTATATATTGTATATATATTAATATATATATATATAATAATATATATATATATATGTAGCTAGAATTCTTGTTTGGTGTCGGCATGAGCGATTCGTCAACATAATGGCATGTCGCGCCTCGTTTTCTCGAGTTGCTATGAGATGATCAGCATCAAAGCGCGGGTCGTAGATGTTTCTTCGAGCGAATGTGTGTTTCTCTCTTTGCTTGTGTGTATACTACAGCAAGCCGCGAATATCACAGAGCATATTCGCGGAACGCAGGACGGGCACTGATCGCTTCCGCGGCTCTTCTTGTCTTCGGCGTGTTTGATGCCGACTAGCAATGTGAAGTATTTGGCCGAATTGGTACCGATCAAACACACTTCACAGCAACGCGAGTGAAGCGAGGTGCAAAACGCAGACTTAAACGCCGGCTTCGATAAGCTGCCGGAATCGTTCGAAGCGATGCGAAGCATTCATTTTGCTAGTGAGGTCGTGTCATAGCAACGCTGCCGCCGCCTACCACCAAACCAACGCTGTCTGCCGACCAAAGGCAACGCATCATGCTTTGCGTCGATCTACGCACGAACATCAACGCAAATGTCTTGAACTACGACGGCGATGCTGAACCGTGAGCGAGACGTCCACAGTGTAGCTGTGTCAGTAGTAAAATTGCTTGTATTTACGCAAGCCATGTATCTGTTCGAAGATCTTTCCGTGCTGGAGGAGTTAGACGTCAAAATCGACACGGAATTCGATTTCCTGGGTGGCGTTTTACAGCAACCGTTTTCTCGAGTAATCGACTTCGTACTAATTGACTTACTTGCATAAACTAAATATGTTGAAATATGAGAAATACATGTGTTGCAAACTAAATGTGTTGCGTCCTGATTGCTAGCATAATCACCGTATCGTGATGTACAAGGTGCCGCACAACTAGCGTTTGCGCCCGATAACTTTGTTTGCGCCTATTATGTATTTGGACAATGGAGACCACGTTTGAGGCAAAAAAGAAACATAAAAACATAAAAAGATTTACGATACGTTAATACGTATTTATTTATATATATTAATAGAAATATAATGCCATTTCTGATGAAGCACAAAATATCGGTAAGGTAGTGGCTTTTTATTTTTACAAGCTGCGTATAGGACAACATTTTTTTCTAGCACTGTTTCACACAACTCAGGCTCAATAACATCAAGAAACACATTAAGTTCGCTGTTGGTCGTGGGTTTATTAGCATACACTTTAACTCTTTAAAAAATGCCACTGTCACTGTCACGTGAGATAAGTCGTCCAAATTTGGCCAAAAACAATTATGATCCACTGTGCAATAACATGCAGTTCACCGTAGGGTGAAAAAGTAGGGTCCAATGACTTCTTTGGAGCAACTTTCCATTTGCGAAGAAGGTACCCGTAGCGCACATAGTTGGCGCGCATTGCGGGAAGACTCGCTGAAAGAAGAGTCATAGTTACTCCCACACTTACGGCCGACAAAGTCAGAACTCTTTTGTGTGACCTAGGAAAGCAGATGATCAGACCTTGGACGGCAGTTTACGATTATGCAGAGCGACTAGGGGAAAAACTTGATCAGAAATGTTAAATGGTTTAGATTTTAATAATATATTATATAGTTTAGTTAGTATAGATAAATGTTAAAAGGTTTCAATAGCTATGTCAGGATTAGGGCAGATAAAGCAATTAGACTAGTCCATCGTGACCAGCTTATTGGCAAACTGATCTTAGTTAAATATGCTAACATTCCGCTTGGTCAACCCCGTTGAAGCACACTGTACGAAGGCAGCAGCAAAAGCAAGTTTGATAAGCAAATGACAGAACAGAAGGTAATGATCGCAGAAGACCAGTGTTGGGATAACGACAACGTCTTAAATGAGTGGAGACCGCCGCCATCAACTTCGGTAATGGTTTGATTCAGCCCGAGGGAGACAGGTTCCAAAGTGCAATCACCTGAATTAACAGCTAAAGTGTCTTAATTGCTGTCGCCGACAACAACAACCCTGAGACCTCCATAAGATGGGCGTAGCACCTTAACAAACATGTCTATAAGATTCCCAACACACAAATGACTATTCGCGTAAACAGACACGAATGAGATTTTGTGTCCGGGCCGAATGGCCACTACAAATATGGTCTGAATAGCTTTTTTCGGAAAAAATAATAACTTATATACCTCAACGGAATCGGAAACATATACAACGACACCGCCGCCATTCATAGAAAGACGCAAGGACGCGAAACGCTTGTAGCACTTAATATATTCTAGACGCTCTTCGTGGGAACGAAGCCGGTGTACAGCCAAAGCGCGGGTAATCGAGGCTCTCAACGAGACTTATATTCGCGAGGAAATGTCTATTGCCAAGAGCCTTAATATCAGGGGCGTTCAGGTGTAAAAGCCACTAATGTGAAAAGTGGAGCAATTTACACTTATTAGCGTATCCTCATCCAAATTACCAGTCAGAGCAATCCAAACCATAAAATATATTCATTTAGGCACCTATGTGTGAGAAAAACAGTAAATATCACAGGCAAAGAGCATTCCTTGCTGTAAAAAAAACATGTAAGAGTGATGACAAAAACAAAATCATAGGAAATCAGGTGAAAGATCGGTGGGTTGTGGCTGTCCAAGAGCAAAAAATATAAACGTTGAAACTTCTCTGATAAATGGGTATATGTACACATAAACATATAGTTCAATCACGCTTCTTGTATTTACATAAACGCAATTTTAGTAAAGCAAGTTAAAATATATATATATTTTTTTTTCCCTATTTACATTTATAGCAACCCCGTTAACAAATAAGCGTGCGCATACACTAAAATGAGGCAATTACCTGTGGAGTTCCTCTGATCATCCAAGCTTTAGGACATTTAGCTTAATGTTTCATTTAGGAAAAAAAACAGTTGTCGCGGCATGTCACCGTATATATAATATATATGATGATGAGGGCATTTCAAGGGCAATCTGCAAACCTTGCGACCCTGTATAAGAAGCATCTTCAAAGTTGTAAAAGAGGGACACGAAATCAAAATATTGCCTTGTGGGCATTCTGAGCTGGCAGTGACTTCATGTGAATATGCGTCATTAACATGCGTCGTTAACGTCCGTCCTACTAAAAAGTCACCAGCCCATGGTCAACTCCATAGTTAGGCGATATTTTAAGTAACTTGGCACGAGTTAGTGTTTAAACAGCGGCTTTAAAATCAAAGAATATATCATCGAAGCATTCGATGTTACATGTCCGATGTTAACAAAAATTGTTATACAAAGGAGTTGACAATCTTGATAAAAAAAATTATATGTATATGCAATAGCCTGCATTTCCAGAAGTTGAAATGTAGAGATTTTTCTTGGGCGATGTGCAAATTGTTTGTGCATCAGTAGCCCTTGTCAATTAGCATTCCTATAAATGGCAGCGGAGATCACACTTTTAAGTAGTTGAAACGGAACAACAGCCAGATACACGGGTCACTTGTTTTTGGAATGATTTGGAATGCCTTAATATAGTAGCTTTGGCGGGCGAGTGGCGAGGTAACGTGGTGAGAGATCGACATCTAACTACGGCTTTTGCAACCCACGGATTTCATCACGTCCTATGCAACGCAGATGGTTTTCATGAACCGGACACTGGGAATACAACATTGAATTTATTCAATAATTGCACATTTGCACACTGAGGCAGTGCCCGCCTAAAAAAATAATTTAAAATCGCCTCCCGGTGAGTTCGCCTGCTCCTCCTCCGCGACGGACCCAGCTCTTGTGGTCCCGGTGCGCCCGGAAGACCCGTAGGGTACCCTGCATGGCCAGGACGGTTAGGTCGATCAGGTTTTTCTTCGATAACCCGAGAGTCAGGAGATCCTTCACCGACTCGGGCTCCCATACACCGGTCATCGACACGGTGATGGACCCGAATCGGTGGGGAAGCGAGCTGGGAAGTTGATCCCTGACCCCGGGTATATCGTATTTCCTGATCTTATCCCGTCTGGCCAATGCAAGGTCTCTTGAGGGACCGCAGACCTCGGCGTCCAAGACCCAGACCCTCGTAGGTGTTGTTATGACGAGGTCTGGTCTCCACGCCGGTGCGGCGGGTCTTCGGAAGGTGCGCTCTCGTTCCACCTGCATTCCTTTAGCACGGAGTAGGCGGGTGACTCGCTCACATATGTCATCGTGGCGCTTAATTATAGGGCGATGGGTGTGATCGCACACTTGAGCGATGTGGGCCAGCGTCTCGACAGCGTTGCACCCATGACGACAAAATTTGTCGTATCCGGGGCGACCCCTTGCGAGTCTGGCACGCGTTGGTAGTGCGTTGATCCTTAACTTAATCAGGTTTATGTACTCCCTACCGGATAGGTAAGGAGTACCCTTGACCCAGTCATTTGTAAAAGGGGTTAGGTGTGTGTGTTTCAGGTGTGCCCCATCGACTGTGTTATGTAGTGTACGAGACCAGTACTCGGTCTCGTGTGCGGCGTCTTCAATGGTCGTGTCATCGAACACACAGAGAGCGCTGGTTTTCGCCAGCTCCTTACTGTGATACTCGGTCGACAGCAGCCATTGAGTGCCTATGTGGGATGATCTGTTCAGGGCAGTGAGGCGGGAGAGGCGAAGTCTGGGAATTAGTGTACGGAGACAGGGGATGTCCAGACCGCCGTGAGATGTGCGCGTATAGGAAGGCGTTTGGCACGCTGTTTTCGAGTTTGAGCCACTGCAACTTCACCGTTCGCCTGATCTCACAGTCTAGTTCTAGGAGGAATTTTTGAGACGGTCGGGGACCAGCGACCAGTTTATAGAGAATTTTCGGGATAAGGAATTGTTTCAGTATTGTTAAGCGTTGCTGGGGTTTAAGGGGAGCTGATGTTAGTCTGCCGAGTAGTTCTAGGAGAGTGACCTTGGCCGTGTCGACTCTGCCATTACTGTCGAACTCGATGCCGAGGTATCTCCATCGAGCGCATATACCCTTGGCTGGCAATTGCCTCCCTCCAACGGAGAATTCGGGGGTTGACTGATAAAGGCTCTTCTTCACCCGGCTATCATAAAGATGCGAGATCGTAAAGCTCTTATCAGTGTTGATTTCAAGGCCTCTTTCTTTAAGTAAGGGGAAAGCTAAATCTAGGAGTTGTTGGAGGGTGTTCTTGGTGGAGGCGAGGAGGATGAGGTCGTCCGCAAAGGCTAGGCCCATAAGGCGGTTTCCTTCTTTTAGTCGATATCCTAAATTGTCTAAGTTTATTTTCCTGAGAATGTCGTCAAGAACTAGATTAAATAACAGGGGTGACAGGGGATCACCCTGACGAACACTCCTGGTGGGCCTGATAGTACGACATTCTTTACCGAATTCGAGGAGAGTTTGGGATGATTGGTATAGGCGCTCGATATACTCGATGAAGACTTCCGGATACCCTCTTGCCCCGAGCGTCCACAGGACCGCGTCATGGCTGATCGAGTCGAAAGCCTTACGCAGGTCGACCGACGCGATCCGCAATTCGCGGCCTGTGGACTTGGCATCATGAATGATGCCATCGAGAACCGTCAGGTTTTCGAAAGTCCCATCGAATGGGAGGAAGGCTCGTTGAGTGGGGAGAATTTTAATAGATTTTTGGATACGTTTAGAAAGGATTTTATTGAGCGTTCTTTGTAAGTAAGAGCTAATCGAGATGGGTCGGAGGTCACTGGGGGAAGAGGCATCAGTGACCTTGGGAATGAACGCTACTCGAGCCTTTTGTTGGCAGGGGGGAACATCGCTAATGAATAGAATATTAAGGAGACAGCAGACATTCTCTAAGGGGAGTTTACGGAGGGATGCTAGTTTAATCCCATCCAAGCCTAGTGCTTTAGATGTCCCTCGGAGAGCTGATTGCGTTTCTAGGAGGGAGATAGGGGTAGAAACGCAGTTGAGATCAGGGTTGGGGATGTAGTGGTTTGGCGTAAGTGACGGGGGTGGGGGTTGGGTCATTGCAGTAGTCTAATGCTCTACAACCTCCGTGTCATTCATGTTGTTTATTCGGCGTACACCGTCTAGTATGCCTTGAGCACACTTGGAGCGGTTTTTGTTGTATAATTTCTGTGTGATAGCGTAGTGTTCCCGCCGCAGCTTACGCTTTGACAGCGCCCTATCAGTGGACGGGGGCGTCACAGCTGTGCGTTAAATTGGTTTGCATGGTTTCCAATTTAGACAAGGTAAATGCCAGAGTAGAGAAACATTAGCTATGACATGAAAAAACCGTACACGGGCATAAGCCTTACGGAAAAACGTTTAAAAAAACATGATGGATGGCGATGCGGAAAGTGCTGGAGCAAATGTGATCGATATCCCGCCGCGATTTGGCCGGCGGTTCGGTTCATAGAAGAATTAGCAAAACGCTAGATTGTTGGCTGTCTCGAAACACGTTGACGTAACATAAACACATTTACCCAGCGCGGGAAAAATGTCATAGAACGTCGGACTAGTAGAGTTGCCCAAAGCGGCTGACTAACACTTCTTAAAATATTCTTAAAGCCTTCTCCGGCACCGATGAATGTTCTGATTCCCATTCAAACATTTTGTCAGTAACAACTAGATCTGCATGCAATACACAAATTAGTCATCTTTACTTGAACGTTACAGTTCGCGTGGTTTATTTATTCAAACGAATTCCACGTTATATTTCTATGCAGGTCTGCTCTTTGCTCCATGTAAATAAATAACCCTCTCCTAACAGTTCTCATTCTCACCCGGGGCTGCGCAGTCAGGCGCATGCAACTCTCCGAACCAACTTACAGATTAACCCTATATATATATCGAGTATCTAAAAGGCAACAGCGACGTCAAGACTACGCAACTACTCAAAAACTTTTTAGCCAAAACCGATCCAAATGCGCTCATGAGGTACTGGACGGCAAACACACCATACACAACATGCAGGCCACCGACGTTGTATTATAGAACACTGGGCCAACACGATGACACAACCACCCCCTGAACCACTCCCTTGCCCCGTATACACTTCCAACTCTGATCTCTTCGAGGTTTCCCTCCCTATCTACCTAAAAGAAACCCACGTAGCTCACCGCGGACCTTCTAAAGCACTAGGCTTGGGCGGGATTTGTCTTTCGTCCCTCCGTAAACTCCCGTTAGAAGTAGTTTGTTGTATTCTTAACATACTATTAATTAGCGATATTGCCTCAGCCCATGAAACTGCTTGCTTAGCGTTCATCCCTAAAATTAACAATGCCACATCTCCAAGCGATCTGCGACCCCTAAATATTAGTTCATACTTACAACGAACGCTTAACAAAATTCTCTCTAGACGCCTCCAGAACTCTATTAAGCTTCTCCCAATCCAGCGAGCGTTTTTCCCCTATAATAGTACCTTTGAGAATCTTGCGGTTCTGGATGGTATCCTTAACGATGCCAAGTCTGCAGGACGTGACCTCAGACCCGCCTCAATCGACCTCCATAAAGCGTTCGACATGTGAGTCATGACTCCGTCCTGTGGTCACTTCGGACTCGCGGATACCCGGAAGTATTTATTAATTATATCGAACGCTTGTACCTCTCATATACAACTCTCGTAGAATTTGGACAAGAATGTCGCACATTTGGGCCAACTAGGGGTGTTAGGCAGGGAGATCCTCTGTCCCCCCTTTTATTTAATCTAGTTCTCGACGACATTCTTTCAAAATTATACAAAACTAATATCGGGTACCAAATTACTGATGACTTCCGCCTTATGGGCTTAGCCTTTGCGGATGATCTCATCCTCCTAGCCTCCATGAAATCTTTCCAACGGCTCCTTAATATTACGGACCCCCTTTTGAAATCCCGAGGCCTTGAAATAATTACTAATAAAAGCTTTACTATATCCCACCTATTTAATAGGAAGGAAGGTAAAGGTTTTATTAATACCGTACCAGAATTTAACGTTGGAGATCGGCAATTGCCAGCTAAAGGTATGAGCGATCGATGGAGATATCTTGGAGTCGACTTTGACAGCAATGGCAGAGTTGACTCCACCAAGGATATGCTCCTTAATTTACTCAACAGACTCACGATAGCTCCTCTTAAACCCCACCAAAGACTCATACTTTTAAAATATTTTCTCATTTTCCGCCTCCTATATAAACTGGTCTCCGGTCCCAGACCATCTTGCGCACTCCTTAGCGACCTAGATAAAGAGATCAGAAAGGTTGTTAAGTCGAAATGGCTTAAGCTCGAGAACTCGGTGCCGAACGCCTACCTGTACACGCACACAGCACACGGCGGTCTGGACATCCCCTGCCTCCAAACATTCATCCCCAGACTCCGCCTCTCCCGCCTGACAGCACTACAACACTCCACGCACCTTGGGGTCCAATGAATGCTAACCACCGAGCACTTCAAAAAATACCGTGCGAAAACAAGACTTCTTTGCGAGCGCTTGGGAACCTCCATTGAGACCGCTACACAAGAGACCGATTACTGGTCTCAACTACACAACACGTTCGATGGGGCACATTTTAAAAAAGCACACGAAGCCCTACCCATCTGGTAAGGCGTATTTAAACCTACTAAAGCTCAGGATCAACGCACTACCAACGCGTGCCAGATTGGCCAGGGGACGCCCGGGCTACAACAAACGTTGTAGGCAAGGGTGTCATGCGCCTGCGACGTTGGCTCATGTCGCTCAGATGTGCGATACAACACACCAACAAGTTATAAAGAGACATGACGACGTCTGTGATCGCGTGGCGCGTCTTCTCCGCGAGAGAGGTCATGAGGTGGTTCGTAAGCGAGTATTCCGTCGACCGGGCGCACCGGGTCTAAACCCCGACCTCGTAATAACAGCACCTACCGAGGTCTGGGTTTTAGATGCCAAGGTTTGCGGCCCGAACCGGGACCTGGCAAAAGCGCGGCAGGATAAGATCACCAAATATGACGTCGAGTTCCTAAAAGCGGCGCTCCCCGACCCGCAAAAACCTCGCAGATTCGGATCCATCACTATCTCTATGAGTGGTGTATGGGACTCCGAATCTGCTCTTGGGGCTCGGCGTCACGAAGGATCTTACCGTTTTAACGTCGCAAGGAACCTTGAGGATATACCGCTTGCACCGCGTCCATAAGAGCGGGGGCTACCATCAAGCAAGGACACGGACAGCTGATTATTAACCTTACGTGACACCTTTTTTCGACCATTTTCATTAAGGCGAGCACTGCCGAGTGCGCAAACATATTGTAAATGATTAATAAATCATCTATATATATAGATATAATATTTTCTATATATATATATATATATATACATACATATATATTTTTTTGAGATAACCACTCTATCTATCGCTAAATGATATTGCTATTGCTTATGCTGACGTAATGACAATAGCTCTACTTATAGTTGAAAATTTAATTATGTTTATTTCACACAAACCCAGTATAATATACAGTTTATAAGGATTTCTTCATAATGCTTGATCTTCTTCACGCTTCCGCGCAACTCATGCTCCTCGTGAAAGGCGGGTGCTGAACTTACCAGTTAGTAACTACCATGTACCTAGTGTATACGTGGCGACTGTCACAAGCAGGACCAGACCAAAGGTGCAAGGCATTACGACCAAACCCCAGACCTCCCGACTGGCCTGTTCAAGTTTAGCTTCCCGCTCCGAAAGAAAAACATTCCTAAGGTACTGCACTTGGCGTCTTCAGTCTTAGGCGGATTATTTCAGTATTTGAAGACGGCCTGACATGAGATACACAAAGCTGCTCCTTGCCCGGATAGAAAAGGGAAGCACTCGCGTCATATATTATGAGCAACACTCCTCAAGCTGGTTAAAAATCGCCAGCCTGAGGTGGATACACCCTGTCAAGGCCATACATCAATGTTAAGCACAAAAAGCCCCACTGCTGAGAAAAGGGGCAGTCTTTGGATACTGCCTACTTCCCCGTAAAGAGAGACAAGTGCTGTCCGTACTGTTTCGCTTACATGCGCGGTAGACGTCGCTCCTATACAATGAGCTCGATACTGAAAAGAGTTGACAAACTCCAATGATTGACCGCAGCAATGTATAACGTCTTTGGCAGCCAATCAACATCCACACCTGAGGTTCATGGCTTGAATCTTTCTGGTGTTTATCTCTACTGCATTCGAGAAAAGGAACGGCTCTACTATAGAGGTAATGCGCTTGATGGCACCTAGGTCGCGATAAGCGACTACGATATCATCTGCATACATCACCACCACAATTTTTTTGGGCTCCTGTGGGACGTAACCGACAAGGTCAGCAAGAAGAATGGTAAACGAGACGCAGCTTACCGGATCTCCCTGCGTATTTCCACATTTTGCTGAATCTTCTATACACCATGCTCACCGTCTACCAACAAAGTATCCTCATCAAAGACACTTGCTGTTGTATTTAAAAGAGCCACCCACTCCTGCTCGTTGGAGTGCTTCAAGAAGCAGATAACAAGGGGCTTTGTCGAAAACTTTGACGCAGTCAATAAAGACTGCATACAGCTGACCTCTGGGTTGTACCACAGTTCGCTCATATTCCAACTGGAGAACGTACATCTCATTACGGGTGTCTCGGTTTCCCCTAAAACCAAACTGCTCCGGTGGAAGGGCCTCTTCAGCCACATGCCCAATACGCCGAATAACCAACTTGCAGCAAAATCTTCCTTAATATGCGCTCTGACGCCACTCCGCAATAAAGATTTGAATCCTGTTTGTCATTGCCATGCATACCCTTAAACAGAAAAAAAGGCCCGGCGACATGCCATACTTTAGGCATATTCATAGTAGTTATTTCAAAACATATATTTTTTTAAATCATAAGAAACTAAGTACACATGAGCCATCATTTTTTATTACAATTGTACTGTCGTTTTATATATATATATATATATATATATATATATATATATATATATATATATGATATCATTACATAAAGGGTGTGTGGTGCAATTATAATGGTAATATATGTATTGTTTTTAGTATATGTACTTCTGAAAGAAAAACTGAACTAATCACCAGATAGGCGAGTGTTATTTGAATTTGCATGCATCCACTTGGCCATCCGCCAGGCAAGCAATCCATTTACGAACTCACCGTGGGCCATGGCTTTTGAAGGGATCGCTGATTCTTTAGGTTATTGGAGCTTACATCATAAAAGTGTTCTAGCAATTCACATTTGCTTAGTTGACGTAGAACAGATATGTTGCCTCTCATTTAAAGTGAGTCAATACTAGGAACAACATAAGTTAACACGCTTTGGGGACACGTCATCTGCACGCTTCTCAGGAACGTATCTTGGACGCCTTCCACTAACTTTCTGTATTTAGACAGATGGGGCTCCCAGACAAGGAAGCAATATATAAACAAGACCTTTATAAAGGCTAATGTACACATGAGGAGTCGTTAAAAAGAAACAGCGGAACATGTTTTTTCAAGTGCGCAACGATGCCCTCACAACCTTGGCAATGTGAAACCTAAAATTAAGATCAGGCGTAATATTTAGGCCTAGGACCCGTGTCTAAGAGAGAGTCAGTAAAATGGTGCCGTTAATTTTGTAGTCGAAGTCAAATGCACCATGTTTCAGTACTACGCATTTGGAGGGTTAGAGATTCTATTTTCAGAGCACCATCAAGCAGTGCCGTCGGCAGCTGACTACAGAACACGATGGGGGTCACTAGAGCAAACAGGAAAATAAAGTTTTAAGTCATTCGCAAATTTAAGAAATTTGACATCAGGTGGCAAGTACTTCTTTATGTCCAAAATATATTGTATAGGAGGGGAGATAAACATTCCATTTGATGCACAACAGGGTATGAATGACTAAGTTTGAAACCAGCGTTTTTTAACTTGAAAGTGATGGTCACTCAAGAATGCTTTCGCCCACTGCACTGTACATATGCGAATACCTAGGTTTTCCAATTGTGGAGCAGAAAAGAGTGATTAACTCTTTCTTGTGGACAGGGGTGATAAGATTGAGTATAAAATGGTCGAGCGCCATCGTTACAATATTGCTTAAAAATTAATTTTAGTGGCTCGGCCATCGTAGAATCTAATTTGATGAAGTAAAGAGATTTAGTTCCATTTAGTCATTTATTGGGTACGTGAGCCCGCTTTTGTTTCGATACTCTACAAATCAATTAACTACTCGTAGAAGCGCAGTCACAAACTAATATAACTATGAAGTAATTATCGTAGATACTGCCCCTATCAAAGTAGTGCCTTTCAGCACACTTTGATTCATCACAGTCGGTTTCTAATAAACTGATCCCAACATACGTATGTATAAACTTGTTTTTAAAGGTATGCATATTGGGTAGTGGTATACACTGTAGGATGGCATTTATCGTATCATTAAGCCCATACATTAATCATACTTTTCCTCTGTATTTGCTGAAAGCAGTTGAGGGAGCCGTCACGAGAAGTATTGGTATTCAGTTTTTTCTCAGCCGAAAATGCATCTCCAATCTTCATCGTAGGTTACTATATTTCCTCCATATTTCGCGTTTACTTTCGTAGCGATCACAACGAGCCATACGCTCTTTTTTGCAAATGCGAAGTCGCCCCGCAACATAACTTGTTTACTTATGGTCCCCCTTCTGTTCCGTGGCTCTCTAAATTCTGTTGTTTTGTCCAAAAAAACATGATAATTTCTGTTTTGTCCGCTACTGACTTCAGAGCCATGATAATTCTGGTACAAAACGATTATGACTTTATTACAAAATTCTGCTGTTTATAGTATTGCATACTTATTGCGTTCGTGCACAGATATGCATCAACAGGTGTTCAATAACTAGACTTGGCGAATGTAATGCAAAACATGTCGACACACCACCGCATCTCACTGAAGACTGAAAACGAAACTACTATCGCTCGGATAGCTGGTACACTACCGTGAATCTCATAGGGCGTTTCTTAAGTGCCTTTGGGGGATCAGCTAAAATTTACGCGTGGCGTTAAAACGTAGTCAACAGACTGGGGGTGGCGTGGGGTCTCGGCATAGAGAAGACTGGCAAAGCATTTAGCCTATTATGTTGCGAATCCACATTATGCTGTTTCTAGAGCCACATCATCATGTCTGTAAAATCACTTAGCCGTGCAACAGCCTTCGATAATTATTTTCTCTGTTCTGCACGCTTTGGATATACATAGCTTAGAAAGCTACGTATATTTACGTTAGCTGCATTATCTTCGGTGATTTATTCTGGCGTAAGCAGTTAGATCACTTGTTGACAAACTAAAGTGCTGAGCTCTAAATGCGCCGTTTTTCTACGAATTAATGCCTACTTTTCGTAGAAGAACCTGTCGCCTCACTGCTAGATTCATGATTGCTAAGTAGGGTAGCAGCTTCCATGCAGATGTTCTTGTTATATATCTTTCATTTTCAGCATTACATTAAGTTGTAAAAGAACACGTCGCTACGAAAAATCAATCGTTTAGTGAGATACTGCAAGTTTTCCACCACGGTGGCGTATTTTAGGCGAAATAGAGTTACAACTAGGTCAACTAGTGAAGATGCTGCACCTCCGCTACGTATTCTGCCTGGCTGCGGCAATACTGTTGCGTATATTGGAAAGGTTTCATAGCCGCTGCAAAATCTTAGACAATTTAAAAGCTTAGAATTAAGAAATCCCTGAAGGATCATTTTCGAAAAAGCCGACGAGAGCTCCTCTCAGAACAGCCCAACGACACAGCCGTAGATCAATATGCAAGCTCTACTATACTGAGCATCACGCTAGACGTAAATTCAGATACTTCAAATGCAGCTATTGCAGAACCGTCGTTTATTACCCCTGATAGTTGTTCGTACATACCAAGAGCTTGTCTCAGATTCATTAAGCCAAACAATCCAAGTATGTAAACTTTTCTGCCGACCAGCGTCCATGCCGTCTAGAATTTATATATACACACGTTGATGCGGATCCTGTAAGAACAGCATCGTTAGCCTTGTAGAAGACGGATTGTTACTGGCAGAGGAGGCTCAAGCTAGATGTGGTCTAGCACCAACGGGGCATTTACAGCGTGTACTTAAAACTTACGACTTAAGGCTTTCATCACGTTCTATGTTAAACGGGCTTTAAAATTATTGTATATCACACTGTTGTATCAACATATATATATATATATATATATATATACACACATATAGAAAATATTGTGATGATTTATTAATCATTTACAATACGTTTGCACACTCGGCAGTGCTCGCCTTAATAAAAATGGTGGTAAAAAGGTGTCACGTGAAGTTAAGAGTCAGTTGTCCGTGTCCTTGCTTGATGGTAGCCCCCGCTTTTATGGACCCGGTGCGAGCGATATATCCTCAAGGTTCCTTGCAAAATTAAAACGGTGAGATCCATAAGATTCCTCTTCGTGACGCCGAGACCCTATATATATATATATATATATATATATATATATATATATATATATATATATATATATATATTATATATATATATATATATATATATATATATATATATATATATATATTATATATATATATATATATTATATATATATATATATATATATATATATATATATATATATATATTGTTTATTTTGCAATAATTTTGCATTTCATTACAATATATTACAATACATTTAATTTATTATATACAATTTTAATACTTTAGCGACCGTCCCACCGGACGAAAAAGTGCAAAGACGCCTATGCGTCTGGCAGCTCGTTGCGTGGGCAATAATATATTTATTTAAACTTTCAGAGCATCTTTGTTTTGCTCCTGAATTTGGTTCCATATCCCCTGTGTAAGCTTGAAACGCTGTCCAACATACATACCACGCGGCAAGCTGCCCAGCGGTCAAGTCTTTCGACATTACGATCGAGGTGTTTAATTAGCAATTATGCAGGAAACTGTATACAGTATATATATTGGTGCTATTGCTTGCATCTTTCCAACGTATATATAAATATTTTTTTCTTCTACGAAAGTTATTTTTATCTAGACCATTATCCCTACCTTACGGGATTGGAATCGCCGTATCGCATACTCTCGATGCACCAAGGACCGGACATGTCGAGATATCTAGGTGTTTCCTAACCGTCCTTATGGCAGCTATGATTTAGCATCCATTCTTAATTAGCATTGCTCTAAAAAAGTTCGATCAACATCGGGTATTCGAACCGGCGGCAACCTGGCAGATGACAACCATGATTAGCGCATTAGCTTCATAATTCACGCCGCTACTATATATATATATATATATATATATATATATATACAGGTAGTTCAATAAGTTCTTAGAATGAAAACCGAGAATTTTCCAAATCATGTTTTAAAATGTTTCTTATTCGATATACTCCCCGAGAAGCTCAATACACTTTTCCCACCGAGATTTCAGAGCTTTCATACCTCTTGAGTAGAATTCCGCGTCGTTAGACTGAAAATAGGCGTTGACAGCAGCCTTAATCTCTTCATTGCTGGAAAAACGCTTTCCACCGAGACTATTCTTCAAATGTCCGAAGAGGAAATAATCAGAGGGGGCCAGGTCTGGAGAATAGGAGGGTTGTTCAATAAGTTCGAACCTCAGTTGGGCCAGTTTTGCCGATGCTTGCCGGGACTTGTGTGCAGGAGCCCTGGTGAAACGGGACAACCTTCTTCTGCAAAGCGGGCCGTTTCACGATGAGTTCTTGCTAACGGCAGTCCAACAGTCTTGCATAATATTCTCCTGTGATCGTTTTACAGCTCTCAAGGTAGTCGACCAGCATTATTCTACGTTGGTCTTAAAAAACTGTAGCCATCACCTTTCCGGTCAATGCCGTTGTCCGCACCCTCTTCGGAGGTCCTTCATCAGGTGCACACCATTGGCAAGATGCTTCTTGGGTCTCGGGAGTGAAGTGATGAACCCGGCTTTCATAGACGGTCATGAATCTGCACCAAAAATCCGACAGATTGTTCGACATCTTGGCCAAATTTCGCTGTAAAGCCAAAACAGGCGCGTCTTTTTGGCCTTGGTTGAGCAAATGCGGCAGCCATTTTGCTCTAAGCTCTTTCATCTTCAAGTTTTCGTGTAGGATAAAATGCACACTGCCTAAACTAATCCCTAATGCCTCCGCTATTTCCTTAATGTTCATTCGCTTATCTGTGCCAAGAATTTTTCGCACTTTCTCTACGTTTTCCTCGTCAGTTGCCGTTTTTTGGTCTCCTGGACGTAGTTCATCCTCGGTGCTCCTGCGACCTCTTTTTAACACATTAATCCAGTTGGAAACAGTGGCAAAACATGGCGCAGAGTCACCGTACACCTCGTCTAACTCAGTTTTCACTTGGGTCGCATTCCAACCTTTGAAATAAAAATGCTTGATAACCACTCGAAACTCTTTTTTCTCCATTTTTAAAAATCACGCCGATACGTTGCACGGGAAAGCTATCAAACGAAATCGCAACGGCCAATCACCATAATATATTAAGTGCTAGCAGTCGAAAAGTTGCAGTTCCTATTAGCGGTGAAAGCGTGCCAAATTTCGAATTCTAAAAAGCTCATTCTAAGAACTTATTGAACTACCTGTATATATTTAAACACATTAAATTAAGTAAATTATAATATAATTTGTACAGATTGCCCGTCATTTTTTTAATTTACAGAAACAGACAATTTAGTCATGTATGTGTATATATATATATATATATATATATATATATATCATAGGTTATGTTATAGGTTTTGCCTTTTCGACATCAGTACGCAGAATCAGTTCTAATCAGCTATTAAATAGTTGTCCTGATAACATACGACAACAAACAAACGAGACCACTAGACAAATCAAGAAACAAATACGAGAACACATTACATCACTCAGCCAGGAGCAACTGTCCAGGTTAATTAAATAAACCACCATTTCAATAACACAAAATGTATGACACTCAAAAACTACGCATTTCGCACAAACACATTATCACAAGAAATGCAAACACAGACAACATGTAACCACCGTAACGAGTTTCCACATGAACGCCCACACACATTTCAGCAGCCATGAGACAGCACAACTACACGTATCGTCCTCCACGCAACCTAAATTTACACCTGGAAGGCCATCCAATAACACCCACGCCCGTGGTCAAGTACCTGGGCGTGATCCTGGATAGAGCTCTCACAGGAACACCTCATGTGCGCTATGCAGCTAAAAAAGCAGCCAAAGCCTCAGCAGAGTTACGGAAAATCCTCCCACGGACCAGAGGGGCAAGCGACTCTCGGCGCCGACTCTTAGCATCAGTAATAGACAGCATCATGCTATACGCCGCACCCTTATGGAAGCGCACTACTACAAGAGCTACAACACGTCGCCTTCTCAACAAGACCCAAAGACCTATGGCGCTTAACCTAACACGAGCAAGTCGCACGGCCTCCACAGCAGCCGTACAGGTACTCTCCAGACAAATTCCCTGGGACTTGAGAGTAAAAGAATTGGCATCAAGAAGCCCTGTAACCAACGTTCTGACGGAGGGCACACTAGTCAGCAGAACCGACACACTAAGCGAATGGAGCCAGCAATGGGAAGCAATCCAGCCGGGCCATCCTGGATATTGGACAAGATCAATACTTCCTGATCTTAAAAAATGGTACAGCCTCAAACACGGCTCGCTTACCTACCCACTCGCGCAACTGTTAACAGGCCATGGTGCCTGTTTTCAGCAGTACCTACACCGCATCGGTAAAACTGACTCCCCTGTATGCCGCATGTGCAACTCGGGGGAGCCGGATGATGTTAGGCACTGCTATGAGCGGTGCTCCTTCTTCGACACTGAGCGAGAGCTATTGTCCCGGAACCTAGGACTGCAGAACCCCCTGACATGCCAGGCCCTTGTAGAGGCGCTCCTCAAAGATCACAAGTCCTGGATTCTAGTAAGAAGATTCGCACAAGGTATCTCTGAGGCGAAAATAACCGCCGCACAAAGCCGAGCAGCCTAAATGGCAAGAAGAGTGGCCAGGCGAAGTAATCTCGAGAAGACAGTACTGCGGCCACCCCCCGTCAAGGGGCAAAGAGGACGACTGGATTTTAGTGGGTGCGAGTCCCACACTACCGAGGCTTTAACAACGTCGCCCGGTGTGCATAACGCATTTTACCAGTTACCTCTATAAAAAAAAAAAAAAAAAAAAAAAAAAAAAATATATATATATATATATATATATATATATACACACACATACATGACTAAATTGTCAGTTTCTGTAAATTAAAAAATGACGGGCAATATGTACACATTATATTATGATTTCCTTAATTTAATGTGTTTAAATAGCCACTACGATTCTTGTTATTATCATTATAATCAGCATTAATAATAAAAGTACATAAATTATTATTATTATTATTAAAAAATATATTATTCTATTATTATTAATAATTCAATCGCAATTACATTGCTGAGTGAGACTAGTTAGCTAAGCCTATTCTTGAAATAAATATAGTACATAAATATAATGAAATAATACAAATAGTTAGTAATATGAATGATAGAAACTAGAGCACTATTCTCCAGTATCGTATTTGGTCCTTCAATTATATATATATATATATACACACATATATAAGAGTTTCAATCACGTAGGTCTCAGAGGTATAAAAATACGTGGTATAAATGTGGCACAATATAAAAACATACAAACATTGAATCAATTCTGCCACGTGTGCGAGCATCGTACTAAGCTCCATCTGCCACATAGTCATGCAATCATAATTAAACATCGTGTCTTTCTGCCACCACTCACAATACAGCTGTGACGTGCGGGAATGAAAGGGGCCAAAATAGAAAAACATGTTCGGGACTTTCTACGGCGTAGCAAACGTCCCATCTGGAGATGGTGAAACCCTGAAATCTCTGCCGGTTTTAGCATTTAAACTGCACCTGATCCACTCGTCCCCGATACCGGAGATAGACGGACGTCGCTTCAACGTTGCGTGTCTCTGCCTAAATATATCCTTAAGGACGGAAATAGAGAAGAAACAAAACATTTTGTTTGGCGTGGGCGAAGTGCCTGGATTCATATTGGAATTTTTTTGTTACTGTCATATGTACGGTAAGTCATCGGTAATCTGCGCACCGGTGACGATAAGCCTAAAACAGAAATTTATTTAATTAGGTAAGTCCTTTATTTGCACATGGATTTTCGACACCGGCTCGGTTCGGCTGCGGTAGAAAGGCGAGTTCCTTGCCCACTGGCAATGAACCAATCAATGATCGATGCAGCGTTTCCGCGTTGAATTTCAACCGATATCCTCTGTTGCAAAAACGGTCATGGCCTCATATCACCGGTTGCCGTAGCGGCCTGGTTCTCGGCTCCGCCAGAAAACTCTTTGTGATGTTTCCCATTAGTCCCAACGTTTCGAAGGCGATTGGCTGAACAATGAAGTTTTGCTTCAATTCACGATATTTAGTCAGCTAGGCTAAAACAGCTTAGATAGAATTCAGTACCAGAAAATATTATTGACAAATAAGTCAAAAAAATTTTCTGGTACTGAATTAAGTTATTGTTAAAATATTCCAATACATATAGCTTATTTCTTACGAGATGTTAATATGCTACGCAGCATTTCGTTGGTAAAATAAAAATAATAATTTTCTGAACAAGGGTTTATTATTATCATTATATACAGGTATCACAATTACTAATATATTATTAATATTCATATTAACTATAGTTTTTCGAAAGCGGAAATGGTTAATGCACAAGGCAGACCATGATCGAACAATAAAACAACCGAAACCCAAAATGTATAGTCCTCCGCGCGTTAGCAATCTCAAAGCTTTGCGACGCCATCTGAAAATGCGTGATTCACTAATAATGGGACAACGCGGATGTCTTCGTCTTGGGCTTATACGTCGACGATAGGCGACTGATTAAGTGGAACTATAAGCCTCACATATTCTCGGACAGAAGTAGCTTTGAGCAATGTTACTTACAAATCTGGGCTGGCTTAATCCAAGCTTAATCCAAATTTAGCATAAAAACGCAAACAAATATATCTGCTTACCTACGTAAACTTTATTTTTTTTATGGTGAGAGGGAAAAATGCGTTTACGCACACCCAGAGCGGGTAGTGTGGGGCTCGATGCCGATGTTGCATAATACCCACTAAAAATCTCTCACCTAAATGGCCTCAGGAAGAGGCGAGGAGCTGGAACCATTTTTTAATATTACTTCAACCCCTACTTCTTCCTTAGGGTTGCGTGATCAGAGCGCACATCGCGGTCTGCACCAGATCTTTCTGTTCAATAATCGTCGCGGCAAAATCCTTTATGATGTGCCAGCTTTGGGTGTCTTGCAGAAGGGCCTGACCCATTTGTTCACAGGTTACCGGGGATTCCCGGTCTAAGAGCCGCGCCAGCTCCGCCCTGTTCGCGCTGAAAGCCGTGCATACTTCGAAGGTGTGTTTGGTATCGTCTTCTTGACCTGAGTCGCAGAGAATGCATGCTGGCGACGGAGCACGTCCTATGCGGTGTAGGTATTTTCTGAAGGTGCCGTGGCCCGTCAAAAATTGGGTTAGAGGGTACGACAGTGATCCCTCTCGCTTTTTGAACCACTCTCGGAGATCCGGGATAATAGAGCGAGTCCAGAAACCCGGCTGGCCCGCCTGGATCTCCATCCATCTATCGTTCCACGCGTCTAGTGTCTGACGACGTGCGTCTTCTTTAGAGATAGAGGAGTCCGCACGGACGTAAACTTTACTGACGTTAGAACTTCTCCGCCATATTCGCCGGGAGCTCTGAAGTAATTCCTTCTCCTAGCTGCAACTCATTCGTTGCGCCGGTCTTCAAAAAGGGCAATCGAAATTGCCCTGATAACTACTAATACGTCGCACAAATGTCTGTATCATGTATCGTTGTAGAAGAAAAAAATGTCGATAAAACCAACCACTACCACCACCAGCACACACAATCTACACTAGTATGAGATGTAGAGAATGTTCACAAATGGGCCACCGGACGTAACTGTGAGTCTAGTGGTTTACTATTTTTGTAATATGTCGCTGAGTATTTGGCTGGACTAATTACGATAGTAAAATTTATGTTCTGCAAAATGGCTGCGTTTGCAGTAGACATTTTACTGGTTAATTGTGCTTAGAATTGCAGTCGTCCACCGGCAACCTTGGGCAGAGTCACCCAACTCAAAGCAGCGGGCCATCTGCAGTTTTTAAAGACTCGATACATTCGCAGTTTTCTAAAGACGCTATATGTAACAGTTATTTTACCATGTTTATTACTAACGGATGGACTCATTGCGGACAGTCTGCTAAATATATGCGGATAACCGTACACTTTAGGATAGCTTTCAATAAAGCTTACAGTCGAACAGGGTTCTAACGAGCAATTGACAGTACAGTCGTTAAGGTAACCAAATATAGAGACCTAGGTACTAAGTGTTGTGGCGGCGTAGTCTAGGAGACTATGTTGCGCTAGTCATGGTTGTCATCTACCGGGGTGCCGCCGATTCGATTCCTGTTGTTGATCGAATTTTCTTTGAGCGATGCTCATTGAGAATAGATGATAAACAGTCATACCGCTGAGAGTCAGCGGCCATGCTGCCACAAGGACTGTTGGAGAAACCCTAGATTTCTTAACATGTCCGGTCCTCGGTGCATTGAAGATATATCTCATGTTAAGTTCCAAGCCCGTAAGGGACGGACGATAGTCTAGAATTAAAAGCAACCCACTAAAAAAAATTAATTCTACTATATAATTACTATGTGTTGCCTTAAATAAAAAATCCGTTCGTACGTTATAGTTGAGGCTCATCTCACTTGTGCTTTGTTTCTGTGACAGACTTTCGTAGTTGCAGATTGTATAGCACTTTTTAACGACCGATTATGGGCGAACGCTGTCTCTTGCAACATTATTTTGCATTGCACCTTGCATTGCGTCGCTATCTTCGTTTGAGCTATAATAGAGCTGTGTCAATGTTCTTTTCGGCACTCGTTGACCCGCAAGCAAACGCCCTTATTATTTGTATTTAGCTTTAACCGCATGGTCGTGTGAAGCAAACAGGTGCTGCCCAAAGTGCACGCGGATGCTACAATGCAGGCCGTCGAATTGTATTCCGCGCCTAACCCAGTTATTAGGCAATCGCTAACTTTAGAGCAGCACTTCAGGAATTCGCCGTTTACGGTGAAAGAAGTGGCGCAGATCTTGCGCATGTTGCCTAAGAAAAAGAGTAGTGCTCCTGATGGGATATATTACGAACATTGGGCTGAGTCGTCCGGTGTTTTAGCAGGGGAGCTGTCTAATCTGTTTAATCAGATACTCAGCGGAGGTCACATACCCTAGGTTTGACACGAAGCCAGGCTTCCTCTGCCATTCAAGGGCAAATACGGTGACAACGTGAACAGTCCAAATCTCTACCGGGGTATCCCGTCGGAACGCACTCTTAAGGGAATCTTCGCTAAGTTGATTATCTTGAGGGTGTTTCCAACTCAGGAGATGTACCATCCATGTACTCCAGTCGGAAGTTGAGCGGATGTTGGCGGTGCCCGGGAGTAATTTGTACGCCCTCATTAATGATTGTGTTAAGGCCTTCGACAAAGTCGTATTGTCGGCGACGTGAGGGTCGATGGGCTGCAGCAGGCGTAATACCCTGTTGTGGCCAACCGCTGGAGTTTGTCAATTCCTTCCCGTATTTCGGTCTGAGACTACACTATACGGAAACGACATTTACCCAGCACATCGGTGACAGGTCGCGGCTATTGCCTCTATTCACACAGAGGTGAGAGATCTGCGACGACTGTCTCTGAGTGCCGCAGTGCATCTTTTTAGGCTTAAAATTGTGTCAATATTGAGCTACAGCCTTGAGTGTGGGGCCATCTTTCAGCGGCAAACTTTGCGCAGCTAGAAAGATGCTTCATAATATATATAAAGCGCGTTATTTGCTTGCCGCGGACGGCAAAGAACCGCTTTGTGTACCTGCTAGCGGGTTGCGGATCGGCAGTGGAAACAATCAGGGCTGAAGTCACCTATTACAGAACCACTTCAGCAATTTTTGTTCGAGTGGCAGGGCAAAATGACCGAGGCCTGAGCTAAGGTTGCGCAATTAGATGTGTACCTCGCCAGGGAGCTTTGGGATGGAATGGCATGCACTAGTCGGTACGTGTACACAAGGTACATTGTGCATGGCTATCATCACTTGGTGTGTTTGACTCAAGAATTTCACTAAGTTGGCGATCAATGTCGTTGCCGGTTCAGCTCGCAGATATGCGCTAAATACCATGCAGCGAGCTGTCAGACGGATCGGCCGTCTTTGCACTTTCTCGCCCGGTGGGACGGTCGAGGAAAAGTTTAAATTGTATATAATGACGACTGTTTTGTAATTATGTACCATATTGAAATGCAAAGTTATTGCGAAATAAACAATATGTATGTATACTTTTTATATTTGTTATAACGTTCTAGCAAAAAAATTAAATATATATATATATGTAGGATATTTTTTTTTCAGATTGCAGGTTAACTGCGCTTTCGGCAACAGAACTACACCGACACCTGTCGTCATCCGGTATATTTCCGCTTGTTGTAAAGAAAATAAAAACTAGATATGCCCACTACAGTTGGTTCCATGTGGAGATACCGGACTGCGATGCCGATAAAGTATTCGAACCGTCTTTTTGGAATTCTGGAGCTATAATAAAAGAGTTCTCTGGCCGTCTGAGAGATAGTGACGTCATCGACTCATTCTGCACAATGACCATCAGGGAAATCGTCACACCCCCAACGCAGACGTAAGAACAATAATGAACCTAGCCTAGAAAATATTTACAACGAACAACATACTGACAAATTACCTGAATTGAAATGCATTCTTTTAAACGCGCGTTCTTTGAAAAAAACATGGTGCAATCGACTGTCTGACTAAGTATATGATAGCTCTCAAAATCGACATTGCCTTCATAACAGAAACCTGGCTTAACGATGGTATTTCGTGTGCTGAACTATCTGCCAATGGCAGGTTTGAGGTCTTTGGCAAAGATTGAAATGCCCAATCCGGAGGTGGAGTTCTGCCCAAATACCCTGTGCCCCGGTGACCGTCATGACATCATCTGAGGCAGTTGCCGTCGATCTTCTGCTGCCCAGCAGCCGAGTGCGGCTCATCTGCTCTTATTTTAGCCCTTCTGGTACAGCAGCAGAGCTCTATCGTAACATGGTCACACTTGTCACCGACTTGGAGCAACTCACCTCCAATGACAGCAGCGTCGTTGTTGCTGGTGACTTCAACCAAGGCGACATCGATTGGACTAACTCCATCTCTTCGTACCGTGAGTCCAATAAGGACGGCTATGAGGTAGACGATTGTGAACGAGCAAGTAAGGAAGATTTTCTGCTTCAATTTATTAGCACAGCTGGTCTCGATCAACTTGTGAAGAAACCCACCAGAGGCCAAAACTTACTTGATCTAGTATTCGCAAACGATGAATCCGTCGACAATGTCGTTTGTTCTCCTGCTCCCGTTGCTAGTGATCATAACATGGTCAGCTTCACGATAGCTCCGGGCCCACCTCCTCCTCTGTACATTCCGACCTTCCTGGACTATGCCAAGGATGCCAAGAATCATCGAGGAAAGCTCCATTGCTCAACATGGAAACCAATCAGCAATCCATAAATACGTAAGAAAACGGCTCAAAATCAAAGACAGTGTTGGCGCAATCAAAAGGCAGGATGGATCGTTCGCTACTGAGAACTCCGAGAAGGCTGAATTACTCCGTGACGTTTTCGCCTAAACTTATCCGTCTCCTAGTGAATTAGCAGAGCGCTCCCGTCGGCCGCAACCTGATGTACATACAGCAGAAAATCTCAAATACGTTGAAGACGTTGACAGCTCCCCTGAAAACCTGACTCGACATCTCAGGAAGCTCTCAAATAAACAGAGCGAAACACCGGATGGTATAAGCGCGTTCGTATATAAGCGATGCGACCGTTCAGTATGGATACCTTTATCGCTAATATTCCGACGTTCTCTTGAAGAAGGAGCTGTACCTGATGTGTTCCGCTGTGCCATAAACTCCTGCAGGTCCTCCGTAGTTATGGTGTCGGCAGAAAAATAGTTGAGTGGGCTGCATTCTTACGTAGCAGAACTCTCCGCGTACGTGATCATGACTGCCTATCATCCTGTGCTCGAGTCACTTCTGGCTGTCCACAGGGCATCATACTTGGGCCGCTTATATACATATTGTACACTGATTCATTGAAACACATCGTCCCGAAACATGTACATATAAAAATATATGCAGACGATATTGAAATGTATACTATTGTTGATGATGATGTTAAGGCTGCGGCTTTACAAGCAGTATTAGGTAACTTTTTTGAATGGGTTTGTAAACTTGATCTCAAATTGTCCGTACAAAAGTGCGCTATTCTACATTTTGGTAAAACAAATCCTAGGTACTCCTATACCCTTGGCGGTAAGAATCTACAGTCTACAACGATCATAAAAGACTTAGGTGTATTAATTTGCACTAGTTTAAAATATAGCGCACATATAACGGAAACTGTCGCCCGCGCATCCAGGAAAGTTAACTGGATTATGCGGACGTTTGTACTGGCGGACGCTAGACTCTACGTCAGTCTTTACAAACAATATGTGTTACCAGTAATACTGTACGCGTCTCCTATTTGGAATACAGGCCTTGTGAGATACAAGAAACTCATTTCTACAATACACAACAGATTTTTAAAACGCGTCGGATACAGGTGCAATATTGACCCTAAAGAGATCGAATGTGATTCAATTTTACAGTTTTTAAAAGACAACGATACCAAAATGTTCGATAAAATCTGTCAGAAAGAGAAAAGACTGCAATATTTTTTAATAAGGTTGTAATACCAACACGAAGTGGCGCAAATTTATACGCAAAGGCCACCGCAAAGACAACCTTTGTAAACAGCCTTTTTGCATGGCGCAGTAGCCGCCAAGCGCGCAACTGTAACAACGCACCTGGAAAATAAACATCCCCCCGTTTCGAAGTGCGTTTAATAAAAAAAAAACTTATATTTGAGAAGAATGAACCCTGACGCTTGGCCTAATAACTGCAAAAACTCAACAAAGTAGCCATAACGACAGTGAGACTGTTGCTCGGGGGGATTGAGTCGAAGCTGAGTTGTACTCGAAAGAGTGTATGTAGTAAATGAGGCTGAGAAGAGGAAACGTCGTAAATACTAAAATGTTGAGCACGCATATAACTTCACACCGTTCGTCTTTAAGAATAGGGTCTGAAGGCTTCATGCCGGAAGGGTTGCTTGATCGCATCTGTTCGACCATGAGTAACAACACCACGGGAAAGAAAACATCGGAAGAGTTTGTGAGGTAGCGATATCACTTTTAATGCACCGAGGCAAAGCAGCGCCGGAGTAGGGTCGTTGGCGAAATGGGTCAGTCCTGTGCAAATCCTGGCCGGCGAATTACGCTAATACGTGATATACGAACGGTGTCTACACAGACACATATATATATATATATATATGGTAAAAATAAATATATATATATACTTTATTCATACAAGTTTCAAGCTCGTTCAAGGGCACCGAACAACAACGTTTCCGGCTGCGCTTCGCCTGCATCTCACATCGTTCGACTTAGTGCTGACTTCCGAAGCAATTTCCGTTCGTAATCATTTATTTAATTAACAAAGCAAACTAAGTTCACTTTTCTTTGTCGATTCAACGGATTTCTGGCCATGAGCCGGTTAGCCACTGTCTCAAGGGAGGAGGTGATATTTGGCTTCGTCCAAGCTCATCACCTTTTGGAAGAGAATCTGAAATGGTTACACGTTACTTCGTCTACCCAATGTCTCTTGTTTTAGCGCTACCGGTACTGGTGTTGCTGGCGTTATACGCTGTATCACATCAGCTTTCGAGATGCACCTAGCCTGAAGATTAGATAACTAAAAATGTCCCTTACCAAAGAGTCTCACTTCTATACGTAGAACTTTGATTTAAGTCTACGCTGAGAGAGTACATTTCTAAAAAGCAAATTCAATGGAGTAAATTTCAAACTGAAGAAACGAATTTACATTGATTCGATGGTGATAGACCTGGACGGTAAGCAACATTCAATAACATTTCTAAGCACTTTTGTATGAGGAATTTCGTCACAGGGGACAACCGTATTTGCCAGAACCATAAGTCAAACGCGGCTAGCTGTGCTCCGTTTCCGTACAAGTGTCACGTATGCGCTCTGCTTACATTGTTCGCGTCTTTAGGATATGCCTGAAACTTTCGTTTGACACGTGGACGATCCCCTAAAGTTTTTCAGGTCCCAGATGCCGATTTGCGACCGTCAATGTTACAGAGAGATCCTACCGATCCACGTGCTTAACGCTGACATTTCCGACACAAAATTGAGTAATAGTTTAAACCACAAGCTATTTAATGATCTTTCAGAGCCTGGATATTTATAACTCGACAAAGGTGGATGACCCGCGTGGATTTTCTGCAAGGATCTGCAGTTGCGCCTGTACGCTTATTCCTGTATGCCAATGCGACTGCAAACATTGAACTTGCAGTTATTTATTTAGAAGAATGTATTATTATTGACAGAACTGCTAGTGACGCAGATGTTCTTGTGTGTTCGATAACATACTCAGGGGCTGACTAAATTTCCTACGGCCGCGCCGTCCCCTGACTGTATTTGTTTGTTCAGGCAACTAAGCAATGTGTTAGCTTGTGTGTGCAGTAAATTATCGGGACGGATTTGCAAGCTAACGGCACGCGTCCGAGGACTTTAATTTTAATTACGTCGCATGGGCTTTTACTTCGTCTGCGTGGGCTCAATTTGCGTGTTCACGACCTCACTGTCACAGAGTTCTCGGAATATGTTTCATGTTGTCTTTCTTCTGTGCAGGACTCAGGCGTCAAGGTGCTGTACAGATATGCCGTTATAATCGTGTTTTTTCTCATAAGTAAACTTGGCTAGTGTGTGACCGGACTTGAACCGAAAATATTCGACCGTGTTACGATTTTTTTAATCGCACGAACATCATCATGTGTTCTTCAAAATCAGCTCCCCAGCTTTTTCTAGTTATTTAAATATATTCACGTTTACGGTCTTGCCCTTTGCTAGATCTATAGGTTTCATATCTAAAACAATCTGTTACAGATTACGACAGATTCTGCGTTACTTTACAGCGCTATGCCTTTACCTCTTCGCTACAGCAGCTACGCGTTCCGTCCACAGGTTTCGAGTCGCCTCGGTCAGTTATTAGATTAGTTCCTCAAGTGAATTTCCAGCAAAAACCGCTTTAAATATTGTGAGCCTAAAGTTAAAAGGAAACTACCGGTGTATGTTAATTCGCCCATTTTTCCGTCCTTTAACGTAGATGACGTTAAAAGAGCAACCAACAGACTGCAATGTATGCAATAATAACATAAAATAATGAATACCTGGCTGCACGCCAGACAAGTTCAATACATTTTGGTTAAGCCATATTTAGCTTTTACGATTGTTCGTTGTCACGTCGACAAAACAGTCAATAAATCTGTGGTCAAAGTTAAGCGCTTACAAGCTGCTATAGCACCCCTATGTCGTTGTTCTAAAATAAAGCTGACAGCGATGGAGTATTCAGCTCGATGTCATTCTACAAAGCTCTTTTGGAAATCTTCTCTGAATGCCTTCAATCATACCTATGGGTCTGCAAAAATATAGGTTTATGCAAGCGAACAATGAGGCAAGCGACAACGACAACTTTTTTGATTATTCAATAACTGTGTTATGAGTTTATCTTATTTCTACGTCTCTTATAAAGACATATTAAAAACGGTAGCCTTCGTTGTTATGTGTTTTCATGCCTTCAAAGTTTACGTTAGTTTCAGTAGTTTCATATATACCGCTAGTGATTTTGTAGGCTGATTCGCTATATAGGGGTCTTCGAGTCAGGGCTGCTGTGTCGAAGGAACATGCAGTAGTAAGACGTACTAGCCAGAGCATTCGAAAAAAAAACAACATTGTTTACTAGCTCATAGCATAAAACAAAGTAAACAAGTGCTGCGGGCTATGTTTGTTTGACTGGCGATTTGTTCCTCGAGAGAGAAATAAACATTATAGTGTAGTTCACTACATTCTCAATAGACTCATCTCACAAGTATTAGTGTTGCGAGTAGATCTTGTTAAAATACCTCGTATATATATTAAAAGGTTAATATAATAGTTTTTTGTTTGAGCACTATATCACAATGAATGGCACGAGAAGCAAATACAAGAAAATAATTTAGAAAGTGCGAGCAATTCTTTTTTGTCTGGAACCTGCTAGCCAGAACCGTTGTTGCACTGGCGTTTCCGTGATACGGGAATGTCTTTCACTTAAGTTAGCTGGATATCTACGCTTGATATGAACTTACGTTCATGTTCAAAAATAGAGGAAACTGATAAGTATGCCAAGGCAACGATTACTACCTCTTGTGCTGCTACTAGGACTATTTCTTCTAGTAATAACATCAGGACTATATTCGCACGACCCACGAATTTTAATCACTTTCGTTTTAATCGCTATATTTCCTGCAAGTGATGGTGTATTAGCAATTAGTCGTTTAATGACAAAGCCATTGGCACTAATTCATACAATGTATGCTGGCGCGTGTCCTAGTAGTATTTTTCGCCTAATAAGAACGTGCCCGTCGAAAATCGCCGAGAATATGAATCGTCGAGCCCGGTGGCGTGCTGGGTACATTCGCCTGCGCCTCGAGACCGGAGGAGACACATAGCAGGTGCGCGGGTTCGAGCCCCACCACTGCACATTTGTATTAATGGGAATCCGTCTATGAAGCAATGCGAACAGCAGTCCCGTGGACGTTAAATCTTGGCTGAGGGCCAGCCCGAACAAAAATATAATGAGACTCTGCAACGTATTTAGCCATCCAATACACTTGAGGTTTGGGAATAGGAAAAAGTCGCAATGGGCCAAACCAAGATAATAGGGTAATGGGACAGCAATTTGAACCCCAATTGAGTAATTTGGCCGTTGTGACTATGGGGGTGTGAGCAAGAGTGTTTTTATGGCAAAATATGTTCAGCACACCGTTCGATTGTTTTCTGTGCAGCTGTTCGTGCACATTTTCAGATGTGTCAAAAATATGCCCCTGTGATCGCGTGACCCTTCTGTAAGTAGTCAGTAGAGACAATTCTTTGAAAATGCCGGAAACAATGGCCATTACCTTTTCGGCCGGCAAAACAGTCTTCGCCTATCTCGTTGCACATTCACCAGGCGCTACCTACTGTTTCCCCTTGGGCATGTGATGAACCCAGATCTTGTCGACGGCGACGAAAAAAACTCGGCGCAAAGTCCGGGCACTCTTCGTCTTTGGTTGATGTTCGGCTACGTGTGAATTTATTAATTCACACAACCAAATAATGCAACCTTGGTGCAGAGTCCCGTAAACTTTGTCTAAATCGGTTTTGATTTGCACAGCCGCCCACTTCTTTATATAAAAATGCTTAATCATGGTTCTGACCTTATTCCACGTCTATGACAAGTGCTGATATGCTCGGTATAAATGTCTGCCACAGGTAATCAATCTAAACATCGCCTTTCCCTGTAAAAGTTAACACGTACTAGTGTGAAGGGTGTTACTTCTCCGTCATATATGGTGTAACAAAGCTTACTGGCGCCTCGTGGATTCTGTCTGTTTATTAACCAATAATGTCGATATATGAAGCGCACTTATATATGTACGCACGGCGACTAGAACCAGCACGTATTGTATCAATGCGCTGCGATGAAGCAGGACGTCATATTCGTATATAAATATATATACTAAAGAAAAAAAAAGAAGCTTTGCTGTCAACCTAGTCGTATATATATATATATATATATATATATATATTTATATATACTAGAGAAAAAAGAAGCTTTGTGGTCAACCCGCATGCCCCAGTAACCCCCTTAATTAATGACTGCGAATGGGTCGATCACTTTACTAGACTTCCGAGACAACCCGTCACCATACGCTTTACAGACCCCGTCACGAACTCCGGTCTTTTCACCGAAAAAGAGGTAAAAAAAAATGCCGCCGTGTTGAGGTCAAACAATAAATTAGAAAGGCCTAAACAACGTTGTATAAGAACAGTGCAAACACGTAACCCTAGTCGGGCAGAGGTCACTGATTACAGAACCATTACAGCATTATTTGCAGGACTGGCAGGGACATTTTGCGGAAGCCTCGGCCGAGATTGAACAACTTGACATCTATGTTTCTCGATACATTTATAAAGACGCAAGCTCTAGCCGCGCTCACGTAAATACAAGATATATAGTTGATGATATATACGTTAGATGATATATGATATACAAACAACTCTTACCGCTACTATATGTGCCCCACTGCAAGTTTTCGCTAGCCATGTAGTCAGTGCTGATATCAGCTTTTTGGTTGCAGGCTTGCGCTAAATATCACGCATTGAACTGTCAGACGTCTCAGCGACTCCTGCACTACCTCTAGACGTAAAGGGGACGCTATCGTCGCATAAGGCCACTTTTATTCGGCATGCGAGTGTATCTTGTAAATCTTGAATCAATACATCAAGCTAAACGGAGCACCTTTATAGTTAGTAAATAATTTCACCTACTGGAGGGTAACCATTACGCCAAAACTTGTCGTCAGCAGATACGTGACAAAATGGGCCAGAACTGTAAGAGCAATATTGTTTCTAGGTGAGCTCTTAAAGGTATCGACTTGAGGACCGCAATTAACATCCTCAGGATGGAAATAGCTCCACTAGTCCGATAATGTCTGCCAACATTCACCACCTGTTTGACCCTAGCCGATCTCTGGGTAAAAGACCGTCAAAAATCGTTTTTTTTTTAAATAAAACGTACACAAGATCTACCAAAACAATACACTCGTCACACTTGCTTTGGATGTCTATAAAGAAACAATTTGTGAAATAAGATGAAGAAAAAGAAGAAGTTTTTATTTCTGAGGCAAGCATGGCTCAGCGAATATGTTCAGTTTCTTTCGCCAAGCGCTCCAATAAATTTGGTCGGGGGGAAGTCTGCACGCTGGCTTTCCTCCCCAAGTTTCAGGTTTAGTACCCCAGTTGGTACTCCGAGAAGTAAATTTAAAGCTGTGCCATGGGGGTCTGTTCCCGGCTCAGAAGGAAGCCTGTAGCTTTTAGTCCGTAGCTTACCTGCTTGACGTACAACCAGCAGCAGAGCCGAACCTCGGGTACCACAAGTATCCCGGTCATGCAGGTTAGGGGGTCACCAGGTTTTTAGTGGGTTTGACAGTCCCACACTACCCAGACCAAAGGATGTGCGTAATGCATTTTTGTTCCTGGCCCTTGTAAAAAAAAAGTTGCACGTTCATTGAAGTCAACCAGTCGCGTTTCCGCATCTCACGTTATGGCTTCGCGGCAGTTAGGTGTAATGTTTGTGAATATGAGCGTGCGTTACCGACAGTTGTGTCAGCGTGATGTATCGAATATATCAGACCGAAAATATCATTATTAAAATATGCAAGTACTAGATTTTTGACTGCTATAGAGGTCATTGAATTTTCAATGTGCCTGCTGTGTTTGAGATTGTAGGGCGGCTTCTAGTCTGGAGAGCCCTCATAGCTAGTCGAAGTTAAGTTACACGTTTGCGAGGACACAATTGGTAATTTCCAGTCAATTGTTTAACTGTGTTGCGGTGTTATGTGACCGCTTGAATGGCTTGTAGCTTGCATTTAGTGTGAGTAACTACTGAGAGCTTCCGGTAAAATGGCGCTTTGCTTGAACTTCGACTACGCTCAATTGCTGGCAGTAGCGGCAGTAGGGGCTGTAATGTGGGTGTAATCGTGTTTAGAACTTCCGCAGCTAGGGGTTGACGCTGCCCAAAACGTCTACTAGGACATGTAGGTTATGCGTGGTATGGAGTGCCTTCCCAGAAGCTGCTTAGTAGCCGGGCCGATCTCCGCTGCAGGCGTGACTTTCATTTCCTCCCCTATTTCCGCTGCAATGCAAAACTGCTGTGCATGCTGTAACACCCGAGCCATACTCATTTATAATGGTAACATAACGGTAAGAAAATGGTAAATAACAAATACAATAGACCTCTTCTTTCCGCAGGGAACTAATTTACAGGCGATAACGTTATGTAAACTAAAGCGTGTAAAGCGTATAGGGGCCCCTATAGTTTACATTCTTAGGTTAGTGCTCAGGGCTTACTTTCAAGCTCTTTAACAGAAACTGAGGAATCCTGCCTCTGCAATCCTGCGAAACGCACTCGGACGCGCCTCGTTTAGCGTGACCACATGCCAGTCTGCAACCTTGGTGGCCTTCCGTCAAAGCTATCACTACAAGGAACAATACACATTTAGTATAATTTCTGTTCAGTACAACTTCGAATTAGCGAGCCAACCAAAAAGTCAGTTTGTAGCGAAAGCTTCGTAATCTGGTATATATATATATATATATATATATACAGGATCTTCAGAAAAAAACGGGAAGCGGTACAAGGAATTGTAGAGCTTGCTAAACCAATTTTTTTCCAGTGGAACATGGTTACTAGGAAGTCCTGTATTGCAACACGTGTCTGCCATTCGTGGTAGCAAAAGTAAGAGTAAAATTACAAGAATCTGACATAGGAGCCCTCCTAGAGAAACTAAGCACATCTTCTTGTTCGTGAGAAAATTCTGCTTGCTTTGAAATACATATGATCAAAGACATATGGTCGTTTAGAAAATAATTCGCACAATTTGAAATTCTAATTATAGCTTCTGCGACCAATACCTCAAAAACATAACTCGATGACGATTCACAGTGCACAAAACAAACAGATTCAGGCAAGTGCGCGTTTCATATCGATATTTTCCTCGGATTGCCTTAGGTTTAGTACCAAAATGATCGCAACATATATGTCGAAATGCACAAGGTAAATGTGAGCATGTCGATGAAAGTCGAATTTTCTCGCGGACGCGTCAGTGTGCTTAGTTTCTGCCTAGATTGTCTCCCAAAGGTTCTCAACACAGCCGTACGCAACCTCGTTTTATGTTCTCCTATGTCGGGCAATAACACCAATGGCACTATCATCGATGCAAGACTTCTCAGAAAGCATGTTTCATTGGAAAAATATGCGTTTTTTACGACCGTGTGCGCCATTACAATTTAAGGGGGTCCAGTGTAGATACCAGCCATCTCTGGAAGGTGCCCCGGACCGAGGCCGCATTGCCCCCTGGCACATCAAGCGACAGGCGCAGTCTAAAGAAATCGCCCGCTCGTCTTCCCCCGCTGGGTAGAATCAGCCGCTTCCCGGTCTTCTGTAGCAAACCGCGAGTGAAGGCAAGTGGGTAAAACTCGTAAGGGCACCCGATGTTCTTATACTTTCTCATCTTGCCTACCTCGACAAGAGCTGAAGCATGGCAACTGAAGGGGCTTATGAGTCAGTAACTGTCGCGTTCCAAACTGGCAGGCAACCGCTTTCGACCGCGCTAAGGTCAGGCCGTCAGGTTTCTCTCCGCCTTCCATATCCAGTCCCACAGATTCTGGCCTACCTGCACTGACTGTAGATACAGGACAGTTCGTGGCATCCGTCCGGCCGGACGACGCCTCCGCAGACGCAGGTGTGAGCGCACACAAGGTCTGTCTCCAAGCGAAGTCCGAACGCGATCCTCACTGATTCTTCATCTAACAAAGTTCTAACCCGGGCATAGCGTATGGCGTGAACCATGCGCCTGCCCCTTTAGAGGAGGCGGCGCGCAACCTGGCCCTATCAGCGCCAATGGGATTTTCGACTGTTTATATATGTATATATATATATATATATATAGAAAATATTGTGATGATTTATTAATCAATTACAATACGTTTGCACACTCGGCAATGCTCGCCTGAATATATATATATATATATATATATATATATAGCAAAATCACACAACTCTAGTCAGGTGATCTTCAAAACATTAGGCGATCCACGCACCTTGACTGATCGACTTTTACAGAAGCTAAGAGGAAGACTGAAGACCACGAACCGGCAAACTGGACTTGACAAAGCTCAATCTAGGTTAAATATAAACATATTTGTCAAGTCAAAATTGCTATGTCCAAAAGAAAAATAGCAAATCCTACAAAAAAAAAAAAAAAAAAAATATATATATATATATATATATATATGCCTGCCTCTCATTTATAGGTTAATTAGATGAAAGGCTACCAACATAATAAATATCTTGTTAGCTTTGTTGTGAATGGATTTGCGTAGGAACAAGTAGGCTACTTGGAATGATGGTAGGTTTCTTCAGCGGGGGTACTGCGATTGTCAAAGATGGTCTATAGGTTTCCTTTTTCGATGCCAGTCCACCGGGATACGAGTCAGCAACAGCCACCAGCTGTTTGCTCCAGCTGACAAGACGAATCAACTCGACCTGATTTCTTCTAGCGACAGCCGCCGCGGACAGCGCAGCGAGCTAAAAAATCTGCGCTTTTTTTGGGCTGACTTTCAGCCAATATTGACCATGTATGTGTTTCGTCCGGTTGCAAGGCACATGCGAATACTTTACGCCACCGGGCTCCACGCAGTGCACCAAGCTACTACCGGCCTACCGATATGTGGACGCCCAACCAAGGTTCGTCGGGGTGATCACGCTTCAAATGTACACTAAATTTACAAACACACAATTATTAATGTACCAAATCCGCTAGGCCTTCTTGGGATGAAATTGGGAATACGTGGGTGCCAAAAATAAACTTATTATTGACAGTCGTTTTGTCAATAAATATTAAGTCTACTTCATACATAGTTTTCGCCGAGGTATTTCACTTTACTTCTCATCGCTTCTGAAACCCTTTGCAGATCTGCAGATTGATACAGAGGGTACAAAACGAAGTCGTATGATCATCATAATCTAGACTATATAATATAAATCGATTTGTAAATTATTAGACATCTGCCAACAGCGTACCTCTATATGTAACAAAAGTGTGAAAAAAGATCTTATACGCACGAAAATATCACCTGTTAACGATAAACATCGACATCGAGTAACAGGCGTGCTGTTTTCTTTCATTGTACTTAGCAGCTGACGTCTAAATCACGTATCACCGCGAGAAACTGTAACGCATGAAATGCATTTTGTTTTTACGCAATAACGGCAGAAGTTGTGCAGTACGGTGTCGGATCAAAAAGCGTAGATCCAAATCTCAATGCATTCATATGTTATATATATATATATATATATATATATATATGTATATATATATATATATATATGTATATATATATATATATATATATATATATATATATATATATATATATATATATATATATATATATATATATACCACACCTTTAATACTAATAACAAGAACAACTTGTCTTTTGCAAGCCTAGGATTTATCCCGTGTTCAGTTGCCGTTCAAACGAGTGAAAACCGTCCACGTATGTCACATCAGCCGACAACTGTTTGAAATTCAATGTCAAACATAACGACCGACCATATATATATATATATATACTTTATTGTCGTTTCGTGGCAGAGTGACCAGAGCGAGTGGTGGTATGTAATGGCTCTTTCCGCCCGACAGCTCTGAGACATCGACCGGCCATCTAATACAAGGCTGCGAATTTGTCTCGACCCCCCCCCCCGCCAGGCCCTCCAAGCTGCGGCATGAGAAATGCCACGTTGTAAATTTCTGCTGCCTTTTTCGAATAACTTCTCTCTCTCTCTCTCTGTGTCTCTCGATTCCTCGTCCTGTGTCCTGCTAAAAGAAACGAGCAGAACTCCTCCCCCCGTCGCCTGCTGAATAACGTCTGGTCAGTGACGCCAGTGCGTGTAGAGATCAACATACGTTATCATGATTTAGATCGTACATCGGAACAGATGTGGGTGTGTGGCCTGGCTTTGCATCCTGTACCGTGATGGCAGTGCCACTGCGGGCCATTCAGGGTTTAGCAACAACAACAACAAAAGCAGCAACAATAACAACAACATCATCAACAACAACAACTACCTTAGCAGAACTAAACTCTCTTCGCTTCACCGCCTTCACCTACAAGGAAATGCCGTGCTGTGTTTGCGTGTGACCACAGATTTACATATTTTTTAGGTGTTTTTTATACCGTGTAATCGATGCGCACGCCTTCTGAGAGACGAGTTGATGGCTGTTT
>QVRM01000633.1:35000-247500 GCA_003439945.1 Dermanyssus gallinae | reverse complement strand
AGATGGCGGCGCCCCCTTTTTTTGTTTAACACAGGCCAACGGTTAAGGTCTTTTTGGAATCGGCCCACCTAGAATTGTGTATTGCAGAAATTTGAGATAGTATTGGCTAACGCTTGTTGTTTTCATGTTGCAGCTGCTCTACAACAAATTATGTAACTAACGGCGTTAAACAGACGTTGTCGGTAAAAAGGAGTTATGCTGGTTTACGTTAAGCTTAGATTTGCCGTGAAACAACATAACGCTTTTGTTTTTATATAGCTGAGAAGCCAAACAGGGAAAACTCACCCAAACCCGTGCAGGATATTTGTAGTAGATATGGGATGCTGTGTGTAGGCAATGTCGAATATATCAATATGAGATTTTGGTTGCTAGCCAGTACAACTAGGGAAAACAATTTGAGTTCGGGCCACAGTAACTCCTTAAATCTTTTTAGACAAATTCGCTTTGGGTTATATATATATATATATATAACTGTTATATATTTATATATATATATATATATATATATATATATTGTTGGCCATTTAAGGCCACTTAAAATGTCAACTAAAACTTTTTAATACCAGCGTTATTACTGTGACAATTTAATTCTAAAGTAGAATTTTGACGCTTTAGAATCGAAGCGGCGGCTCCGCGTACCACCAGTTGGTATCTGTGATGAAACGGGTACCTCATTTTCGTCATTCTCACAAAAATGAGGCGTGCAATGGTTCTGCTTAAAGGTTCGTTGAACATCACCTAAATCGTTAAATCGCATATCCATCAATAACGATCTTGTTACGACCACAATTGGGAGCATTTCATACAATTCGGAAAGGCGCGATTTTTTAGATTTTTGAAAATTGGCACGCCCCACGCCTTGCTAATGTACATCTTTTGTACACTACGTAGTTCTGCTATTGCTTCTACCTCAACTTGGGTTCTACCTTAACTTCGTAAATCGTCAAACGGGATTTAATTTGCGAAAACAGACGACGACCGCCGCATTAATTCTATTTCGAACTGTCGGAAGGGATCGTGAATTAAGCATGACAAAGATGGTTTTTGCATAGGCATCGTCTGCCTACGTAACTAGTGCTAGTTTGCATCAGAGATGAGATGTGAGACGATACGAGACGAGTCGAGGCGCCAGACAAGAAGCTTTAGCAGCTCTAGGTTAGCGGTCCTGGCACACGAAGCACAGGACAACAGCTGTCCGACTGTTGACATGTCCGCACCGCACGGCCGCCATTACGGCGGTGGTGGTGGTGGTGGTGTTCGGGTGTGTGACCGGTTCTGTGCTGACTGAATTCTATGGGAGAGTGGGGCAGTCTGCTCTGGAGCGAGGCAGCTGATGAACGCGTCCTGGTTCTCCTCGTCCCGACTCTGGTGGTCCCTGAATGCTGGAGGGGTTCAGACTCTGCCAGCAGCCGGCGTGCTATGCACAATGCAGCGCTCGAAACGCGCATGGAAACGTCTCCCATACATACGTTACGGTTACTCCAACTACAACCCTCGTGACCACGAATACGCTGTTATGCCAACCCAAGCATCATCGACGTCATCGTCTTCTTTACTGCCACGGTGAGAATAAGTTGGGGGGGGAGGAATGCGGGCTGCTGACAGTGAAGATGTGCGCGTTGTAACCACCGTGATTAGATCATCATCACCGTGACCGATCATTATTGCCAAAATGGGGTGGCGGCTTTTTTGTTTGTTTTACTGAACTGAAAATTATATGTTATAGATGTTATATGTATGGGGCTAACTAGACGCTGGACTCGTGTTGCAGTTCTTGCGCAGAGCTGGAAAGCACGTTTGCATGGCATTGCCTTGAATCTACTTTGTATTGTATTGCAGTTTGAAGGTGCTTTCATAGCTTAATGTTACCGTCTGCACCGCAAGTGAATGCCAGGCTAACGAATGCAATGTTGGCACGTGTTGACGCTGAACGTTTTAGTTGTGTAGACATTTTCAGCTAAGCAGACCAGCACGAGCATGGCAATGCAGGTCGCAGGTACCGTCTTTCATCTACAGCACAGCGGCCATGAAGAAATGCCGTAAAAAGAACTAGAGCTGCTTGCAATGAAACGCCACCGACTGGTGACGGTCTGAAAGCTTCATTGGTAGCTTCGTCGCAAAGAGGCCACGGCCTTCACCGAACATTAAATTGTGACCAGAAATAGATTAGTGATGAGCTAGCGATGTGAGCTGAAATTGACGATTGCCTACGTCGGTTGAATTCGTCGTGCAGCTTGACGGCAGAACACATTCTGTATCACAACTCTTGTTTGTGGCCCAAGTGGTTCAAGGTGCGTTTTAGCTCATTGCGTCGTCATTGTGTTTCTTTCAAAACGTTTTCCGGCTGACCCTTAGCCAGCGTTTAACGTCCACAGGACTGCTTTCGCGTTGCGTTGTAAGACGAACTCCATAAGTACAGATGTGCAACGGTGGGGGCTCGAACCCGTGCACCTATGTGTTTCCGCCGGTCCCGAGGCGCACACGAATGCACCCACCACGCGACCACGGGTTCGACGTGCATACGTATCTAATGGGCGCCTACCTTACCACAAGGCCGCCTTCCATGCAAGCTCTACTAGTTACGCCATGCCTCAGTTAGGCAGCTAACAAACAGGCATATTGTTCGCTTAGCGAGGTCGAGGCCCAACAACTGGTCACGGAGCTGAGGGCGCATTCGTTTCTTCGTTGCCTACGCCGGGGCTACTAACGTATCAGGTGAAGGAGTGTTGCAGTTAGCTTTGACGTCGTCTAATACACGGTACGAACATTTGTGCAGTTAAAAAAACGAAGCCTACTTAGGCTGAGACTTCAATTAATTTGCCGAGCGTGGAAGGCAGGCTAGTCTAGGCGTCAAAGAAAAACACTGAGCACACACATGCTGCATCAAAAGTCTACTATTGAGTTGCTGCATTACGGAGCATAATTTAAACGGAGGAGGTGTATATATATATATATATATATATATATATATATATATATATATTATATATACACGGTGATTTGTAACAAAATGTACCTCTTTTGAGGTTTGATAAAACTCGGCAAGAAAATAATTTTTCCCTATGGAGGGAGAACGCGGGAACGTTTTGTTTAGAAGTTAGAATCATTTTTAGAAAATTAGTTTTTCTGCCTTTTTTCTTCTATGTAGTTGTGCGAAATCTACGTTTGCGGTAACGCATGAAGAAACCCATTATACCGGCGTGTTCGGAGGGAAATTCTGCACTTCACTAGCTTGCGTAGCGAAACGCGAATAACCAGATTAAGGAAAGTCATAAAGAGTCGATATGTTCCGTTAACGCTTTTTCGTAAGAAATGTAAAAATTTTCCATAACGACCAAATATGTACGTCCAAAAGACCACTCTCACGCACTAGCAAAATTAATGCCCACCATTTTCGTACCAAGGTGATGGTGCTGCGTTACGTAGTTGTCAAGTAACTAAGCTTTTTCGACAGTCATAGTTGTTATGTTTTACGTGCAAGTTTTCACGTTCAGAACCGTAACATTTTGCCACGACGTTTCCGCCCCCTTCTTCCACTAGGAAAAATAATTATCTTGCCGAGTTCTACCAAACCTCAAAATATGTACCTAACTTTCTCATATACCCTATGCAAGTATGCATGCCTTCGCTTGCGATATGGCTATCGAAAAAGCTTAGTTACTTGACAACTACGTGACGCAGCACCATCACTTTGATACGAAAATGGTGGGCATTAAATTTGCTATTGTGTGAGACTGGTCTTTTGGATACACATTTTTGGTGGTAATAGAAACATTTTACGATTTTTCACAAAAAAGCGTTATCGAAAGACATAACAACATATCGACTTTTTATGACTTTCCTCAACCTGGTTATTTGCTTTTCGCTACGCAAGTTAGTGAAGTGTCACCCGTTGCGCATTTTCCTCCGAACACGCCGGTATGATTGGTTCCTTCATGCGTTGACTGGTTCTCCCGCAAACGTAGATTTTGTACAACTATGTCGAAGAAAATAAGGCAGAATAACGAGTTTTATAAATTTCATCCTAACTCCTAAACAAAACGTTTCCGCGTCCTCCCTCCATAGGGAAAAATTGTATTCCTTGCCGAGTTCTGTCAAACCTCGAAAGAAGTACATTTTGTTACGAATCACCCTGTATATATAAGAAAACTCAATTGCCAGAAGCATGGCCAAATAATCTAACATCGTAATTGCCTATTGCTACTACTACGCGTACCCAGAAAGTACGCCATTACAGTTATTAACGTTATCCTTTCCCTGTTAATTGCAATGGAAGTGTGGTATATTCTATGCGGAATATAAGAGAAACAAAGCTAGCTGAATAGTAACCTCAATTACAGAATGTACCTGCAACAAATGCCATTCATAAACAGAGCTTATGACCAGTCGTTCGTACACCTACACTTAAACCTGAGATGTTTATGGTTGTAAACGCAGGCCACTGTAGACGTTGTCGGGCGTATAAAACATACAATCATATACACACATTCACACAGTACACATACAATACAGCGCCACCGGAGAGAACGGCAAGGCCGGTCTCTGCGGCGCCAAGCGCAGTGCTACAGCAGCTGGTCTTAACAGCAGCGGTAGCAGTAGCGGCGGCAACAACAACACCGCCACTACCCTCGAAGAAAATGAGCCGATGGATGACAACACGCCAACGGCAAGGGAAGTGGCAGCGGCCGCAACGTCGCCAACGGAGACAACCGCAGAGGCGAGGAAAGACGAGGAAGACAACGATGGTTTTGTCACCGTCCAACGGAGGAGAAGCGGCAAAACAAAGCATCGTATGCAGAAAGGCAGTGCAGCTGATGGAGTAGGAGATCTTGAAGTGTATGCTGGGCCAGGCAGGCTCAGCGCGCTGAGAGTAGCACGGCTGGCGGCGAAAACGTCAGCTGTCAACCTACACACATGGCTCGTTAACAGAAGCATTTGTGTAAAGGCAGTATTCAAAATGCGAACGCAGGGAGATGATGCCGTGTTCTGTGTAGTGCTGGGTGACGGCGAGTACGCAAAGTGCAGCAAGAGTGAGTTCTGGCCAAAAGGTATCTTCCGGTCCGGCTCTTCGCAAGTGACTGAACAGATCTAGAGATGCTAACGTGGAGACTACTAGGTCTCTGCGGCTGCGTCTTTGGAACTATGAGGGACTAAGAGGAGCAATAGACCTAGCGCCAGTTGACATGCTTACGTCGGTGGACATTGCACTCCTTACGGAGACCTACCAGCGGGAAGAACTGCATATCAATAATATGCGAGGTTTCCACCAGCTGGCAGTTCTACCTGCTGGAGGCCGTGGTAGACCAGTGGGTGGATTATCAATCTACCTACATAAACGTTTACCGCCGGCGCAATGTGTGAGGAAGAACGATTTCTATGTGGGTCTGTCGTCTCTGAGGGTGAACATAGCCGTCTTCTACCTCCCCCCACATCTTGACTCGGCAGAGGTCGCTGACACGGTGAGTTCCGGTATATCAGGTTTCGACCTGTCTATGCCAACCATCGTCGGTGGCGACTTCAATGCCCGTATTGATGGTGGGGCTACTAACGATAAAGGACAGGTGCTGCTCCAGTTAATGGAAGACTTTGGTCTGAGATGTGCAAATATCTACTGTTTCACAACCTTGTCGATGGCGAAGTTAAAAGCTTCGATGTTCTCGAGGTGGCTGCAAGGAAAGCACCTACCGGTGTCAGCAGTCGCAAATATTCCAGATATCTGGTTTAAGCAGCAAGGCGACCCACACCTGGTTGCCACGAGGCGTGTTGACCTTTCACTATTAGAGGTTGATAGCCTCGAGGTGGGCTGTGATGTGGATACTTGTTGTGAACTGCTAGAGAGAACCATGAGACCGGGGCAGAGGAGATCACGGCAGTGGTTTTCTCAGGCTTGCTATCTCGCCCACCGTGGGGTGCTCGAGCTTTTGCGCCAAGCGAGGGTAAAGGCACCACCACAGCTGCTAGCCAGACGCAGGCTTGACTACTTCAATAGTAGAAAAGCTTACATAAAGCTATGCCTTGACCACAAGCGTGAATACGCTAGGCGGGAGGAAATCCGACTGCTCGAAAGAGCGGAGCGCAAGCCCTCAGCCTACGTCGTACGGCCTCGTAGGGGGGCGAACCACCTGCTCAGCGACGAACAGGTAACGAGTCACCTGACCGGTCTTCTATATAACCGCGAGACGGTACGCCTGGCTCCAATGATTGAGCACCCGCTCACATTGGAGCAGGATACTATGAATCTGCCCTTTGAGGTAGAAGAAGTAAGTCAGATTCTGCACTCTCTTCCGAGAGGAAAGAGTGCGGGGCCAGACCAAGTGTACTATGAGCACTGGGTGCAGTCTGAGCCACTTTTGGCAAACCATCTTTGTGATTTCTTTAACGAGATCATGAAGAGGGGACAAATGCCAGGAGCCTGGCATATCGCCAGGCTTTCTCTTTTATTTAAGGGTAAGCATGGTGATGACAGACGAGACCCAAACTTATACCACTGTATAGCGCCTGAAAGGACGCTGAAGAAGATATTCTGCAAATTGGTTATAAAACGGATCGAGTACGTTGTCGACCAGACCCTTCCACCGAAGCAATTCGGCTTTCGAAGAGGTCGAGGAACGCGTGATGCAATCCATGTGCTTCAGTCAGAGATAGAGCGAGCTGTGGCTAAGCCCGGAGGCCATTTGTATGCAGTCTTTATAGACTGCGTCAAGGCTTTCGACAAAGCACCTCGAGATCTCTTGGTGAAGTCATTCCAATACGCAGGGGTTGGTGGCTCTCTTCTGAGCGTAATCTCCAGTTTCTTTGATGAGGACACCTTACTGGTACAAGGTGAGCAGGAAGTGTTGCAGGTAAGGCAAAATGTGAAAACCCCGCAAGGCGACCCATTGAGCTGCGTCTCCTTCACTCTTCTGCTTGCCGATTTTGTTGATTATATTCGACAAGAGTTCCAGAAGGCCACAGTTGCGATGTACGCAGATGACATAGTGGTCGCTCATCACGACCTGGGTGCCATCAAGCGCATCACTTCTCTGGCGGAGGTGTTCCTTGTCTCAAGAGGGCTGGAAATAAACGCCATGAAGACCAAGGCTATGAAATTCAGAAGAGGAGGTCGATTGGCTGCTAAAGACGTTATACGTTGCGGCGGCCAATCCTTGGAATTCGTTAACTCTTTCCGGTATCTGGGGCTTCGGCTTCATTATACTGGGACGACCTTCACTGCTCACATCATCGAGACAGCGCGCACAGCCCTAATTTCTCTTTATGGAGAAATAGGCGATGTCCGGCGACTGTCCGTCCCGACGGCAGTGGCGCTTTTCTACCTCAAGGTTGTTCCGGCGCTGATGTATGCTCTTGACAGAGTATGGGAACACCTCACTCGGGTAAACTTTGGTTTGCTTGAAAGGTGTTTTACAATGTACGTGAAGCGAGTACTTTGCCTGTCAATGCGGGCAAGGAGCCGCTTTGTGTACCTAATGTCAGGCTGTGCACCAGTTGTTGAGATCATTCGATTGAGGTTGAAGATGCCTGTACGCGTGTACGAAGTTTCATGCATCTGCCTGCCTGGCCCTTGCGAAGAGATCACTGCACTGCCTCTCTCGTATAACATGCCGCGAGGAGCTGAGTGTATAATTGTATAATATGTATAATTGTTCATGTTATATGCATACTCCATATGAGTGAAATAAATACGATGATGATAAAACATACAATCCATGGACATCTTGCGCAACTAAAACATGCGGATGACGAGGATAGCGATGATAATTGTTGTTCATGTTTACTCAATAAAATTATCGCTAATGGTGGTAGCAGTATTCGAGGGAATAACAAAGTAGATGCAGCAGTAATGATACGCTTTCTGTTCTTTTGCGCGAGCATTCCGCTGGCGTGTCAACGAAGAGCACTCCGAGGCGACCGACTGTCCCTAAAGCAACTCAACGCATTCCTCATTCAGACGCAAGGACGCGTTTCACGACAGCGGCACGTAACGTTTAAACGACCACGCTAGAAATAGCACCGTATCCGTCTTGCGTATCATGTCGCCGCCGCCGCCGTAGTTCCACAGCGCCCTTGCATTGCGTACGCCACATGTATTGAGCGCTCGACGGCGCTCGTAAAATAAGAGGCATTGCAGTGAGTCTTTCTGATAACCAGACAATATGGCAGTTCGCCAAATTGTCAACTCGTCACTGTCCTTTCTTTTCACTTCCTCATTTCGTCTTTTCCATGTTTTTGTGTTTATCTATCTGATATGTGTAGGGGCGGAGATTAAAGTGTGGCTGCCGCTCAAATCTCGCTCCGCTCTGCAAACGCGACTAAGTAATAGAAGCTGCTCTAGTTCGTTTGGTGTAAATGAATAAATATATATATATATATATATATATATATATATATATATATATATATATAGCGCTCTGGCTGTGACGCTGTGCGCGTTTCCTCTGCGCGACTCGCTGTCTGTGTCGCTGTATTTGATGCCGCGGTTAGGACACTGTGGACACTGTACTTATACGAGTACATACTGCTGCTGCTGGTAGCGGTAATGGCGGTAAAGAGCGATTAGTCGGCTGGCCCTCATACCGCTGCCTCCTGTAGCCTCACCTACATCTGTACCATCGGCGATTTTGCCAACGTCGTTTAGCTCGTTCGAGAAGTTGGCTGAGAAGTAGTTATTGGCTTAATTTTCGAGAGCGTTCGTTTCAGGTCCGCTCGACGTTCGCTACTGGTGTTCGCTACCAATGTTAGTCGTCGTTCGGGCTGTGACCCTTACGGCCGCCCGTATCCTCTGCGATCTTTCATCCCCTTCTTGGGAAGAAGCTGTTCCGGCGAGGCCTCGCAGCTCAGCGTCAATTCAGGTCCACTTCAGCCTACGCTATTTGGTAGAGGACAACCTTGTCGACGACAACGACAACAACAACATCGACAACAACGATGTCTACGAACTACAACAAGGTGACGGCAACAACAATAACAATAACCTCGACTACTGCTCACCCACCCACCCAGACGAGACGACCACGGCGATAGGCGAGTCCCTCCGTTTGCTCCCTTCGTTCGACAAAGACACGCGCAAACGCTGCTGTCTTTGTCTGCAAAGCAAACCCAATTATTTTTCTCGCGTATTTGCTCGACCCAAAACACAACAAAAAGCAAACGCCTTCGCAGCCGCTCCACTGCGATACGGGCAATACGGGCTAGATGAGTTTCCTTATCGTCGCCGCTTTCTTCGCTTCCCCCGCTTTTAGCGATACGGCGGAGAGCTATCGAATCGTGTTACACCTACGATGCGAAAACAAATAACCGCACACCTGCATGACAGACGGAATGATCCGGACTGGATACTTTTGTAGAACTAATATATATATATATATATATCAGGGATGTTTGAAAAATAGTCTGAGAACTTAAACACAAAAGTGAATTAAGATTTAAGAAAAAAATATATATATTTATTTTAATACAGATATAATGCCATTTCTAATTAAACACAATATCGGTAAGGTAGTAACCGTTTTAACTATTTCAGGTTTTGATACCCACTTTTTTAGAACTTGTTCATATAGATTAGGCTCAGTAACATGACAGCATGGCTTTTAGTAACAATCAGGCAGCCTTTAATCTGCATAATTGTTACTAAAAGCTATCTTGTTAGAACCTAAGTTTGTAACATTTTTCTTAATAGAAGTCAGTGTATAAGTGTGGGTGAATCATTATCATAAATATCAAACAGAAAAAGAAACAATAATAAGACGCCGACAAATAATGCTAATCTCGAAGAAGAAGAGCTGAGAAGAACGGCAACACGTTTTCAATAAATGCAAATATATGCAATACAATTTCGATATATATATATATATATATATATATATATATATATATATATATATATATATATATATATATATATATAAGTGCATGCTTATATATGCGTTATACTGAAATTATTGGAATTTGATTTTGCTCGCACGGATGTGGCGCGGCGGGACATGTGAAATGTTTTTCACAGTTTCTGCTGCAGTCGATCGTGTGTCCGAGTTGCAAGCAAAAACCTCTCTCTGGGTCGCAGGCCAATGCACATCGTCGCATTGCTGATTTAACAAATATTGTTTTTTTTTCAACATCACAAACTAACTGCCGTTCGTGCCGAACTCCATCAGAGTCAATTGGATCGGCTTTCGGCTCGTGATGAGATTGAACAATTCATCCGAATTTGGCGCGTCCTCCAGCAGGACACAACAAGGCGCCCGGTCGGGACCAGCTGTCGTGTTTCTCCACCGGCTTTGCAACTGCCTCACCACGTCGTGTCTCTGGCAACGGCACGTTCGCTGACGTACATCGGGGAGAGGAAGAGAGACATACTCGTATCGGGCTCAGGCAAGCACCACCATTGACACAGCTGAATGTCAAGATCCTGTTTCGGCAGTGGCAAGTGTGATAAGGAAAAGAGCGTCTGTGTGTCGTATCGCGCCCAGTGTAACCGCGACTGGGATGTACAATATCGTACAAACCCGAACTCAGATCATCCCTTGCCTTTAAGGCAACTCGACGCTACGCACAGCTCATATTCATCTTTTCGACTGTTCACGACTGAGGAGAATAAACACACTGTACTCACGGCACTGTAACAAAGCCGCACTTTGGCCGCATGGCTACTGGAAAGATTAAATGGGTAACACGAATCGACGATCACGTTGTGAAATCTTGGTCGTTTCCCACGTCAGCCAATTTAGAGCCCCCGGGGAAGATATTGGCGCTCAGTGTCAAATGTAGTTCCTTAAGACTGAGACCAATTGCCAAACTAGGTGCGGCTGAGGAACTTGAATTGAGTATTGTGCACTACATGACATAAACGTCCAAACTCCCTAGCACCTTTTATGGTCGGTGGCGGCGCATCCGAAGCTGGTTATGCAGCCCACCTTGCGGAGACCAACAAGCTAAGAAACTACTCATCAATTGGGTATCCCCACGAATTCTGGCCCCTCGCGTTTGATACCTTGGATGCTCCTGATGTTCGAACCAGACAGCTGATCCGCAAAGCGGCGCTATGCTAAATATATCAACTGGTAAAAAACGACGATAGCAGATCGTCGTTCTTTTTTAAATAACGTCTGGATCTTGACATACAACGTGGAAACGCGGTCTCCATTCAGGGCACACTTCTGACGTAATCTCGGCCTAGCCTAGACGAAGCGGACACGTGACAGTCACAATACACACCCGCTAGGCCTATTGGCATATCTAATCGTCCGTAATACATGTCCCGGATACATATTAATAATATTAGTAATATGCGATGAACATTGTTCTAATATGTGAGCCGTGGTTTAATAAAAATATACGTGACGCTAAAATTAGTCTTAAGAATGAATAGCGTGTGTTTTGCATAGATACATACTCGCATGGCTGCGGAGGCGTCTCTGTATTCGTCAAAAGCTCGCTAGGTATCATAACCGCTAACGTTAGCTCACCGGGTAAAGACATTTCTGTTGACTTAGTCTCCAAACAAGACGGCTTTGTTTTATCTACAGTTGTGAGTCTCTATGCGGGGGAACAGATCTCACAACATGAAACGCACCGACGGTATTTGAGCCGTGATAAGCACCCGTTGTCGAATTTACTTTTTTTTATGTTGGTAGGAGGTTTCAACCTGCTGAAAGTTGAATCAAAATCCCAGGTAATTTCCTCGCCTACTCGTGCGTCATTGTCAATGGTCTATTTTTTCATATCATTGACTTAGATACAATTGAAAATATCACTATTGTTTCCCCTCCCACACAACCTGGACATAATACTATACGTTTTGATATTGCTTGCTTTTAGTGATAAAATGCTGTCGAACGTTCAGCTCAATTAGAAATAAATGGATGCTGCTTTAATAGCAGATCATCTAGAAGATGGCTACCTGGCTTGCTTCTTTATGAACTGACCAAGATAATATGACATGTTCACAACATTTGTGGACTATGGTCGTCCTTATTGAAAATGTTTACTTCGCTATACGTATGACCAGTGTGGTATTGAGGTTTATAAAAATTGTCTTATCCATAAATTAAGGCCGTGTAGATCTGCATCTCAGTTTGTGGAACATAAGCCTTCGCAAAAGACTAAAGAACTTTGTTTTATGTCTCAGTTTAGACATGTGGACATTACGGATTGTCGCTCGCTTGCTTCGCTGATAATCGACTGAATGGTACTGAATCTCTTTCTCTGATCACATTAGGTCCTACGGCGGCCGCTACTAGCCTACAAACAGCTAAGCTTCTCGCTAAACACTTGCATACCCTGCCCTGCGCGTCCGGTCTGAATATTTTACTTTTGGCCGGTTTTAACCTAAAGTCTAGTTTTGCATCTAAAAATAGTTTTCTATTTTTTTAAAATAAAGATTCGCCGATTTCAGCAGCGGCCGATTTTACCGATTTACCGATTCCATTAGCGGCCGTTGCCGTTAATGGAACACGCAAAAGCTATAATAGGGCTTAAATTGGCCTATAAGTTTCGGCCATCGCCTGAAGTAATCTGAGACACTCCACAAGATGTGCCTTTAGAGTCGACCACAGCCTAAGTCGCTTCGCGTATGCGTCTGATAGCTATTTTAATTGCAAGATCCCTCTCATTCAAGAGGCATTCTTCGGCTGGATCGCCCTGTAAATCTTGCGCCTTCTTCTGTTAAAGATTGATATAGCAGCCAGAAGTCAGCTATGGGGTGGGGCCATGAAGTGATTGGGGGACTCTGCAAACGAAGCCGGTATAAGAAGCTTGGTGTGAGACCCGCTGGGACGTGTTACCTACAGGCGGGGCACATATCGGTGATTTCGGCTTTTGGGTGAAGCACCTTTACAAGTCGCAGTGTGAAGGTTTCGAGGATGATTCGGTTTCATTCCTGAAGGTACGCTAGACAGATTTAGGCAGGTAATCTTACTGTATTAGAGCAACTTGCTGCAGGTGTCCGGGGGTGCCGCACATCTTGCAGGCCTGGAGCATGGTGCACTTATTAGCAAAGTGTCCCGGCTTCAGACACTTGTGGCATAGCTTGAGTTGGTCGGGCTCAATAACAACTAAATGAATTTGGTACTCAAGAAACATAGACGGAGGGGGTCTGTGTAACCTGCTGTCATCCGCCTTAACAACTTTGTCTGTCCACAGCGCTCGCAGAGAATAACGACGACGATTCTCGTGATTGGAACCTATAATGCGCTTTTCCGCCATAGCGTTCTCACAACTCGGGCCCGTAGTAGTGTTCGGTGAAAGTGGGCTCGGTTTATGCTCGATCAATGCAGGTGTTCGCTGCGGCAGTTATATTAGCACGCAGATGTATACGTATCCAGGGTAGGCGGCGGAGCCGTACCACCATTACTGGGCGGCATCGCAGTCTTTTCGGACAATCTATAAGTGATAGGTCGATAGTTATAACTCAGTAATCTAAAGGTATAATAAAGACGACAAAAACGAACAATTAATAGTTTGAAAACTACGTTTCTAATCGAACACGATTAGCTGTCAGGCTTAGCGGAATCGAAGCCTCGGAAGCATTACGTGATGTACTTTGAAGTGTGCTTTGCACCTTTCTCGGCACTTCTTACTTGGTACTGTCATGCTTGTAGCTTTCCTTGCGATGGTCACGTTTAAACAGCGTAAACGGATCCAATTAGGTGGGAGCACACGCTGAACTTGTCTACTCTCTGCCCAGTCAAACTCCAAAAAAACCGTTGTTTTTAGCCGAGCCACTAGGATTCATTTATGAAAGACCTTATAGTGGCGCTGTTGTACCCAACCTTTTTAGACTAATTCTTGTCACACCTATCCACAAGAGGGACTCGAAAGCGAACGCTGAGAACTACTGGTCTCTTTTGCTCTATACAGTATTGCGTCTTTACGATAACGTTTAAGTTAGCCACTTGAATAATTTCTTAATTTTTAACCGCTTATTTGGTTCTGTCATGCATGGGTTTACCACACGAACTGAACTGCTAGAGAGAACCATGAGAAGTGCAGTCAGGTGGAAGAGACCGAGGCAGGAGAGACCACGAAAGTGGTTTTCTCTCTCTTGCTATCTCGCCCACCGTAGCGCGCTCGAATTCTCGCGCCAAGCGAGGGTAAAGGCACCACCGCAGCTGCTAGCCAGACGCAGCCTTGACTACTTCAATAGTAGAAAAATGTATATAGAGCTATGCTATGACCACAAGCGTGAATGCGCTAGGCGGGAGGTAATCCGACTGCTCAAACGAACAGAAGGCAACCACTCAGCCTACGTTGTGCGATTTCGTAGGGGCGAACCACCAACTCAGCGATGAACAGGTAACGAGTCACCTGACCGGTCTTCTATATAACTGCGAGACGGTACTATGATCTGCCCTTCGAGGTAGAAAAAGTACGTCAGGTTCTTCCGAGAGGAAAGTGTGCGAGGCCAGACCAGGTATACTATGAGCACTGGGTGCAGTCTGAGCCTCTTTTGGCAAACCATCTTTGTGATCTTTACAACGAGATCATGAAGAGGACACAAATGCCAGTCTGGCATATCGCCAGGCTTCCTCTTTTATTTAAGGGCAAGCATGGTGATGACTGGCGAGACCCAAACTTATACCCTGGTATAGCGTCTAAAGGGACGCTGAAAAAGATCTGCAAATTAGTCATAAAACGGATTGTGTACGTGATCGACCAGAGCCCTTCCGCCAGAGCAATTCGGCTCTCGCAGAGGTCGGGGAACGTGTGATACAATCCATGTGCTTCAGTCAGAGATAGAGCGAGCTGTGGCAAAAACCGGAGGTCACTTGTTTGCAGTTTTTGGATTGCGTCAAAACCTTGACAAAGCATTTTTTTGAGATCTCTTGTTGAAATCATTCTGACACACAGGGGCTGGTGACGTTATTTTTTAGCGTTATTTTGAGCTTCTTTGATAAGGAGAACTTACTGGTACAAGGTGAGCAGGAAGTGGGCACCCCGCAAGGCGCCCCATTGCGCTACGTCTTCTTCACTCTTCTGCTTGCCGATGCTGTCAATTATATTCAACAGGAATTTCAAAAGGCCACAGTTGTAATGTACGCAGATGACATAGTGGTAGCTTATCACAACCTGGATGCCATCAAGCGCATCACTTCCCTGGCGGAAGTGCTCCTTGTCTCAGGAGGGCTGGAAATAAACGCCATGAAATAAAAACTACGACATTCAGAAGAGAAGGTCGCTTGGCCGACGTTTCGGCGGTCAATCCTTAGAATTCGTAAACTCTTTCCGGTATCTGGGGCTTCGGCTTCATTATACTGGGACGACCTTCACGGCTTACATCGTCGACAGTGCGCACAGTCCTAATCTCTCTTTACGGAGAGGTAGGCGACGTCCGGTGACTGTCCGTCCCGACGACAGTGGCACTTTTCTACCTCAAGACTGTTCCAACGCTTATGTATGGTCTTGACAGAGTATGGGAACACCTTATTTGGGCAAACTTTCGTTTGCTTGAAAAGTGTTTTACAATGTACATGAAGCGAGTACTTTGCCTGTCAATGCGGGCAACATGCCGCTTTATGTACCAAATGTTGGGCTGTGCACCGGCTAATGACATAATTCGATTGAGGTTAAAGACGCCGCATGCAGTACCATTTGAGAGCTTTGTCTCGGAATGGGAAAGTAAAATTGAGCATGTCCGACGAGAGGTTTGGGACCTGAATATTTTCAGTGCCTTTTACCTCTGGTCTGGTCTTACATGTGACAATCGCCACGCCTACACCAGATACATAGATCACGGCTACCATCGCCTGGTTGGTTCGGACACAATCTTCTACGAAGACTACACGAAGTGCATCTGTCGACTGTGCTCTCAGGTACGTACGAAGTTTCATGCGCTTGCCTGCCTGGCCCTTGCAAAGAGAACACTGCACTGCCTCTCTCGAACAACATGCGGCGAGTAGCTGACTGTATAATCTGTATAATTGTCTATATTATATGCATACTAAATATGACTGAAATAAATATGATGAGTACGCCTGGTTTTTATTTTGGTCTCCACAATACTATGGTTGTGAAGTCATTATTGCACTTTGTTATTACCATAGCCGCTGCTTTATTTTTAAACGATAGCTCATGTGAACATTCGCCTTTTTAATTTCTTGTACTTCCCGAACTCACACGAATTCCTCTCCTATATGGGATAACGGAGAAATCACCCATCCCAATATAGAAGGTTAGTAGAAATACTATAATATATAGATTTAGAAGCTTACCGCTATATAGATTTAGAAGCTTCGCGCATATATATATATATATATATATATATATATATATAAACGTTAGTCTAGCAGCTGTATCCTGGAACGTGGAGATGGCCCTTCGTGCAGAATTGCGTGCACTACGAACTCACATATGTGCTGATACGTCACGTATGATAAGCGAGCAGCGTTTATTGAAAGTGGACTGCATTGACATCTTCAGTCGTATGGGCTGTGACGTTGAGAACCTCACGGAGGTCTCAGCGGAGAAAAGCTAGTAGTTCCTACCACGTCGCTGAATCAAAACAAGACGCTGGATCAGGGGTATTTGCGTTTTGTTTACGTTGAGTACAGAGACTCCACGGATGCAAATGAAAGCAGGACGATAGTGAATGATTACTAGAAACGAACGCTGCGGAACATTGTCGAAAGGAATATACCGGCAATACGAAGGTTGATCCGTTTCTTCCAAAGGAGCGGCAAACCTCGCCTGAAACGTAGCGCGGATCGGACTAGATAAATAAAGAATAGAAGGCGAGTGGAGGAAAACGCACACGCGTTAGAATGTAGCTTTTCATCTCGTAGATTCGGCAAAAGCGCGAGCCTTGATACGTGCGAGGCAAATCTAACTTGCGGGGCTCTTATTGTGTACCGAGTTTCTGCAAAGCACTAAACGAAAGCAACGGTACAGGACGATTTAAAGCCGCCTATGTCTAGAATAGTTTTACTCAGTTAATATGTAAATCCGTCCTAAAACGGTTTCCTATATATGATTGAGCTGCGCGTACACGTATAGAGGTGGGCCCTGCGTCTCACCTAGCCAAACACAGGCTATTCTGTCTTATATATAATCGGACCTAGTCTTAAAAAGGTTGTGTTTTCAATCCTCCGTTTCCTAAGGGTTTAGAGCTTACCCTGAGGCATACCTTCAATGCACCGAGAGCCGGACATGTTAACATATTTTGGGTCTCCCCAACAGTCGTTGTAGCAGCATGGCAGATAATCCTCAGCGGTGATGACAACCATAATTAGCGCACTAGCCCCCTAGACCACGCCGCCATGATATATATATATTTTTTTAATATATAAATATATATAAAAAGTCTGTGCAAATTACGTCGATGTCCAAATAAATATTGTTCTTTTAGAAAACAAATATATATTCCTAAAAGAACAATAATTATTATCGGCGAAATTTGCACTGGTTTTCATACATTTCCTGAGCCGATGATCCATTATTTTATTTATTACAATTATAATAGAAGTCGAAGCAAACTTCCAAGTCTTGTCGTTCGATTTTTTACAGCTCTACGTCGACTGACATTCTTTCATTGTTTTTTCGGTGTCCAATTATGTAAATAAGCTGCGCGATTTGCCAGCATAATTCCAGATGCGGCAATAGAATCCTCAGTGCTTGTTGCGAGGTGGCGCGTTGCCGTAGTGGAGGAACCATACGCTTTGAAGCCCTTTCTGGTAAGTGCAACGAAACATTTTGGTCGACACTCCGTAGTATACCAATCTTTTTTCAATCGATCACCTTCTTCCAGTTCGCCCATCGCCAAAATTTACCAGAAATTCTTGAATCAGAATGAACTTTGCCTTTTTTCGTTTTGCGGCAAATTACAACGCACCCAGCAAGTAGATTTTTTGTGCGCCCGAGGTGTCCACGAAGGATGTTATGGAGAAACGTGACATTTAAGCCCAAATTTTCTTCTAGAAGTTCGTATATTACGTCTGAATTTTCGTCAATAGCAGTCTTTCCATGCCGTTCTTAGGAAGTATTTGAGGGGGCTTGTTGTGCAGAGTAAAATCTCTTATCACTATCTTGCGTACCACCTACACACTCTTCGAGGACCATTGGGAGCTGCATCCCCAATGGTCCATTGAAACACTCGAATGCAAATAATCATCTCTGGTACTTATAGAAAATAACTGTGCGCAGTCCTAATTTTGGATACGGCTGCTTTACCATTGACATGTTCGCCATTTTCTAACACTACTATCTGCGGAAGAATCAACTTGAATTTTCTACCCAATTATCAACAAAAACTTCACTACACGCCAGTTGCTAAAATTTTAACTCACACTCCACTAAGCAGGCAATTGCAACACACATTTTTTGGCTTTCCCATGTAGACGGGTGCACGCGGCGCCGGTTTCGGCGACAGCCACAACGACAATAAATTTGCCTGCTCTCATCATAACCAACAGCAGCAGCAGCAGCAACATTACCAGTGCACTATTATCATCGTCGTAACAATGATAATCATGGCCAACCCTCGACTGCGTAGAACAACGAGAGTTGGCCAGTTCGGATGCCCCCGGGGGCTACTACCGCCGCCTGAACGACGGCGGGGGGTGGAGGCAAGTGTTCGACTCGACGTACGGATAGCGCCCCTCTTGCGCGGTTCGATGTACGGCTTGCGTCTACGCATCTGGCAGGCGGCCATGACAACAGCAAGGGTTGTCTCTCCGGTGTTAAGCGCAGCGCTAGAGCAGCTAAACTTAAGAGCAGCGGCAGCACTAGCGGGAACGGCAGCAACGTCAACACTGCCACTATTTTCGAAACAAATGACCTGATGGATCGATGACAACACGCCACCGGCAAGGGAGGCGGCGGTAGCGGCTACAACCTCGCCAACAGAAACTGCCAGGGAGGCGAGGAAAGACAAGGAACACAACGCTGGCCACGTCACCGTTCAACGGAAGAAGAGCGGTAGAACAAACACGTCAGCTGGCAACCTGCTCACCTGGTTGGTCGGCAGAAATATTTCTGTTAAAACAATATTCAAAATGCGGACGCGCGTCGCGATTGCAAGCGGTAGCCATTGCACTCATTACGGAAACCTACCAGCAGCTACCGAGGAACTATTATCGATAGGTTGCGAGAGTTCCCCCGGCTGGCAGTTCTACCTGATGGGGTGGATTATCAATTTACCTACGCAAACGTATACCGCCGGCGCAATGTCTGAGGCAGAACGATTGCTATGTCGACCCCTCGATAAGGGTGAACGAAGTGGTCTTCTACCTCTCCCAGGTTTGACTCGGCAGCACAATTCGCTGACATGGTAAGTTTCGATGTATCAGGTTTCGACTTCGGAGTCTATGCTGATTGCGGAAATAATTCGACAAAGAAGTTGAAAACGCTACATACGGTACCGTTCGTAACATTTTCTTTCTCGGAATGGGGAAAACAAAGTTGAACAAGTCCAACGGGAGAATTAAATATTCTCAGTGCATCTCAACTATGGTCTAGTCTTGCATGTGACAATTGCCACGTCTCTATCAAGTAAAGAGCGAAGTACAGGTTGTAACCTGTTCGAATCGAATACGAACTTCTACGAGAAGTGCGCAGAGTGCATCTGTCGACTGAGCTCTCAAGCATGTATGAAGTATCATGCGTCTGCCTGCCCTTACGCAGATATCGCTGCACTGGCTCTCTCGAATGGCACGCCGAGAGCAAAATTGTATGCATACTCAGTATAAGTACTGACTTCCCAGTAAAACTTGTCGATGACTATTACCTGTTTAACGTTGGTTGGTTAACTACATTTGGTCTTAGCCAAAAGGCCGAGAAGCGATGGTTGGTTAACTGCTGATCTATCGGATTCGTGTACCAAAGCACTTTTTGTAAAGTGTTGTTTCTTTATAGAAACACCTAATACGTTTTTTTTCAACTTGTTACAATGCCGACACGTGACGCTATATCAATATTTGATTTTGTACTTACTACTGATTCTGACATAATTGAAAGCGTACCTGGATCTGTTGCATCTGATAACCAAGCTGTTAGCTTCTTGGTTCTAGATAATTCTTGCGAACAATGAAGTTGTCCAGAAAAGCTTGACTACACGCATATGGACTTGAAACCAATTGGTGTTCGCCTCGACATAATTGATTTATCTGCCTTCGTTCATACTTATGAGTCTGCTAATGACATTCACTTAAAGTTTGTTAGTTGCTGTATTTCAGCTGCTACTTAGTAACCATGTACTACTCCATTTTGACGCGTATCGATCCAGACAAAGGATTCTAGACTACATGGCACGCCTAGAAAGTCGTAATGCCGCTGATTTGATTAGTCCTTTAAGTGCTAACTGAGCTTAAAATTGATCTCAAAGGTATTCGAGTTCTCCTTTGCTATGCTAACCGTCAAACAAAAGGTACAGGGTCGTTTTCTGTGATTAAATCCATCGTTACATACACTAGAAGAACCTTAGACAAAACCAACCTTTTAGCGAGTTAGTTCGCATCTCTAAAACGTGACTCGACTCGCGATTCACTCGCGGCTATTATCATGTAACAGATGTCTGTTCCAACCTTCCACCGCCAGACCAGTTGGACTTGTCAGTGTTGCTTGCTGAAGAAGAGATCTACAATTTACTTACAAAGCTGACGCCGAAATTGAGTTGTACCCCGAATGAGATCCTGCATGTTTTCTACAAGAAACTTGCTCTGTTTCTTTCTGAACCACGTAGGCAGATTTTTTAGAGATCTGGTCGTGATGGAATCGTTCCTGATCTGTTCAATCTAAATTCAAGCTATTTTAACACTGATCCACAAGAAGGGAGAGGCAAGACTCGATTCCGCTCAACACGGCTTCATCGTGCTCATCGAGTAAGGTGTACTCTTCTTCTCTCGAGATATCACAAGATTCGGCTATGCTTATAAATTCGCTATTATCGTTCACTGTATTTGGACCAGTGTATTCACTGGTCTAAATGTCTTATAGATTTTTAGATAGATCTTATAGATTACAGTTTGCTACTTAGAAACATGAAGAGCATTGGGACACATGCCTTCTCGGTAATCGGGTTTTGCTCTTATTTCTGAAATCGTTCTCTTTCTATTATTTTGTGACTCATTCCCTGCACCATCGGGTGTGCCTTAATGTGGATGTTCATCTGCTTCGTTGTATGCAATGTTGTGTTTGATATTGGACTATTTATACGTCTGATATGAAAAACCTTGAATATGATCTATCTATGAATATCAAAATTGTACTACCAATTGAAAACCAATATAATCATATTAAGCTTGTTTTAACAAGATATAAATGTTGTTGGCCGCATGTAGGCAAAAGGCTCTATCATTCCCTGAGAGACTCGCGACCATTAGATTTTTTTGAGCATCAGAGGCTGTCACATGATATGCAACGACAAAATGCAGCATAGGGGGGGCTTATTAAATTGAAGTAATCCCGAGTTAGAGAACATGTTTGTCAGAGGACAATGGAAAAATATTATTTACGCATAAATGCGATGTTATAAACCACGGTCATTAAGACTACGACTAGAAAATTCATGGTGTCACAATACCTATATTTTTTGTATTTTGCGTTTGTAATTCGCGACCTTGGTGCTCAGGTGTCTGCTGAGCTCGGGTTCAGCTTTCGTGTAACACAGTTAGTTAAACCTTTCTAGTCTTAAAACGCAATTGTTAGATCTTTTATTGTTAAATATATATATATACAGATGTTTATATTTGTCTGTATAAGTCGATCGTAGTTGTATCTAGCGTTAGCAACAGCAGAAAACCTCACGATAGTCTACAAGCGTTTTTTTTTTCAGTTTTACCCACGTTTGTGGTGTTACTATTTTCTCTTTCTGTTGCCAGCGACTCTCTCACCTCATCCACAGTGAAAAGCCGTGTCACCGCATGTTGTTGTTCTAACCGGTGTGCATTGAGCTGGTGGCACTTGCTTCGTGCCAGCGCGTGACGCGTATATCTGTGTGGCTGTCAGCCTGTATTTCCGATTGCAGGACGGATTAATTAATAAACAAATAAAGTTGCCTTGTCTAGTTGGCCCTAGTTAGTTAGATGATGGCCGGTGGTTTGTCAACGCAACGTTACTGACGCGTGATTACAAGCGTCGTTCACGATCTGTTCCTGCAACAGACAGGTTCACTCTCGCGCCGTGGCGAAAAGAGTTGATCGGGTGGGTCGGACGGCGCGCGTGTCCGCGTGAATGCGTCAAGCAGGAGATGACGTCCTTGACGTGACAATAACCCGTAGCCAGTAATCATTTTAGTTAGATTATTAATCAATAATAAACCATGTGGCTAGTATATCCACGAAAGGTCGAAGTTGCTTTGCCAGTGCGCCCTCAGGCCCACTGACACGTATGAGCAGGAACTGCTGTAAGACTGACCAAAGGTTAGGTGCGACTCTACCAACTGCAGCTAGGCTACGACTATTAGTGCCCCATGTATATATATATATATATATATATATATATATATATATAATATGTATAGTGCGCAAAACTTTGGGGTCATGTACGACTCGGCGCAAGTTCAACTCGTTTTTTCAATGGAACGAAGGGGCGGAAATGTCTTTCTTTAGTGCGAGAGTGAAGTTACCAAGAAATCATGCATCGGGGGTTTTATCCTGATAAATTTTACCAAATTTGCACTTGCGTGAACCCCCTTCCCATTCTAGTAATTCAGCCCAAGGAGACACAGCTGTACCTTGCCGTTATATCGCATACGCATATGGATGTCTCCGCTGTTAGTAAGAACCATTGCACGCAGACCACGTGCACCGTGTTGACAACCTACTTAGAACGGCGAAGTCGCAACTGCACCTACAATATTACTTGAACGAAAATGCAAGATGGTGCCACGAAAATATGATTAAATTCAACGTGATCAAAACAAAATTAATCAACAAAAATCATACGCTCACGGGGAAAGACAGCTCAGAATAAATGAGAGTCGCGTGAAACTAGTGACCCACTATGCATACCTTGGACTAATATTTGCACGTAAACTCACCTTTACACAAGCACTCTTACGAGAAAAAGGCTATAGAAGAGCCGGTCATGACGCTTAGAGGAAACATTCAAGGAGTAGACCAGCAAAATGATCGCAATCTATTTTGTTTTTGTATTGAAATTAGACCGATCATCTATTATCGCATAAAATGCGTTGTACTCTACATAACCTAGCAAAATCTTGGCAAAGTGAAATCGACCCCGTAAGGACAGCGTTTTTGCTTTGAAACGCTTAGACTTCTAAAAATGCTTCGGCAAAGTTTGCACATGTGATTGTCACAAAACCAACGCTAATCGAAGAGTTGTCTTTAAATAGACACGATTTCATGCATCACATTATACAGAAATATGTAAACAGATATAAACAAAAATTGATGCATTTTGCAACTATGAAACAAATACACGGCAAGGGCTTCCAGACAGACCAGTAAAAGAACGCGTTCTAGAGAAATCGTTCGGCATTGTGCAGATTAACGCGACGTTTTTATTACTACATCTGCATGACAGAAAACTGGTTTAACTTGGCTTTTTTTATTGTCTGTGCAAATTATGCTGACGAATGAGCACTGATAGGTACCACTGAATTGTATGTATTATATATATATATATATATATATATATATATATATATATATATATTACGTTTATTTCACTTAATTTGAGTAAAATATACATTTAAAATGTTTTTCCTGAAGCTTCCGACGAGAGAAGTAGTGCAAAAATTTTCGGTCCAGCGTTGTGCATTCCACTGCATGGTACTTGGCACATCTTTGCAGGCAGAACCGGGAGGTGCACAACTCGTACTTCTCATGAAAGGTTGCGTTTGAACATACCAGGTAGTGATAACCATGCACTATGTACCTAGTGTATACGTGGCAATCGTTGTATGCAGGACCAGACAAAAGGTGCAAGGCATTGAAGACGTCCAAACCACCGACCTCCCGTCTGGCCTGTTCGACTTTAGCTTCCCACTCCGAAATGAAACATTCGTAAAGTACTGTACGCGGCGTCTTCAGCCTTAGCCGGATTCTTTCAGCAGCCGGTGGGCAGCCTGACATGAGATACACAAAGCGGCTCCTTGCTCGGATAGACAAGCAAAGCACCCGCTTCATATATAATAAAAAACACCTTTCAAGCTGTTTAAAATTCGCCAGCGTGAGGTGGTTCCACATCCTGTCAAGACCGTACAGCAGCCCCGGAACAATCTTAAGCATGAAGAGCCTCACTGCTGAGAGAACGGACAGTCTTCGGACATTGCCTACTTCCCCGTATAGAGAGACAAGTGCCTTTCGTACTGTTTCGTTTACATGCGCTGTGCACGTCGTTCCTGTATATTGAACCCGAAGGCCAAGATACTGGAAAGAGTTAACAAGCTCAAAGGGTTGGCCGCAGCAGCGTATAACGTCTCTGGCAGCCAAGCGACCTCCACGCCTGAATTTCATGGCTTTGGTCTTCCTGGTGTTTATCTCAAGTCCCTTCAAGACAAGGAATGCCTCTATCTTAGAGGTAATGCGCTTAATGGCACCTAAATCGCGGTGAGCGACCACGATATCATCTGCTACATCACCACTACGGCTTTTTGTACTCCTGTCGGACGTAACCGACGAGGTCAGCAACGAGAACTGTAAACAAGACGCAGCTTAGCGGGTCTCCTTGCAGAGTTCCTAAATTTTGCTTAATCTCTAATACACCCTGCTCACCGTCTACCAACAAGGTGTCCTCCTCAAAGAAACTTGCTATTACACTCTGGAGAGAGCCACCCACCCCTGTTCGTTGGAATGCTTTAACCAGCAGATGGCGAGGGGCTTTGTCAAAGACCTTGACGCAGTCAATAAAGACTGCATACAGATGACCTTTGGGTTGTGCCACAGCCCGCTCGATTTCTGACTGGAGAACACGGATTGCTTCACGGGTATATATGAGGGACTTTATGCTTGGCAAGTGCAGTAGTTTCGTTAATGGCCACGGTTATTTTCCTTAAAAAGGGAATTTGATCAATAGGGTTTGTGGCTTTGCCAATCAGAAATTTCTTGTCCAGGTGAATCTGATGTAGCAATCCACGCCAAGCAAATGTTCATTCAGAAATGTCGTATGGCAATCATCGTAAATTTTAATTGTACTAACACCTAACGCCGTAAATAAAAACTGGTTGCTAAATAAAGTTGCTAACACCGTAAATAAAAACTAGTTGCTAAATAAAACTGCTAGCCCCCATCCTTACAGATCTCCTAGATGTCCACTAAGGCTATCTCTAAATTCTATCGTCTTCTTTGGCTGCAAGCGTGAAGGATCTGGCCATCATGATGCATACGCATGCTGTTTCACAAAGCATTCGGCGCTCCACCGATACGTTAGCGCATATGGGCCTTCTTCAGACAAGCACAGTTCTCAGAAATTCTGGGCAGACTTTGTAGACATTCGTATACGTTTAGCCACACTTTCTGATAACGGCGATGAAGCGCATTTACCAGCGATTCCGATTTAGGGCAGCATCGCGTTCCGATGCATCTCTATTTGAAACAGGGCAACCAACAAAGGTTAATTGCGGCAGTGAAAAAGATACTCGTATCTTGTTACCGTTCATGCTACCAAAATACGAGGAGCATGTAGGTACCGTTCGTGGTACAAAAATATGAGGGGTGTAATTCCCGATACGATCCACAAGATGAAATAGAAGAAGACGTGTCTTCGAATATAATAATAGTCTACGTGTTTACATATGTACCACCTAAGGCCGCTGTTTGTCCGTAAAAGTCGCGTCTGAGACGATAACCAGCAAACAAATGGGGCATATACATAGATGGAGTTAGAGTGCACCGTCAAGCTGCCATACAAAAGAAGAGAAACAAAGTCTTGTCTATGGCGATCTCATTGACAACGGCGTCAGCAATGATAATGATGATGATGTCGATGACGACGACGAAAAGCAATAGTAGACGCAACCCCGTTAGCGCCCCCCCCCCGTTCAGTGGGGGCGCGGGTGTCGGCGACGGCAAGAAACTACAAATACGACTCTAACGAAACATACGTTATTGGGTCGGGCTGGCTGTGTCGATAGTATCGCTATATCGCTGCGCGTTCGCCTATTGGCTTGTCTCGAGCGGGCCTCGTCTCGACGCTGTCGCTAAGACCGACCGACAGATACAGAATAAGAGAAGAGCAAGATCGACATTGAGAAAAGCTACAGGCGCAATAAGACCGATGCGAACACGAGGAACACAACGACACCGCCGACAGCATCAACAAGAGGGAACTTTCACGCCATGCGCCTGTAGGTTTGTTGCTGTTGGGGGATGATGGTGTAATTTTGCGTGTCGTGTCGTGAGAGTAAGAGCTTTTTCCGTGACTCGCCCTCGCCTTTGTGTAGTGGCGGCAGTAGTAGGAGCCTGTGAGCCTGTATTTGTAGTTCGGGTAACAGTGAAAGGGCAGTCGTAGCAAAGGGCTATAGGATCTTATCGCGTCGACGAGCTCCCAGCCTGGCCCACTTACAAAGCGGGCCACGCCATAGACGGACCTTGCAGGCCAAATCCTCTTTCTTCACCCCCTTCTCTCTCTCACCCACTCTCTCTCTCGCTTTTCCCACACTCTTGATCTGAGATTCTCTGTCACTCACTGGACAACTCTTCCCCGAGGAGTGTTCCGGGCAGAGCTATCCAGTGGACTGATGTTCACAAGATTCGTTTGATCTGACGCAACCAGCCGCGGCAGCAGTAGCGGAGATAAAACTAAAGAGACAGAGCGGAGATACGTCTATCGACAGAAAGTTCGAAAGGGATCTGACACAAGTACACAGAGAGTTAGAGTTAGAGAGAGAGATTGTGAGCAAAAGACAGAAAGGGAGGATGCAATACCAGTAGATAAAAGATAATATGGAGATAAACGATATCTAGAGGAAGAGAGATCAACAGTAAATGTTAGCAACAAGTTCTTGTCGCTGTTGTCGTCGTCGTAGTTAGCAACAACAGCAGTAGCAGCAGTAGTAGTAGCAGTAGCGCGTGCTTTGATTGTTGCATCAATGAGCCGTAGCAAAAAGGGAACCTAGGGAATACCTTTTACGCAATGTGCCTACGCAATGACCATCGAATGCAGCAAGGCGTTCACAAAGTGTTCACAAATCGCTACGATACGATTCAATACGAGTGCGTTGGAACGAGGCGACTTAGTTTTCACTAACAATATATATATATATATATATATATATATATATATGTATATATATATATAGATAGAGAGAGAGAGAAAGAGAGAGAGAGAGAGGGGGGTACGACAAATGCCTGCTCGTAAACTATTAACTTTGTCAACTATTAACACTATTAAAACAAGCATTTAGATTTTTTTGTTAGGATCGTTATCACCCAGCAAGGTGGCTTAGTTGAAAAGCAATTGCCTTGCATTCGGGAGGTCCTGGGTTCGAGACCTAGACCGGCCACTTTTAAATTCGTTTTCATGATTTTCAATTTAGACAAAGTGAATGCCGGAGTGGATTATAATCGATTGACAGATGTCTCAATAGAAAAGAGGGTGTGCATTGCCATCCAATCTCTCCATCATTTAAGATTCCACATTGCGGAATCATGCGAAATGCCGTTCTAAAATAGCTTAGGAGGTGGATCATCTTTTAGCTGAGGTACATAAAGCAGACACCGAGTATCTGCCGTGCTCTTTCCCAATACGCTCTGCATCACCGTTGTGTCGCCGAAAGCCCGCATGCGCTATTAGTTACGCATGCGCTTTTTGTGCGACTCTTCCCGATGTTGCAAGCGCCCATCCTACAAAAAGTTTCTGCCTTCCCACCCTGAATGCACCTAGTACCGCTTCAGCATGTCTTTGATGGCCTAGGAGGTTAGAGCCCCTTACTCCTTGAACATTCTCTGTCACGTAGGCTGACGTCTCTGTCACGCAAGACCTCATCTAGGGGGGTGGGCGTTGATGGTGCGCCATGTCTACTCATCCGTGATATATATGTATATATATAGCTATTAACACATAGGAGGGTGTTCTTTCGAAGCGCAAGCTGCGTTTAAGTCCCTTTCCGTCATTTTGCTGATCGCTACATCCTTCACTACAAGTTTAGAAATATGACGTTGCTGCCCATATGACGATGAGGGTCGCCACCAATGCTAAAAGCTTTCGCCTGCCCGTCTCTAACCCCTACATTCGGCATCAGTCCAGCAAATGTCTAGCTGCTTTTTAGCTGTCTCGGTCGTAAGTTGCTATTGGGAGATGCCAGCCGCTCCTTCTATCTTCCGAAGTACGTGTAACCCAAAAGTGACGCAACTCCCCCTAAGTGATTATCTAAAACCTGTCCAGCTAAAGGTCCAACATTGGTCAACGCTTTTGACAATCAACAGGATGGCTAAGCAGTTTCCGAAGCAAGTTTTATGAAAGCACTAACCCATTCAGTCTGCTACTCCCTCCAAAGCACCGTTGGCTTATATTCTCTTTTTACCCGTCACTACCAGGCCGGCATTATTCGTGTGCGCCGCTAGACTTATTTTTAGAGGCTTTTCAGCTTTCAGATATATAGAATAGCAGATTTCTGCCGTACGACAAAGCTTTTGCAGGATAAGATCTGCTGTAGATCCCTATGGAGCTCCAGCAGTAGTAGTATAAGGATCTCGTCTACGTAATTATAAATGTATACGTATGCCGTTATTTGTACGGCAGCAGCTAAGCTAAACTAAACGGTTACTCCAATTGACTTGATACAAATTTGCTAAACCCATCTTCTTACAGGCTTAGACTTACGGTAGTCGCAAATGAAAAACTCGTAGCAGTTGGTTTTGCCAACTGGCTGATAATCGTACATCGTGCACTACCGTTCTCCTACTACAACAGCTTGAGAAGCCGACTCGAACATAGAGCTCAAATGTCGTTCGCCGAGTGCAAGCTAGTGTGTTAGTATTTAGATACGGCTATTCTACCCCAACGCCAGTCACTCCAAGTTGTACCTTGATCTATGGTTGACAAGAAAAAACATCTGATTTCATGAAACGTAGTATATGTGTTACTCATAGCAGCAACGACAAATAGCGACGATTAATTAAGCAGTGGCGACGTTTGCGAGAATTTGAACTCGTCGTGATGGCCGGTGATTATAGACTAAGTCTATCAAAAGGGAGTTTTCCTGTATCTCTAGATGATCATAGCCGGCGTTCCACAGAGGGTGCTATTGCTGCCTAATAGGGCATCTGCTCTGGAGTTTGATGGCACGACGACGTACTGAGACTTCGCAGGCTAGAGGGCGTCCAGACGATCGCTTACGCAGACGACTTGGCCATTGTGGTCACAGCGCGTGAGGGTACACGGCTGAATAATAGGGCACGAATTGAGCTAGCGTTCGATCCGAGCACGGAGGAGAGAGAACCAGTCCTATGGAAAATCGAGGCCAGGAGAATGACGCTTAGAGTGGCATGAAGGTTGGACCAAACCACTAGCTGACGTACCAGGAACATGTATAAGTTAAGTTATCTCCGACCTAACTATTAATGGTTCAACAGGGAGCATGGAGATGTAATTTACTGTCTGACGTAGGCGTCGACGAGCAATGAATAGGCACGCCAAGTGTATCATGTGCGAGGCAAGCGAGATATGATAGCGTGACTCAAACGATTTCCTCTGCCCAGAACGTACGACAGGATTCACATTAGGACTTTAACCTACCACTTTTTGACTGCAAGCTAAGCTAACTTTAATGAAAAAAAAACAGAAGTCTATAACAACTATCTAAGTAATATTGTTTCGAACAACAACAACAAAAAGCAAAACTGAAATTGGACGAATTATCTGATTGATAACCTATCGGATCATGCTTGTCTGTCTCGCTTCAAGACTAAACTTGGATTTGTCAAAAAAACAACAGAACGCTAAAAGATCATATTTTCACTCTGAGACGGCTTCTAAGTCCAAAGTTTAAGGCTCGCTTCATATCGTCAAACTTCTTTTACTTTAAAATACTATGCAAAGCTAATGTTCGGCAGCAATTTCTACTGGTCTCAGTATAGCCGTTCTATTTGCGGTGTTGGTTCATAAGATGCCCGTGTCATTAAATTCCTATTCCCCAAGCAAATGTATTGCAATTAACATTCTGCAAAAACAGAAACACCCGACCACATTCAAGACATATGCATAATAAAATGGCAAACATAAGTCGAAATTGTTTAACAACAAGCACGGTCTACTTTAAATGCTCACAGTAATGGCAAAAATGATGGCAATGTCAATAAGAGGTACTATAGGTACGGCTCGCCAAATATTTCGAGGTTTACTGGTTATTTACAGTAGCTATGTACGCGAAGCTTGCAAACCACAAAGTTCGCAAATATCTACTTGCGATTTACTTGGCCCTCTCGCCAAGCACGAAACGGACGGACAAAGGCGGTTCGTTAAAGTTGCCCATCTGTGTCGCTACCCACGCCGGCCGATTGGGTGGCAACAACAGTCACTGAATGCTAGTGAACGCCTTTCACTCGCATGATGCTCATGAAAGTCCAATTTGGCGGCGACTTTGGTGAAGGTGTTTCCGTCCGCTCACCTCCGGGGTGCTCACCACCGCACAGTCAATAGACTTTCGACAGACATTTAGAGCTGCCATTTTAGCATTACAGTGTATTGTGTCTGGCCAACTGGACGTGCTTCTTCGATGGCGTTACGCGTCGCCGACTTTTTTCTGCGTCACTTGCAAGTCAGGGCCTCCTTGCTTGCTCTACTAGATACTCTGCCCACATTTGCCAGCTTTAACGTGTATCCACACAACTCTTGTTTATTGTTGTTGTTGTGCTGGTCGTTGCTGTTGTTGTTATATTTATTGTTTGTGTTTGGCCGTAGTATTTATTATTTACAGCGCTGGACCAAAAATCGTTGCACTACTTCTCTCGTCGGAAGCGTAAGGAAGATAGAGCTTCATGAAGATACATTTGAAATGTATATTATACTCAATTTGAGTGAAATAAACATAATTGTAATTAATTATTTACAAAATCTTCTTTTCTTGGGCGTCCGGCGTTCGCCAAATAGTCTGAGATATTTGAGGTATGTCTAGGAATATGAATAATAATGTACATTTTTACCTCGCTACAGATATAATGTATTTGTAAAAAAACAATATCGGTAATGTGGTATAGGTGAAATACAATATTGGCAACTCTGGCAATTTGGTTCTATTTGTTTAATATTACCATATTTTATTATTGGTCTTTAGCAAACCCCACAGGAATAGTCTCGCGGAACATTGCACGCAACAGCAAGTCTGCAGAAAGTGCGGCAGTCAAGGCCACCTTGCCGCAAGCTGCACCAACCAGACACAGTGTATCAACTGTCGGGGTGCCCACCCGTCTGGCTCGCCGTCCTGCCCCCGTCTGGCCTATCTCAGAGAAAGAAACAAATTGCTCCTTGAAGCCAGAACCCTGCAGCAGGTTCGGGTAACACACCCAACTGCGGAGATCACCAGCAGTCGAATAAACCCCACATCTGGATTAGACGTTACGTCGCAAAATCCAAGTGGGCAACATACGTACGCCAATATTGTTCGCGGGATTACCCAGTCGCCCGAAGACCCTAACCCGCAGTTGCTACTACCTGCACCCAGGGCATTTCCCGCCAAGAAGCTTAAAAAGCGCACGGGGAGACCCTACGCCAACAAAGGAGTGCTCGCTCCAAGGCGGCGATTAACACGCACCCCGGCGCGTCGAACACCCAAATTCGCGCGGTCAAACCTGACCACGGCCGACGCTGTAACTCGTTTGTCGCAAGTCGTGTCAGGGGGCGGTTCTAACCTGTTAGGTCAACTTAGAGCCCTAGTGGTGGTTTTAGAACCCCTTCTGCAGCTACTACCAGTGTTGGAAAGTCTTAAACACATAATGCAATAATGGCGGAACATATCTCAAATAATATAGCCAGTGGCGAGTCAGGGTTGTCGACACAGTCAGAGCGAATAGCCTGTCCTTTCTGCAACGGGTTATACACAAGAAGAGGACTCACTAGACACATAACAGCCAAACACCCATCAAGTTCTAGTAATTTATCTCTACTTTCGCTCTACATGCCAATCGATAATAACACACAGCAGCCCGCCCGTATCATCGAAAATATTCAGGGTGCAGCGAAGAGGTTGAGACTCTTAAGGATCGTCCCGAAAGCGGTTCGGAAACAGGTAGCGGAAGCTCTAACAAAGGTCCTATTGGGAGTTTCAGCCGATAATAACGACATTGCATGGGGTGCGCTCCTCTCCTTCGTGCCAGTGATTCTCCGCCTTCCTACGACTCGCAACGACGCACAATCGCTCTCCGTTATTATCCGTCACAATCTACGTGAATTCTCCAATAGGCTGCGCCTAGCCGAGATTTTACCCCCGGCCGCCGCGAGAACCCGTACGTTTACAAATGATCGTGTCCGCCAGACCATTCTCAAGCTATCGGAGGGTGACGTGCAGGGGCCGCGAGACTGATCGGATCATCGGACGCGCTGGCTCCCAGCACAGATCACTTGACAGCTCTCCGCAATAAACACCCCCCGGCCCCGCCAAACTTAGATTGGCCAACCTCCCCCGGCCTTCCACTCCCTTGTACCACGTCTGGAGAAGAAGTAATAGCCGCAGTCAAAAGTTTTTCACGGAGTGCCGCCGGGGGACTGGATTTTATCCGACCCAGATTGCTCATGGACCTACTTTCTCCAACCCTGGGAGACACAGCAAGCCGACTGGCGAGTGCACTGGCCAAAGTTGTTGACTTACTTTTGTGGGGCGCCCCCCCCACCTCAACTACTGCCATAATCTTTTTTTTTTTTTTCTTTTTTTTTTTTTTTTCGCCTTACAGAAGAAAGACGGGTCGGTAAGGCCGATTGCATGCTCCTCTACCTTGCGCAGGCTGGCTGCAAAAATTGCCTGTAATCGAACCAGGGAGACGATTCGCGAGGCGATAGGCTTACATCAGCTTGGGTTTGCCACACCAGCAGGGGCTGAGGCCGCTATTCACGCCACCCGAGCTTTTATTGATTCACGCACGCTCCCTGGGGTCCTTGTAAAACTAGATTTTAAAAACGCTTTTAACTCTGTAAGACGGGACTATCTCTTAAAGGCGGTCTTAAAGCATTGTCCCCAGTTATCGCATTACTTCAACCAGGCGTACTGTAACGCCTCCTGCTTGGTTCTCCCAGATGATGTCATAGCTTCGGCTACGGGGCTGCAACAGGGTGATCCTTTGGCTCCCCTTTTATTTTGCCTAGGCATTAAAGACCTAGTCGACTCCCTCAACAGCCCGCTGAATATTTGGTACCTTGATGATGGCGTGCTAGGAGGCGATGCGGACAAAGTTGCTGACGACGTTCGGCGCGTGCTTGATTTTTGTGCAAGCTCGAATTTAGAACTAAACCCAGAGAAATGCGAGATTTATGTGACAGGCAGCAGCACACAGACTCCTGACCTTGACACTCTACAGACCTTATTGCCGGGATGTAAGGTAACACTTGACTGCGACCTGGAGCTGCAGGGAGTCCCGCTTCGACCGCAACGGCTCACGCGCGCACTGGCAAAGTGGCAAAACAAGCTAAAGGACGTCGCCGACAACCTCGCCCCGCTCGGTGCCCACCGCGCCCTTTTCTTACTCCGATCTTCGTTTTCAGCTACCAGGGTCACCCATCTTCTCCGCGGAGCGAACCTAACAGAACAAGTAGAGGATCTGCGTGCATTGAACGAGTTGACTGTGAACAGCCTCGAGTCCCTTCTCAATCTATCGCTGGCACCTTCCGCTCGAAAGCAGGCTCAACTACCAATCTCGAAGGGGGGCCTGGGGATCCCGGATCCGCTCGTCTCGGCTAGGCCAGCGATAGTCTCTTCCCTCTTCCGGTCAGAGAGCAACGCCACCGCACTATTAGATGAGGCCGGTATTGTTCAGTACAACGAACTCAAGGGACGCTTACATGAAGAACTAAAGACAGTATGCAGGGGCGTTCCGGATAACCCTTTGAGCCAGCGGGACTGCCCGTTCTTATACGACGAGGCGTATTGCAGCTTACTCGCAGGTGCGGCCGACAACTCCACGAAGGCTCGCCTCCAAGCGGTCGCTGCCAAGGGATCCGGAGCTTGATTGCATGCAGTTCCCAGCGCCCCACTGGGCACTCTCCTGGACAATGAAACAACAAAAATTGTGACAGGTCTGCGTCTTGGCTGTTACCTCGTCACTCCTCATCAATGCAGATGCGGTCAACCTGTAGACAAATTAGCGCATCACGGTTTATCGTGCATCATAAGCGCCGGACGGCGGGCTAGACATGCCGGTATTAACGACACCTCTAGCCGAGCGCTTCGATCATGCGGATACCCCTGCATTCTAGAGCCCCAAGGTCTCTCCGCCATAGATGGTAAGCGCCCAGATGGGATGACCCTTACCCCTTTCAGTAGGGGAAAGATGCTTGTTTGGGACGCCACAGTCACCGACTCATTAGCACCCTCAATGGTCGGTGGCGGGGCGGTCTCGGCAGGCTACGCTGGCAGTCTAGCCGAGACAAGAAAGCTTGCCAAATACGCTTCCATCGGGTACCCACATGAGTTTCAGCCGCTAGCATTTGAAACCCTGGGCGGCCCAGGCAACATCACCCGCAAACTTCTCCACAGAGTCGCCGAGCAGTTAAACCTGGCAACTGGTGATAAGCGATCTGCAGGTTTCTTGAGACAACGTCTCGATCTCGACGTTCAACGCGGGAATGCTGCGTCCGTCCGGGACACAGTGCTAATGTGGTCTCAGCCCACTCTTTACGATATTGAGTAACATTTACGGCGCACACGTTCTCGGGAGACAATTGTCGGTCCATTGGCATCATTAATATATATAGATATATATACTAGGTACAATAGGCTGTACCAAGCACATTGTAAAGTAAATAGGCCAGGTGATTGAGTAATTGAGTAATAATATTTGCCTCGCCTTTGTTTATGAATAGTTGCCAAGTTGGACGTCGCCGACCCATCGGAGCCGTGCGGGACTAGCAAGGGCGGCTACAAATGCGGCGACGATATCACTGCGGTGCCCGCAGTAATAGCAGTAACGACAACAAGAACAATGGCGGACCAAGTGGCTTGCGCCAAATAGGGCAGCCGCACAGACGCCAGACAAATGCTCTCTATATAGACGGAAACCTCGACACTTGCCGCGCGCGAGATGCTGCTCTAAACGATTGAGCAGGAAATAGAGAATACTGGACGACTATTACGACGCAGATGAGAACGATTATTGTTGTAGAATCGTTGCGGAAAAGTACATACGTACCAGTGGGAAACGGAGTAGTGCAACAACAAGAAGAAACCAAAAAAACAAGTAACTGGAAGGAACAGGTTTTTTCTTATTATTTTTCTTGTTTTGCGGAGGGGGGAAGAGGGGTCGTCGACAGCGTCTCTACTATAGTGCCACTGCTCTAGTTGTTGTAACTGCAACGCACGTCCTGCAGAGGTTCAGCTTGTGGCATAGCAACATACGCTAGCGGGGGTAACAACGGAGCAGGCGGAAGCTTTATTTCCGCAGCCCGGAATACGTTCGCCGAGGCATACGGATGGATATGAGACCCCTCCTGGATCATTTGCAGACTGGCTCGCCCGTTCTCGCCACGAGAACAGCAGTACCGTCAGAAGGCATGAGCTGTAAATGAAATGTGGAATACACAGAGAAAGAAAACAAGAGGAAGAAGGAAAGGAAGAGAGAGAGAAAGGGGCAGATGAGAGGAGGAGAATAAAACGTTGAGACAGAACTTCTCCGGGCACGCAGTGCACGGCCCGCTAAGCTCTGGCTATGTGCGATCAGCAACAAAACGACCCTATAGGGCGGGCAAAAAATGACCGACTAGAGATGAACCGGCCTTGCTGTAAGGACGCAGCAATGCAACTTCTGTCCTGTTTCGATAACTAAGTGTGCAGACTGCACTTCTCTGTCTATCTGTATACCTATATATCTATCTATCTGTTTTTCTCTCTTACTGCTTTGTGCTTGCTCGCCCTCTCCCTCCATTTAGCACGTTCTTTCTTACGTTATTTGGCGTGTCCTATTGAAACCCCTCCCTGTATTTATCTCTAGAAAAGAGGTTCGTGACAGACCCTACTGCAGACTCTCATGCGAATGTTCACTGCCACGCGTAGAAATATGTTAACACGTAAAAAAAAATAGATCTAGATCCGTTTCAATCTGCTTACGCCCCCCGCCCCCCACACTATAGCATTCACATAAAACATATAAGCAATAAGAAGTGGAATGTCTTAGACAGAACCATTTGTTTGCTTTCTAGTGTCTGCGCCCGCAGTTGTTATCAAATATAGAGCAATAGAGCCAAAATCGTTTACCAAAAAACGTATACCTACGTTTGTCGGTTCGCAAGCTAACCTGTTAATGAAATGCGTAATGTCCATTGTGCTAAACTGTTGATGAAAAAAAAATTATAGATGATGAATTAAACTGACCAATAGACTGGGCCATTGCTTTTGTTGCTTAGCATCTAGTGCCAACGGCTTGGCTTGATCTTATTTACAGCGGTGTGTATTCTTCTAACGAATATAAGAGTAAACATAAATTAGGTAAGCAAGAAGAACTAGGAAGAATCAATACATTCAACAGTCGTAACTCAAGCACGTTTTATCTGAAGCCGCGCCAATAGTAGAGCATTAATGTGTCGGACAATTTTTTTCACTTATACTAAGTCGCTATATATTTGTATACGACCTAGACTATTTCAGCATAAGCAGCATATTTTTAAACTTTAAGATTGAATATCTAGAAGGTGGCATATTTTTATTCCTTGTATTTGTACGCGGTTATCCGTGAGTTTTAGCAACGTTTGCGATAAACGGTATTATAAAATGTATTAATTTACGTATGTGAGTTGATGTGAATTTAACAGATGTATGGTTACGTCGTTTAACGTTAATTTTGCGGTCATCTGGACTGACTGCAGTTTATTAAACGTTGATACGTTTCAAAAAATATATTTATATATATAGAAAATATTGTGAGGATTTATTAATCATTTACAATACGTTTGCACACTCGGCAGTGCTCGCCTTACGGCGGACATTGCTCGAAAGAGCTTCAACTCCAAAACACGAATTAATGAAAGTGAACTATACAAAATATATAGATCTTCATTTTTAAGGAATTAACGGGGAAAACCGTGGCTCGTAATTGGTCATGGCTTCGTTGAATCGCACAAGCAGGCCGATTGACAGTTTAACAATAGCGTGGCCCAATAGGGGGCCGCTATGCATATAAAAAAAATCCTTTCGGGGCTGACTCTCAGCCAAGATTTAACGTCAATGGGACTGCTTTTCGCATTGACGCTTCATAGACGGACCCCCATAAATACAAATGTGGGGCAACGGTGGGGCTCGAACCCGCGCATTTATGTGTCTCCTCCGGTCGCGAGGCACAGACGCATGCCGCCAATCCACCGGGCTCAACGCGCTATGCATATCAACCTCTCAAATCTAGTTAGACCTTTGTTGCCGACTCGAGGTCGAGGTCCCAGGTGGTACGCTAATATGCCGTTTTGCCTCTGCCGAGTTAGGCTTAAAATAAAAGTTTAATTAGTTGTACTCGTAATGAGAGAGATTGAGCCGCAAAGAGTACGAGGGTCGTTAAGGCTGTTCGTTGTCGTGATGCCTGCGAGAAGGCGCAATTCCCCGCGGCGACAAGCTGTCACATACTAGCAATATTGTCACTGACGTTATTGCCCTAGGGCAATAGAAAATGCCTGACGTTGCCATCTGCTACTGCCCGAAAGAAATGATGAGATGACGCTAAAGAGACCGCTCGCTCATTGATGGTGGTGCATGGGTGTGGGAGCCGGCCGCGGCCGAAAGCGTTGCTGATGGGAAGATGGGAATTACCCTGCACAAATATATTATATCCGCATCTGCATGCATATGCGCGCCTCGTAGATTACGAAGAAATTCATATTTAAATCATCCACTGATGTCTTGCGCACATGTAGAGCAATATGATTGTTATTGGTCTTCAGCTGTCAAATGATGTGTATGTAATCACAGAGCATCGGTGACACATTTTGTTGTCTCCAAGAGGTGTTGTTAGATGAAAACCAAAGTAACGCGTGTTAGACAGGACTGCATTAAATGTTTATATGTTGCGTGGATCTGATAATATGCTTGAGATCTTTAAAACAGTAAAAAAAAACTAAACCCAAAAGGAAGTTTTCAATCATCTTAGAGCCATTAAACTTAGGTAACAAGTTTTAGAGTCACACATCACACTGATCCGGGTCTGCGTTTACTCATTAACTAGTTCTCTGCTATTTGGCGTAACTCATTTATCATTCGATCTCACACCATATGCCTTATGAATATGTCCGACGACAAACACATGGTGAGCGCGTGTTACGTTCCGGCTGTTATAAGCTACATTTTGCACCTTCAAACGCGACTTCGCGGACGATTTTCGCCCCAAGCAAAAACAAAATGATCTAATTAATAAATACAGAGGTTGGATTAGCAGGTTTCTTTTTTAACTCAATGCAAAGCTACGAATTTTCTAAACTCTTGACTCTTTACAATTGACGACCCTTAAAGGCGATGGACAACAGTTTCCAGTGGTAGTTTTTTAGTGCTGCCAGTTTACGTTGCAGTAGCAGTTGCAGTCTTTAGCTTCTGCCCTTCGTACACAGGCGATGCTCGTCATTTCCCGTTCCCACTCCTAAATGTATTTCGTGACGCCTTCTTACGAGCATTAAGGCAATCTTTACGGTGCTCGCGCATAGGGACGGCGACGACTTCAGACAATCTCAGCTATTGGTTCATTCTCTAGTCGCAGCGGCGGCCACAAGCGCTTGGCGGGCGACAATTGTCTCGGGGGTTCTGGAGGCTCGGAACGGGGGAGGAAGGGAGTGGGGAGTAAAAACAAGGAAGACGAGAGAGAACACTGTTGTTATAACGCTTCTGACAACAACGACGATATAAAAATGTCTTCGCCGCCCCGCTCGGCGAGCACTGCCGTCTGCCACTGTCTGCGCGACCCATAGAGGGGTTTGGGGAAGGCGAATTACCGTAACTGGGGGGTCTGTTTCGTTCTGTGGCTGTCACCACTGACGACGTGGAGCGCTGTCAGGGGCATAAATAATTCAAATGCATAGAATTAGAGAACATGCGACATAAAAAAATTACTTATGCACACGATGCTGGTCAGTCGGAAGCGGCCAGACTGCCTATCCGGTTTGTCTGTCCTTCCGTTTGCCCCACTTCACATCCCTGCGGCAGTTGTCGTGAAGTAGGATATACAGCAGGCAAGCAGCGTTTGGTTTGTTTAAGCCGCTGCAATAAACGACGACGACGACGACAATTCACTCGATTTCAATGGAACGCATTAAATTCCGATGCCACTGCTAGGGTTGTTATGCATCATCACGCGCTTAAACGCTGCCGCTGATTTTGATGTGGCTAGTGCCACAGCCTTACGCAGAGGTTTCCTGATGCTTAATCCCGATATGACTAGCATGACAAAGTCTGAAAACCGCATATATCTATCCTTTTCTACATATCAAATACGGCTTTCTTATTCCTGCTCTACCTAAAAAGCATTCCTTTAACTATTTGCCAGAAGAAAGCTGTGCCGACAGGCGATTGACTGAATTAAAGGGACTTGTAAAACCTAAAATAAAACGCTTGCGTTTTAAATTTCCGGTTTTCACACATCGTCAAAGTCTGCTTTGGTATAAACCTTATGCAGAACGCCCCACTTCAAAGAGCCATCTTAGTATTTCAGGCTGTTAAGAATGGATATGAGTCCTGCCCTCATCAGAACGCAAACGCTTTACCACTACGAGCAGATAGAGAAGCATGCGTTTAATATGTTTTGCGGCTAGAGCGCTCTTCCGGCCTTATTTCCTTAGACGATTATCCGGTCGACAAAGTTGTCTGCTTCTCGCACCTCTGGGCGACCTTCATTGCCCTCCCCTAAGTAAGCAAAAACAGACCGGCCATTTAGATGTGCTACTGCAGTTTTCTGTGGTGAAACTGCAGTTTTACAACAGACCTACCTGGGAAGAATTAATTCCAGTCTGTGGAATTAATTAATTCCAAAGACTGAATCTGAAAATTTAGTAACAACTGGCAGTCGGACAACGGCAAGTGGGCTAAACATACCACTATGGCCGTGTGTGAATAGTGTCGCGGGGCACCTTCGCTATATGTATGAAGAGGCTAAGCGTTGTCTCGTTGAAAGGTGGCTTCTTTCAACTGGCATACGGATACTCTTTTCAGTTGTTTGTCAATTGACGTGCGGTTGATAAACAGTGCTTTTGAAAGCATTAGTTATGTGTGTGTCTCTCACTCGTTGATCTTCTAACGAAGACTGTTGGATCGAGGAAATACTGACTGCTGCCGCCGCCAGCGCTACAGTTTATAGTATGCGGAACCCATAAACACACACGAACAGTCGCACTATAAATCGTATTGTGTTCGCGCAATATCATATTTTCCAATCAGTGCGCTGCCCTGTACCGATAAAGACTATGAAAATGCTTTCTCTCTCTCGTTCTGCCTCTTTGGCTTTCTGTTTCGCTGACGCTTTTCATATATATATATATATATATATATATATATATATATATATATATATATATATATATATATATATAGATATATATTTGCGTGTGCTGCGAGTTTTACCAATGGAAACAAAAGCTTCAAGCATTTAACTCTCGGGGAGTGCCGACTTGGTCTGCCACTATGTGACTGGTTTTATAGGCTCGATTGCTAAACCCTTATTTTCGAAAGAGCCACCTCCATTTATAGGCTACATGGCCCTAAGAAGTTCGGGTCGTTAAGCTTTTTGAACCACCAACTCAGCTAAACGGAGTCTGCAGGCCTTGCCCCAACGCTACTAACTTTAGAAAACTGCGTACATAAATCAGTGGCGTACGATACTGTGCATTTCCGTCCATGCCTAGTTTTATAAGTATTCCTCCTGAGGCATATAGCTAAATATATGGTGTTTAATCTTTATTAATTTACTTTCCTGTTTAATGACCTGTATTGAGAGCTGTAGTTGTAACATCGCAATTTGTTATTTATGCTATCATATGGTCATTATTTCTGTGCTTATCCTAATCTTGCTATTTTTTTGCATACGAATTGTCTGCCCGGTCTAGCGTCTCTGCAACGAGAAATTAATGTACCGAGGGGCCGTCACTGTTTATTTGTTAGCCAACACATCCGTTGGATACAAACGCATTCTTAGCGACTCGCCATACGGGCTAAACAATGGCTACTCTATTCGAAGACGCCAGTTTACGACAGAGCGTGAATGTATGTAACGCCCAAATTCAAGTACCAGCGCCGTTACTCTAGATGTGAGAAATCAAATTAGCGAAAGTTTCTCAATCCCACCTCCAGTTACGCGTCTAATATAGTCATTATGAAATCATGGCATGCATGTACCAGGTGCATTCTAACACTATGGTAATGTCTAATAACGATGACAACAACACGGTATTCGGCACGCCCGAAAACGTACAAAACGATGCATGAACTAAGAAAGAGGCCTTGAAATCAACACTGATAAGAGCTTTACGATCTCGCATCTTTATGATAGCCGGGTGAAGAAGAGCCTTTATCAGTCAACCCCCGAATTCTCCGTTGGAGGGAGGCAATTGCCAGCCAAGGATATATGCGCTCGATGGAGATACCTCGGCATCGAGTTCGACAGTAATGGCAGAGTCGACACGGCCAAGGTCACTCTCCTAGAACTACTCGGCAGACTAACATCAGCTCCCCTTAAACCCCAGCAACGCTTAACAATACTGAAACAATTCCTTATCCCGAAAATTCTCTATAAACTGGTCGCTGGTCCCCGACCGTCTCAAAAATTCCTCCTAGAACTAGACTGTGAGATCAGGCGAACGGTGAAGTTGCAGTGGCTCAAACTCGAAAACAGCGTGCCAAACGCCTTCCTATACGCGCACATCTCACACGGCGGTCTGGACATCCCCTGTCTCAGTACACTAATTCCCAGACTTCGCCTCTCCCGCCTCACTGCCCTGAACAGATCATCCCACATAGGCACTCAATGGCTGCTGTCGACCGAGTATCACAGTAAGGAGCTGGCGAAAACCAGCGCTCTCTGTGTGTTCGATGACACGACCATTGAAGACGCCGCACACGAGACCGAGTACTGGTCTCGTACACTACATAACACAGTCGATGGGGCTCACCTGAAACACACACACCTAACTCCTTTTACAAATGACTGGGTCAAGGGTACTCCTTACCTATCCGGTAGGGAGTACATAAACCTGATTAAGTTAAGGATCAACGCACTACCAACGCGTGCCAGACTCGCAAGGGGTCGCCTCGGGTACGACAAATTTTTTCGTCATGGGTGCAACGCTGTCGAGACGCTGGCCCACATCGCTCAAGTGTGCGATCACACCCATCGCCCTATAATCAAGCGCCACGATGACATATGTGAGCGAGTCACCCGCCTACTCCGTGCTAAAGGAATGCAGGTGGAACGAGAGCGCACCTTCCGAAGACCCGCCGCACCGGCTCGGAGACCAGACCTCGTCATAACAACACCTACGAGGGTCTGGGTCTTGGACGCCGAGGTCTGCGGCCCCTCAAGAGACCTTGCATTGGCCAGACGGGATAAGATCAGGAAATACGATATACCCGGGGTCAGGGATCAACTTCCCAGCTCGCTTCCCCACCGATTCGGGTCCATCACCGTGTCGATGACCGGTGTATGGGAGCCCGAGTCGGTGAAGGATCTCCTGACTCTCGGGTTATCGAAGAAAAACCTGATCGACCTAACCGTCCTGGCCATGCAGGGTACCCTACGGGTCTTCCGGGCGCACCGGGACCACAAGAGCTGGGTCCGTCGCGGAGGAGGAGCAGGCGAACTCACCGGGAGGCGATTTTAAATAATTTTTTTAGGCGGGCACTGCCTCAGTGTGCAAATGTGCAATTATTGAATAAATTCAATGTTGTATTCCCACTACCAGTTTATGATGCATACTCTTGAATGCATAAATTTGATCTGGTCGGCTTCTTTTGTAGTTCAGCAACAAAACGATAGAGAGAAGGCAGCAGACGTAAGGTAGTTGTAGTCAAGTCTAAGCTTATACATTTGGTAACTTTACACAAAAGGGCACAATAAGGCAAATATCGGCAGGAAGGATTGTGCAGTATCGAATTTTCACTTAAACGGTTGGGCCACTAACGAATTGTTGTAGGTTGATTAGCTGGCGATCCAGTCAGCATTGTCAGCAAGTATAAGGGCTGCTTGTGTTCATCAACGGAGCCAGGTGCCACACATATTTTATAGGACTTTTTGGCTGAGCAGCATTATTATTCGGACACCAAAATACCATAATATTAGGGGCCGGGGGGGGGGGGTAACGTCTACGATTTACTTAGTTACCATATGAGTTATACTTGTATAACTATCATACCACCAAACTAGTGGCATAGCCTTAACATTGGCCAAGAGCAGTTGTAATTAAACAATCGTCAGAAACAGTTAAAGTTGGAGGAACATGATTGTGATGTTTATAGGTAATGACAGTCGTAATCAATTAAATAAGGACGCTACTTGTTTAAATGTATGTTTGAATGATACGTGCTGTCCATTTGTTTGTAATTATTTATTATTAACATATTGGGAGTAGTGAAAGAAACAATAATATAAGAAAGAAATAGTGTCGAGCCCGGTGGCGTAGTGGATTAAGCCTCCGCCTCGCAACCGGAGGAGACACATAGGTGCGCGGGTTCGAACCCCACCGCTGCACATTTGTATTTATGGGGGTCCGTCTATGAAGCAATGTGAAAAACAGTTCCGTGGACGTTAAATCTTGGCTGAGGGTCAGCCCGAAAACTTTAACTTTATAAGAAAGAAATAATGGGTTTCGCTTCGGCATGCAATTCACGTCACCTCGCTAAAATACGAATCTACAACGTGTGTCCATTGTGAGAGACTACTAACGGGTGTAGATGATGGAAAAACGTGACCTTAAATAGTATAGAAGAAGATATAGGAGTATGCACGAGCAGCTCAGGTCTCATGTCGTTACATTGTCGCGCGTTTATTTTCTCGTGGTATTCTAAATTGTACTTGGGATTGAGCACCGTATCAGAATGATATCTTGTAGTAAAAAAAATAGTTTTCGATAGAAAATACCTGGTAAAAAGGATGGTGAAACTAATTTCAACAGAGTTTGTATAACCACACCGCGCTCTCTTCCAATCAGTTTGAGTCTAGAATTAAAAACATTTTTAAGGAGGTTGTTTTTAATTATAGACTAACCTGAGGTATATTTTCAATGCACCGAAGGCCGGACATGTTAAGATATCTAGGGTTTCCCCAACAGCCCTTGTGGCAGCATGGCCGCTGACTCTTAGCGGTATGGTTTATCATCTATTCTCAATGAGCATCGCTCAAAAAAAAATTCAGTTTGAGTCTAAGTTTGATCAACTATCTTTGTGACCTTTTCAGCGAGATCGTGATGAAGGGACAAAAGCCAGAAGCTTGGCATATCGACAGGCTTTCTCTGCTTTGAAAGGGCAAGCATGGCGATGACAGACGAGATCCAAACTTGTACAGCAATATAGCATCGAAACGCGCTTAAGAAGATCTTTTGTAAAATGTTATAAAACGGATCGAGTACGTGGCCGGCCATACCTTTTCACCGGGCTAATGACTTACGCAAAGGTCGGGGAACCGTAATGCCATCCATGTGCTTCAGTTAGGATAGAGTTTGCTGCGACAAAACCCAGGGCGCTCTTTTCTGAGCAAAACTTCAAGCCTATTTGATAAGGACACCTTACTGGTACAGGTTTAGCAGGATGTGTTAGAGGGTAAGCCAAAATGTGGGATCCCGCTGAGCTGCGTCTCCTTCACTGTGCACCAATTTTATCGGCTATATTCGACAGGAGTACCAAAAGCCCATAGTTGTGGTGCAGATGACACAGCGGTCGCTCATCAGAACCTGGGTGCCAAAAAGCGCATCACTTCTCTAGCAGAAGTATTCCTTGTTTTAAAAAAACAGGAAATCAGTGCCATGAAGACCAAGGCTGTGAAGTTCAGAAAATGACATCGATTGGCTGTCAATTCGTTGCGGCGGCTAACTCTTGGAATTCGTCAACTTTCTCTGGTATCTGGGGCTTTGGCTCGATGATATTGGGACGACTTTCACTGCGCACATTGTCGAGACAGTGCGCAGTATGCGCCGCAGGTACGGGGAGATCCCCTTCTGCTCGAGCGCACTCATTATTGTCGACCAGTTGGCGGTGTTGAACGCATTGCGGACGTCCAGCAATATCAACAGCACGTAGTTGCGTGACCAGAGTGGCCGCTGCTGCTCGGCGCGAGCCGCCCCTATGACTCGCTCCACGGCGTCAAGGGTGGATCATCGTACCTGGAGGAGCGGACACTCTTCACGCAAGGCGAAACCCATCCAATTACGGCGGGGGTGCCGCAGGGCTCAGTACTCGGCCCAGTTCTATGGAACGTAGCATACGATGGTGTCTTGCGGCTCGACGACCTGCCGGATGGGGTGGAGACAATCGCCTACGCGGATGATCTTGCACTGGTGGTCACCGCTCGCACATGGACTATCCTGGAGGCCAGGGCAAACACGGCTCTTGACCGGATAAACAGGTGGATGACTGAACATCACCTGGAGTTAGCACCACAGAAAACCGAGGCCCTTTTTCTAACAGGACGCAGGCGGATAGGACCTATGTCTCTGGAGCTCAACGGGCACGCTCTCACGCCGTCCCGCCACGCCAGGTACCTAGGGGTGACCTTGGACACAGGTCTAACTGGCCTGCCCCACATTAGGCAGAGCTATAGTCTCTCTTTACGAAGAGATAGGCGACTGTCCGTCCCGACGGCAATAGCGCCCATTCACCTCATGTTTGTTCCAAGGCCGCTGTACTGACTTGACAGAGTTTGGGCACACCTTATTTGAGCAAACTTTGGTTTGCTTGAATGGTGTTTTATGTTGTAGATGAGCGAGTACCTTGCTTGTCAATGCAGGCAAGATGCCGCTTTGTGTACCCAATACCAGGTTGTGCGCCGGTTGTTGAGATAACTCAGTTGAGGTTGAAAACGCTGCGTACGGTACCACTCGAAAACATTTGTCTCGGAATGACAAAACAAAGTCGAACAAGTCCGATGGGAGTTTGAAGTCCTGAATACTTTTAGTGCCTCTCACCCTGAGGTCCAACCTTGTGTAGACGTATTGCCACGTCTATACCAGATACATAGGCTTGTATGACTATCATCACCTGGTCTATTCGAATACGAACTTCCGCGAAAAGTATATACAGTACATCTGTCAACTGTGCTCTAAAGCCTTTACAAAGTATAATTCGTTTGCCTGCCTGGCCCTTGTCACGTATTATATGCATAGTCAATATGAGTGAAAGAAATGTTACCATGAGATAAGAGACTAGTCCACAGTCAGTGCTGCAAGATAGGTTAAGTGAATGTATAGCACGTTTTCAGAACACTATGAAAAATAAAAAACTATATATACACGCTTAAATTACTTTAACCAAAGTCCTTCTCCGGGTCTCCTTCTTAGCTTAACCGACTGGTACTTAAATCGTCGGGCAGGACACAAGCAGCACAAGATTTAGGACCTTATTCAAACAGAAGATACTCTTGCTTTTAGTTGAATGATCCTCGTGCTACAACAGGTACCGGGAAACGTTTGCTTAATTTGAGATGTATTCACTATACATTGATAGTAAAGTACAATCGTTATATTTCATTTTGTAGGCTAACGATATCGTTAACACTTAACTGTAGTGACGATGTTTAGACTAGCGAGCAGTTGAGTATGTGGTAACGTCCCATGTTGCACTCGTCAGAATATTGGCATACGCACTCGTCAATTTCTAAAACATTTTATTTCAAGCAAAGGTATATATATATGTCTTATGTCGCTGATTCTAGGCAACTTTACTAACGTGTTAAACGCAAGCGCATCGTTTCCAGGTGTAATAACACCACGGCATAAGCAACATCAGTGCAATGTAGCTACATGTGTTGCGTCGATACGGTTAGATGCTTAGCTTGACTCGGTCTTGCACAGGCACACATTCGCCTGCCTTTTAATTCACCATCCGCTAAGACAGACACAGTTGCGAGAGAACAACCAGTATAGAACGTTATTAATTGACATTGATAACCGTTCCGTATCATGTTGTTGCATTTGCACCTCTATACGCTTCACACGGAACGCCATATTGCGGAACACCATATTTTAGTGGCTCACTTTACTTATTTCGACTAGACGTAAATAAAAAGGGTAACCGCTTCTCTTTAAGTTATATTTCAAAGTGATTGATGTCCGCCGCATTGGCTAGTGCAACAGGAAAGATCACACCGCTGAGATCACCGAGTGGGGAGGCCGGAAACAACGATACGTACGAACCGCACGAGGTTGTTGGCCGCACAAAAACTGCAACGGGCCAATAGTGCGTACTAGCGATCGACAACATCGATAATGCTATTACTATAGGGCGGTTTAAGTCTGCATATTGGCAAAGGCAATGTTTGCTGCTGCTGCTGCTGCTACTGCAGTGGTACAATAGTGCGCGTTGCGCTCGCTGTACGGTGATGACGGTTGTACCATGGGGTGGTGTCGACAAGAGTGATGTCGCTATGGGGTTACGCTGAGCTGCGTCGTTGTGGCCGCTCGATTCGTACTAGAAGAAGGGTCGGTGTCTGTATACGTACCTACGTGTTTATATATATATATATATATATATATATATATATATATGTGTGTATGTCTGTATGTATGTATGGATGCACGTACAGGAGAGGTTTGAAAGGATATGGAATGCGTGGGGGGCCTTGTACTCGAACGTCCTCACCGGCGATCGTTTGGCGACGGAGACCATGAGACGACGACCAGAGAGCCACTGCGCAACGGCTAGGTAGGGCGGTACACATAGTAAGACGGAGTGTTTCGTCGTCCTTCGTCGTCGAGGAGCAGCAGACTGTTGTTGGCGGCCATGAATTACTTGCTGCTATATTTCACTTGTTGTACACTACGTCCTCGATCGTACGTATGTTGCATCCCGTTTCCTATTTCAGCTATTCGCTTTCGTTTGTTTTACGTTTTCAATCGCCCTCGAAGGAAAACAAATGCCAGTCTTCTCCCCTCACACAACCACACACTCTGTCTCTCCAACACAACCACACACTCTCTCTCTCAAACACTCTCTGTTTCTCTCTCTCCCTCCATCTCTCTCTCTCAAACACTCTCTGTTTCTCTCCCCCTCTCTCTCAAACACTCTCTGTTTCTCTCCCTCTCTCGCAGACACACTTTCTCTCTCTCCGTCTCTGGTGATCGTACCCGACTATCGTACGGCCAGCTACCGACTGGGAGAGGTTAAGGCACGTCCTCAACAACGGCTACCGGCCGCTGTCACAGATGCTGCTGCAAATACCGCCGCGCCTAAACGGCGACAACGACAACAACAACAACGACATCACCACCCCATCACCCCATTCATGTCTACTCCACTACCTCCACCACCACCACCACCACCATATAGTCGGCATCACTTGGGGGGGGGGGTCGGAGGGGGGAGGACTTGATCTACGGTCAATGCTATTTGGCCTGCTCTGGCCGGTATTGCTGAAACACGCGCAGACATTTGTAGCATAGCGTCCACACCACAAGAGAATTTATTTTCCAATGAGCTAGAGAGAAGAAATTGATTGCATGAACAAGTCATGAAAAAGGCTCTACAGATAAAAAGCTGGAGATTGAGAAAGAGAGCGATAATGTGGGTGTGTGTGCGTGTGTGAGCGAGAGAGAAAGAGAGAGAATGAATAAAAAGGCAGATAAAGCATAGAAGTACGAAACGATGTATTAGACATGTATCGAGTGCCATTTTGAATGGATTGCTTCCATAGGCGCTCATGTGGAGGCAAACACGTCGCACCTATCATTAGCAGCGCTACAGTGAGCTTGTCAAAGTGGGGCGAGGCGGTCGAGCACAAACCGACGCTCGCGGAAATCGTCGCCCCAGAAGCTCAGGCAAACCACAAGATGAACGGGAAGCAATGAATGGCTCAAGCCGACTTCCATCGGCGGAGATAGAGTGTTTCCAGCTCTTTCGTTTGTAATATAATCGGCGCTGAGTCCCCACCTACAAATATTCGACTAAGATGGCACAGGTGCTAAAGCTGCTTCTTGTGATTCGGGTTTTTTTTTGGCCACTAGGGCATCTTGCAAGCTGAGATATGCTCTTTCATGCAAATATGCCGACAAAGAGGTATATATACAAATAAATATATATACGCCTTGGGTTATGCATATACTTACATCACTTGATATATATATATATATATATATATATATATACATTACGGATCTTAAAATTTTGACGACCCAGTCGTTACAATAGGGGCCTGGATAGAGTCGCCTTCAGTGCGTTGTCCTAAACTTGAAAACTATCTGGAACAAATGATACAAAAGATTTCATATTATATTGTAAGCAAATACGTCTACATTGGCAGAAGCAGACGAATATCGGCGAGACTAGTGAGTTAAATTCGTTTTGCTCTGGGCTAGTGCCAGCAAACAACGGCCAGTACCTACGTGGACCATGGGGTCGCATTTGCTTGGAAGAGTACATATAAGGCGAAATTGTTCCGCCTACAACAGGGAGACGCGCAGGCGCGCAGTCGTCTTATTTTCAGGCAGATCTACTACTGTCGAAGGACCCTGGACACTTTCTATCCAGCTGTCGGTCCATCACGTAGACATCGGAAGCGGACTTCTTGGCAAGCTGGCAAAGGTGCAGGTCTTCTTCAATATAGAAGACGCGAGTCGACCAGACGTAGTCGATTGGAGCCAAACACAAGGTGAGAAAAGACATGGCAAGGCTGTGAAAGAAGCTATCAAAGACATTTCTATTGAAGCAAGTTCGTATTAGGTCTTTTGGGTGTGAAACGGAGACAAGTCATTTCACGTAGCATATATCCGTTTCGCTATCACCCCTCAGTAGGAAGCTCTCGGTAAAAGTTATCTTCCAGATATAGATCTGCCAATCGTATACTACGAGTATAGTGGTTATCGATCCGTTGGAATGACTCGACGTATTCAGCTCTAGCTGGGTGGAGAAAAGAAAATGAAAATTTCGTCACGGAACGTGCACTACGCATATAATGATGTACTATTCCACCGCCAAACGCCATTGTGAACGCTGTTAATTATGACTTCGATGAATTAATTTTGAAAAATTATACGGTCTGCATAAGACGACTGTTAAGCGCTGCAGCTAGCTTTAAAGTTCTCAGAAAACACCTAAAAGGTTTTATATATATATATATATATATATATATATATATATATATATATATATATATATATATATATATATATATATATATATATATATATATATATATATATACAAAGGAATCTTTATAAGATAAATAAATATGTTATTATTAATTCTATTTTATTTTGTTTTGTTATTTACTTATGCATACATGCAGCACACATTGACACCTTAGTGCTTTTCGTAAAAGCTTTCAATGTTCTTCCCTCTGTTACACCGTTTTGTTTTGCAGTCTTCAACGACTAGATAAAGCAAACTAGAATGGCAGCGAACAATGAAAGCTGATCGCGTTTGTTGAGAGCTTAAACGGGTGGTGGAAAATGTCAGAAACTCGGGCAAAATAAATCGACCGCCGCGGTGTAAATTCCGATCTGATCCATGGCATACTATTTTTTTTGGTGAGAGGATAAAAAATGCTTTTACTCATACCCAAAGCGCGTAGTGCGTGACTCGATTCCGATGTTGTTAGCATAATACCCACTAAGAACCTCTCACCTGGTTGGCCTCAGTAAAAGGCGAGAAGCTGTAACTGTTCTTTAATGCTACCTCAACGGGCATTTAATAGCATACTACTGGCGGCATTATATGTACTTGTTGGTAGTTCCACAAGTTTTTAAAATGAAAACCAATAATTTTCCAAATCTTGTTTTTAATTTTTTCTTATTTGATATACTTCTCGAGAAGCTCAATACACTTTTCCCACCGAGATTTCAGAGCATTTATACCTCTTGAGTAAAATTCTGTGTCTTTAGACTGAAAATAGGCATTGACAGCAGTTGTAACCTCTTCATTGCTGGAAAAACGCTTTCCACCGAGACGATTCTTCAAATGTCTGAAGAGGAAATAATCAGAGGGGGCCAGGTCTGGAGAATAGGAAGGTTGTTCAATAAGTTCGAACCTCAATTGGGCCAGTTTTGCCGTTGCTTGCCGCGACTTGTGTGCAGGAGCATTGTCCTGGTGAAACAGGACAACCTTCTTCTGCAAAGCGGGCCGTTTCACGATGAGTTCTTGCTTCAGGCAGTCCAACAGTCTTGCATAATATTCTCCCGTGAGCGTTTTACCGCTCTCAAGGTAGTCGACCAGAATTATTCCACGTTGGTCCCAAAAAACCGTAGCCATCTTCTTTCCGGCCGATGCCGTTGTCCGCACCCTCTTCGGAGGTCCTTCACCAGGTGCACACGATTTGCGAGATGCTTCTTGGGTCTCGGAAGTGTAGTGATGGACCCAGCTTTCATCGACGATCACGAATCTGCGCCAAAAATCCGACGGATTTTTCGACATCTTGGTCAAATTTCGCTGTGAAGCGGAAACACGCGCGTCTGTTTGGCCTTGGTTGAGCAAATGCGGCACTCATTTTGCTCTGAGCTTTTTCATCTTCAAGTTTTCGTGCAGGATGAAATGCACTCTACCCAAACTGATCCCCAAGGCCTCCGCTATCTCCCTAATGTTCACTCGCTTATCTGCGGCAACGATTTTCCGCACTTGTTCCACGTTTTCCTCATCAGTTGCCATTTTTGGGCGTCCTAAACGTAGTTCATCCTCGGTGCTCCTGCGACCTCTTTTTAACTCATTAATTCAGTTGGAAACAGTGGCAAAATATGGCGCAGAGTCACCGTACACCTCGTCTAACTCAGTTTTCACTTGGGTCGCATTCCAACTTTTGAAATAAAAACGCTTGATAACCACTCGAAACTCTTTTTTCTCAATTTTTCAAAATCACGCCGATACGTTGCACGGGAAAAGCGATCAAATGAAATCGCAACGGCCAATCACCATAATATTTAGAAAAGCTCATTTTAAGAACTTGTAGAACTACCTGTATATACTTGTTGCTTTAAATTGAATGTTTAAAATTATCAATTATTAATTTGTACCACCTCACGCTGGCGAATTTTAACCAGCTTGAAAGGTGTTTTTCATTATATACGAAGCGAGTGCTCTGCTTGCCTATCCGAGCGAGGAGCCGTTTTGTGTAATTAATATCAGGCTGCCCACCGGCTGCCGAAACAATCCGACTAAGGCTGAAGATGCCGCGTACAGGACTTTACGAATGTTTTGTTTCGGAGTGGGAAGATAAAGTCGAACAGGTCAGACGGGGGGTCGGTAGTTTGTACGTTTTCAAGGCCTTGCACCTTTGGTCTGGTCCTGCATGTGACAATCGCCACGTATACACCAGGTACATAGTGCATGGTTATCTCTATCTGGTATGTTTAAACGCAACCTTTCACGAGAAGTACGAGTTGTGCACCTGCCGGTTCTGCCTGCAGAGGTGCCAAGTACCATGCAGTGGAATGCACAGCGCTGGATCGAAAATCGTTGCACTACTTCTCTCGTCGGAAGCGGGAAGAAGATATAGCTTTATGAAGAAACATTTTGGAATATATATTATACTCAATTTGAGTGAAATGAACATAATTGTAATGTTCATTATTAATTTGTTGTTGTTATTATTATTAACACACATGTTGAGTAAAATTATAAACGGTGTTGTAAACATATACATCAGACACAACTAGTGCTTCCTTCACGTCATTGAGTCGTTACCTTGCTATTATTATTACTATTATTATTATTATTATTATTATTATTATTATTATTATTATTATTATTATTATTATTATTATTATTATTATTATTATTATTATTATTATTATTATTATTATTTAGTAAATACAATTGTGAGGTATGAACGTTTAAATCATGTTGATCCTGCTCTGTTCGCTTTCTGTCAGTTCATGACGCCTATAATAGAAGCCACGTTCCCTCTACACACGGCCAAAGACATCATCTGTCTCAAAAACATGGCCTCGCGTCGATCGCCCGTAACGTCTTCGATTCGTTTTCCGATGTCTTGCAGGAGTTTTGCTGTACCTGTGCTGATGGGGCCGAGTGTCTCTAATGTAATGGGTGCAAAGTGCAAATTATTATTATTATTATTATTATTATTATTATTATTATTATTATTATTATTATTATTATTATTATTATGAAGAATTGACTCTCTTTCTGGTCGCTCCTGATCTCCTGAATGGCAATAGGCACAAAAATATGTCTGGTTTCCAGTCCAGCGTACGATTCGTATTTACTCTGTTTTCTGGCGTCTGCGTGCTTTGCTACCCAAACCGGCTCAATTGAGCTGTGATGTAAATAGCAAGTTGCGGTTGTGCGCAAAACCGTTGTATTCCAGGCTGAGGACTTCATATGTCACCATATTGCAGTGGTCGCCCCATTAGATATTGATTCGCCAGCGTTCATTAAGCCTCTCTGTTCAAATTGTTGTAGATGGTATACCGGCTTTCCGAAGACCTTATAATCACACTGTTAAGTTCAGCACGAGTGGACGATCTACCGGCGCTCTTCAGGCAACTCAGTGGGTGTAGGCCACTGGAATCTGCTGTTGCTTCATACAGTTTGCACAGAAACGGCTCGCAGTCAGTAGCGTCGATGCTAAGTGCTGACATCATGCGCAAAGAGTTGTAATCTAGCATGGTGCCGAGCTGAGGCGAAATAAGGCGAGTAAGTCTTTAAGCCAATCTTCACTAAAGGTAGCTTGTCTTGCTAATACCGCGAAGCGGTCTCTCCGGGAAACAGTCTCCTCTAAGATTTCTCTGCTTCTTTATTTGCGTTTGAGCTCATCTAGGTTATATTGACTGGGGTGTTCTTCTAAAGGGCCCGGATCCAGCATGGTTCTGATAGTGTCCCGTGCTTTACTAGTTACATGCCGGACCAACTCGGACAAGTGAAGCAGCGTAGCAGACAGGAGCTTGGTCAATAACATTTCTTATTCCCAGACCACCTTCACGTATTCGAAGGCTTGCACTCTGCCAAGTGTTCCCTCCTAAATGGACGTTTAGGACTTCACGAAGTATGTTTCTGCTGACATCATCATACGCGATTGAATCTTCAGGGCAAACAAAAGTAGGACATGTACGCAGTATGTACTTAAATCTTGATGACCCCAGGCTATATCTCCAAATGCACAGCACAGTTTGAGGATGCATGCTCGTCAGTCATGTATAGCATTTTGGTGAGGGCCTCTTTCTTCATAAAAAGTGTATGTAAAATTCCGTATCGTTTTACGGGGGCCCCGAGACTTCTAAGTTGTTCAGCCCTACACGCGTGATAGCAGGTAGTATTTCTTTGATCTTCTGATTTGCTTTATTTCTCTTCTGAAGCATGCCTCCGACAGCAGCCATCTCAGATTTTAAAGCATTTAGTGTCAGTCCCTCATCTTCTTCAAACTGCAGCACTCTTCTTGGATCTGTCGCGATTATACGCACAGGGCCGGCAAGCGTGGCACCGTCTAGATTCCATACGTTAAAAGGGCTCTGTAATTGCAGCACTAGATCTTATATACCGAAACTGAATAGAGCAGGACCATCTCTCCACCATCTCAGCTAGCCTGGCTTCTCGGTGCTGGCGTTCTTTTGCAGCCACTGTTTCAGTTGATGACGATATAGCGATGATCTGAGTTTCGTCGCATCGCGAGTACCGCGTGGCTCACTGAGCGGTCGCAGGACAATTTGGCCTCCCTTATTGCGACGGTACCTGCTTAGCTGGCTCCTGCGGTAGAGCTGTTCGGTAGAAGGCAACGATGGCGTCGATGGTCATCGGTTATATTGTTTGGTGGTCTTAGTGAGAAGGCATCTACGTTTAAACTCATTTACTTGTATGTAAATGAGGAGCTGAAGCTATCAGGCATTTCTCGCACGTGGCTTCGTGTTTGTCGCTGATAATATGCCCCGCTGCGAGCCATGTCCTGTGTGCCACGCGAGTTACGCCCGAAGATGTCAAATAAGGTTAAAAAATGTTCGTATAATAAACATTTTTCTGCGCCGTCAAGATGGAATGCGCCCCTCCCCCTGTCCGGAGATCCACTGCTTCTGTCGTATGCATCTATGCAGGCATAATTAGGTACTCACTGGTTTTGTAAGCGTCGTGCTAAACGAATGAAACATCATAAAAATGTTACTCGATTAACAGAGTCACGCTACCCTTCTCTACTGGCACTGTAATCTATTCATTTATGCTGCTACCAACATTGATTTTGATTACCATTTTACCGGTTTATGATAAATCATTGAGAATAAAGTATTCCTCTGCGTTGCGGTCACGAGTTCTAAAGTATACATATTTACGCGCTGTACAGATGGCCGTTGAAGGCCCTACTAGAAAAGATACAGAAAAACTGGTCAAATAATTACAAAAATAGCAATTTAATATGCCTTTGCTGGAAACGCTCGACTAGCGGTACTAATAGTGTTCTTTCTTGTGTCGATTTTTTGTTTCTATCATGTAATAAACGTCATAACGTTAAGTAAGGCATGCATGGTATGCAGGAGCAGCTCTCCGACATCAGACCTAACAACATAAAAAGTAAACGCTATCTTAATTAACCCTAAGTGTCTGTAGCTTGTTTTCAATTCATTCAAGAGATGTCTACTTGGTATGGTTAGATGGAGACATGGCCAAAACGCACCGTCGTTTGTTCGACGCTGACAAATGCAGCATCATACTGTAAATGCCATTTTTTGAGATCTTTATATAAGCGGGCACCTCACATAATTGCATCGCCTTTCGACGACAAATAGGCTCCGTTCTTCTGATGTTCTGGTATATGCAGCAAAACACCCACGGTGCAACTACGGCAAAAACTAGCAGCCATTCTTTTGCAGCCACGACCCTAACTTTTGCCCATGAATCAAAGCCTTATAATGATTGTAGGACTCTTGTTAACGGCACTACTTTCTTTCTATTAGTACAGTTTCTCTTTACGTTGTAGCTAGGAGCGCACTTGTATAAACGCCAGCTGGCGAAACCGAATCTAGCTTGTCGAACATTAGGAAATGTGCGTTCTTCTAAAAACGGTTGTCGTTGCGTACCGTCAAACGTTGCGTAGGACTTCGAGGGGCATTGAATGAGTGCGTTGCTTCGGATTGAATGGACGGCCCGTGTCGCGCAACGCATCGCAATACGGGCAATGTCACCAAGTACCAGTATGATGTAGTGCAGATGGCATGAGCAAATATGGGTAGCAGGCGCTGTCGTGGAAAAAGCAGCATTCAGAAAGAGACAGACGTCACACGGACGCCAAAAATGCGACATAGAGAAAACACTGTCTTAACTCCTGCAGCCGAATAGCAGCAAGCTACAGCGGTAGCATGCGGGTCGACACGGTCGACATAAGAGCAACAACAGTCACCTGATGCAATACAATACAGATAGGACCAGCTATAACGACGGTGACAACAACAGCAACAATAACAACAACAACAACAACAACGACAACAATAAGCGCAGCGAACGTCAATATCAACAGATCCGGCAGATGCCGGTTTTCCCTGTGTACATCTAAGTCTAGCCAGGGACTAGCTTGGAAAAAAAGCTGACGGTCTCACTCTAACCCCTTTGAGAGTGGCCACAGAGTGCTTGTTTGGGACGCAACGATAAGCGACTCATTAGCCCGTTCGATGGTCGTCCGCGAAGCAGGTGGCTCCAAGCAGGTCATGCCTGAAAAATGCAGAAAATACTCATTGGCATTGATTATCCGCATCGATTGGGTCCGTTAGCGTTCCAGACTATGAGAGGTGCAGTACACGCAAGCTGATTCAGCGCGTGGGTAGAAGCCGTATTCAAAGACAGACTCGAGAGCAATCGAATTCTTGCGTCAGACGCTGTCGCTCGACATTCAACGAGGAAATGCAGCGTCTGTTGTGAGCACATTGTTGAGCTGGGCTAGTCCCGGGTTAGAGAACACGTGACCGTTGTTCAGACAGTTGTTCACTCCAAAGGGCATACATAAGAAAGTTATGTAAATAAACATGCAGGTCCATCAAATGCTTTATTTTTGTTTATAAAAATACACCAATCCTGCACAATGTCAATTATTTGCGTTGCTGTGGATTTGCCTTTAGTAAAGCCATACAGCTGCTTGTCAAGTACTCTCCCAAATTGCATAAAACTAAACATATGATTTACAAGTGATTTTTCGAATAATATACACGCTATTGAACATTTTGGGTCTATAAGTATAAAGTTTCGACCTTTATTTCTTTTTATGTACAGGCGTAATGTTGGGTTGTCAAAACAAGTCTGGAATAGTAATTTATAAAATTTAAAAAGAGTGAAGTCTTGCTTTGTCAAACGCATATTGGGACTGCCTGAAAACGCATCTGCCACACTAGCCTTAGAACTGTGCGGAGAAAGAACACTCACGGAAGACTTGGTTCTCAACAAGGTCCCGTTCAACACAGAAGCATTGGACTCCTACCGAACATTCAGAGAATCAAGAAACATACAGTTTGCCATTGAAAACTACACTGATGGCCCAGCATTTTGTTCTGATAAATGGAAAGGAAGCCGCCAACGGAATCGCACAATTGTGTGCCGAACGACATGGCACGGATACCACCATTTTATGTGCATGAAGCCAAATTGTTTTACCATTGAAGAATGCGTATGTAGTTTTTGTGGACAGTCCGATATTAGGCGGTACCACATGCTTGTATGTAAGGAAATTGTTGGAACCTCCCTAACAGCCAGAGTTGATTATATAATGTCAGACCATACTGTTGTATTGTGACTGTAACTACCAATTCTATGGTGAATAAATCATGAATGAATGAATGAATAAAATTTAAAAACAATACCATCTTCGTAGAATCTAACATAAAGTTATAAGTAGCTCTAATATAATATGCGTCACTTTTTTTTGTAAAGCAATGGAGGTATACGGGGGACTTGGCTTGTTTTCTTAAGGACATTATATTGCGACACAAATAAATACGGGCGCCTTAATTATGCTGGCGGGGAGCAAGTAAGTGCTTGCGTTGGACCTGCTTGAGCCACGTAAACAGAGGAAAATAAATCTTTAGCAACATCCGCTTTGGATATATCATCGGCGATAACCGTATCGTTTTAAACGCCGTTATGTCCTCTTTTCCCTCTAATCGCTTATTGACATACCCCAAAAAATTAGTTCGAATTTCTAACATCGAGATTGTATTCTTCCAATATGCAAAATATTCTGCTTGCCTTACGCCGTTTAGTCACATACAGCGGACTTGCGTCATTTTCTATAAGTGATCCTAGACTAGAGATATAGTCACGAAGTCTAGCGTTATTGTTAGACTCACCGATGCGTTTGAAAATCAATTCATCGATCACGGCGTCTGATAAACAAAACAGTTACACATATCATCTATAGTATCATGATTTAGAAAAGCTCCATGGATTGAGTGTCAGCCCTGTTATGATTTGCTCGTAATCACCTTTTCAGAAAGTATACACTCCCTTCTCAATAGTAGGATATGCAGAATCAAATAAAAGTTAAAAAAAAAGTTGTGTTTTGATACGAGGGCAACGAAGATTTAAAAACAGATATATCTTCTATTATGCTTAAGTCAGTAAAATAAAACAGATTAATCAGTGTGCCCCTGTGGTCCTCATTTTTTTGTAAAAGTTGAGCCTGCTTCATCCAACAAATGGCTGTTTGTATGACTAGATAAATGAGTCGAGTTCATGCCATATTCTGGCCCAACCCGCTCGACTGAGTCTCTTGCATTCACCTGTGCATTCTTACTTTGAGTCACTTGTTGATATGAACCATTGGTGAAACAGGCATTTATAAACGTAAACTCCATGGTTTGAGAACCTAAAAGATACACGTTTTGCTAGTCAATTTTTAGAGGTTTAAAATCCCTTAAAAGAAAAAAGCGGTTCAGCAATACTACTATCTTTCAGATATTCGTTTCTGTTGAATCTTACGCTCCGACAGCGAGTTATCATTCGTTGCATAAAAACATGCTACACTGACTAAACATAATTTTGAAAATGCGTCGAATAGTGATGCTTGAATACGATTATCTAACTTAACTTCACAAAACGGTAACGTCTATCTAACTAACATAAAACAAGAGCACCGATCACACGAGAGTATTGAGTACCCACTAGCACAAGTAAATTCACTATTTGCCATCCACCTAGACTTATCCTTGTTTCGCTACAAAAATTAGATCAATATTATATAAGGCCGTATATGAATTGAGTAACTGTACACGATGGTCCTTTTTAATCGAGCGTGCGTTAAAATTGCGCACACATCCATAAGTGTGATTACCTATGAATGATTGGAATAGGACTTTATTTTCTGTTTCTGCGGAGCCATTAAAATGTCCCAGTGTAGAGCGGTGAGACAAATTACCAAATGAGCAGCGCGAACTGGTTTCCGCGCACAGATCGAAATGCAAAACTGCTCCCATAGTCGCCGACCCGTATTTCTGTTGCGATTATTCTATTGCTAGGGATAGCCGTTTTGCAATCGAATTTGGCTGAGATAAACCATATTAAATTTTATTAACATCCAAATGGGTAAATTATAAACATATAAATCAGACACAACTATTGCTTTCTTCACATCACTGGATCTTCCCTTATCTTTCTAGTTCAGCTATTGACTGAACTTTTGGACATGTTGCGGCGCGGTCTCTGTCGCATTGGCCAGAACACCTCGTACACGACACTCCTAAAGATCGCGGATTTTTCCCGTACTGCACAACACGTAATGAAACCCATGGCCTGCAAACGATGCCTACTATTGTATCCGGCTGCTTGCCGGGCCGTAGGTTAGGTCAGGTTTATTTACAAAATGTACATTACCCCTGGCTCGAAGGACGTCGTTATTTGCCAATCGACCCTCTCGTTGAAATTCAACTGCTACTCAACAGCTTCCACAATTCTGACCCTTTTGACGCTATTGCTACTAGGTATTCCTATTTTAATTTTTCTAATTTCTGCTATCGTAGCTAGTACGTGGTATCCGTAGAAGGTCCCCAAAAGTGTAAGGTTTGACAGGATACGGCCCAAGTTTCCGTCAAAATTAGAATATCCACTCCTCGGAGTGCTTTCGCGTCTTACAGTTCTAATGCACTGTTCGCAGTTTCAGAGTACTACCTTGATAACCTGTGTAAGCTGTTTTTCGAATGCGATTCCTCTATTTTCATACGTTTTCTTGCGGAGTCTAATTTTTTATTTGGTGCACGCATGGAAACGCTTTGGTCCTTGAACCTAGTCTTTCCCGGGATTCATCGAGTCTTCGATTCACGGGCCTGAATGCTGCTGTCATTGCAGTAATTTTTAGTCACTGGGGTGCCGCAGTTTCTCTAGCATTGCTACAAAAAGACAACTAGAATACATTTTTTTAAGGAGGTTGTTTTTAATTCTAGACTATCCTTCATCCCCTACAGGCTTGGAACTCAACCTAAGATATACCTTCAATGTACCGAGGGCCGGATATGTTAAGATATCTAGGGTTTTCCCAGCAGTCCTTGTGGCATCGCCGCTGACTCTCAGCAGTATGGTTTAACATCTATTCTCAATGAGCAATAACTCAAAGAAAATTCGATCAACAACAGGGATCGAACCGGCGACACCCCTGTAGATGACAACCATGACTAGCGCCCCACTAGTCTTCTAGACCACGCTGCCACTACAGAGAGATAGCTGGATCAACTCAGCCAGCGAGGTAGCGTTCACTGAGCTTTTCTCTGGCAGTGCCATTGCCCCGCTTGCTGTGCGTCTGACAACAGGCAGCACGGATTCCAACATCTTCAAATAACCATCGTAATGGTGTCTTGTATGATTGGAGATAGTCCTCGGAGCACTTTTTCTATAAAACTGCCCGTTGATAGTTGTGCCGATAGGCCTGGCTGTTGTGACGGCGCTGCCAGCTTTAATGCGATGCGGTCAGCGTCCTCTATGGGGGGAGACGGCTTCCGATACGAGCGTCGTGCTGCTCTGTACCATGCTTCGTGAGGCTTGCTTTAATTGTTCCATGCGTAGCAGCCTTTGCGGACATGCTCTTCATGTAGCCTCATGCGCCCCGCTGCATAAACAACAGCGCGCCTGAGTGTTGCAATCCTTTCTAAGGTGATCCACAGAGCGACATTTTTGACATATAGGATTTGGGGCATACAGTTAGCAGCAAAACGGTCTAAACTTTAACACTTGTAGCACTGGGAGGGTTCATGATATAGTGCGACTCCATGCCGCTTAAGCCCTAGATGCACCTCAGCTGAAAAGTTGTTGCTAAATAACGTCACGTTGCCAACACAGCGTTAGCTCTTGGATTCGTCGCTTTCACCCGAGTCGTTTCTGTAGCTCCAAAGGACTGTAGGGCCGATAGGACCGCCGGTTTCAAAAGAAAAGTGTGAAACCTAGTGATCTTGCCCTTCACCGTGGATCGTGTTCCGCTTATCTTTGAGAAAACCTTAACGTCCGCTAACTCTCTAAGCTTCCGATGCCAAGAGAAACGTCGCTCTGTGGTCTTCTCTTTCAGAGCGCTATGAAAAATTCGCCGTTTTTCGTGAACCGAGGCTCTTCCATCTTCCCCCCGACGACCTTCGCGATCTTGTCGCAGATCTCATTAAAGTAGAGCCCATTCGTTGTCAGCCGCGGAGAGGATTACAGCTTCCTGTCTGTAAAACATTACTCTTAGAGGCACGACCATTCTCAGAGCACGGGTACGCTTTTGCCGGGTCATCATGGTAAACTCCAAATCGTTCGGAGGTTACCGTTACGAGCTTCCTCGGTTGCTTTGATGGCGTACTCCGCGATTGCCGGTTAAGATTAGCCTTCGATACATGCATCTCTTCGCTACGAGTATCTTCCCATCGCTTCCCTTTGGACGGCAAGTCGGGCTGCCCCTACCACTTACTGCTTCATCAATGCATTCATCCTTCGGCGCCGCAGAATCTACGTGCAGCAATGCACGTTGTTTCAGCGGCTTGATATAGGCCATAGGTGAATCATTGACGGTAAAAGGGCCGAATAAATAAGAGTTATGTTGTCGAAATCAATAAGATGATGTTTAGCTGTACCTCAAAAGAAAATTAATTTGCACTTGTAAACCCCAATTGGTCCGACCAGGTGTATACGTACAACAAGCTGCACAAGTTTGTGGTCCAATGCGACAACTTGTAGTTTGAGAGGCCAATGCCTTGTCTGGCATTTGCCTCCGCCTTCGGGCTATTTACTAGCAAGAGTGAACAAAAGGCGATCGGTGACGACGGCTAGGACGGTAATGGCACGAGGAAGAGAAGGAAATGGAGTAAGGCGGAGAAAACTGCTACTTCAAGGAAAAAGAGTGAGACCGCCTTGTACGGGGATGTCCTAGGCCTTTAAACGAAGCTCGATATCATGAAGCATGGGATAAAATGATGACCCGGTGGCAGACCCTCGGAAGCGGAGGCGTCAGGCTTGTATCGGAGAGGGCTGCTGGCGGTACCAGTACTTTCGTAGACCCCCTTGCCAAGGAAGCCGTCGTGGATAGAGTTAGTCTGGGGAGAAAAGGAGGCTGCTAGTCAACCAGGTTCCTCAGAAAGCAGCCGAAGAAGACATATTGAAGCTTCGCTAGAGGGTAGCAACAGCTTCGTTCACACAGATAGGTCGTGCATGTGCAGCGGCGGAAAATTGGTCGTAACGGTTACGGCATCGGTGGGCGCACTAACATGACGCTGGTTAACCTGCAATAGGGTCGTCTACTTGCCCCATCGTTCAGGGCGATCGGTCCCGTAATGCTTCCGATGCCAGCGTGCTGGCTGTTGCGACTAGAAGTGCAAGAGCCCACAAGTCGATGGCCGGGCCTGCCATAAATGCGAACAGGCGGGCTACATTGTTAAAAACTGCGAGAACGGGAAGACTTGCTATACGGAGCGAAGGGACACAAAGCAAGGGCCTATCGCCGAGGAGAGATGACCCCGCCGGATCTCCTTCCCACATATGCAGGTGGCTACAACGGCGACAGCGGCAGAAGAAGCTACGCAAGCGCCTGCGCAAGAAGTGCCGACAGGCGCAGAAGCAGCGGGGCAAAAAGAAGCGCCAGATACTAGCAAGGAAACCAAGATTGACGAAGAAGGTTTCACGCAACTCCTACGCGACAAGCGTGAACGCCGTAACGCGCGTGCCCATAGCTCTCCCGATGCGCACTACCGAATGTCAAAACCATGGAAAAAATATTCGTAGACAAGATTGCGTCAGAATTTTGTTCAGTTCAACTGCAATCATGCTTCTGGTCACGGTTCTTGATAGTATTCTTGTTACTGTTCAATTCCTCGCTGCAGCTTGTTGTTTGGTTCCGATGTTTGTAAACACAATATCTGGCAGCTGTCGCCGTCTGCTCGTTCTACTTCAGCGGTAGCACTCCTGTCGCAAACGTTGCTGACGGCGTCGTTGTTAGACGTCACGCCGTTGTGGTGTGTGCATCGGTGTGTCCAGCCTTCACCTTCGTCGTTGTAAGGCCAGTCGATCCCGATGGCGTGGTGCATTCGCGTGCAGCTTGTGACTGGAGGAAGTCCAAAGGTGCACAGATTCGATTCCCGCGCACAACCCCGTGCAGCTCTGAGTGCGCGTACATCATCTCGCTGGGAAGCTATACTGTCAAGGAGCTAGTTAGTTAAAATGTTCTCAGAGAGGAGGACCAACATATTTGGCCCACAATGACCCGTACGAAAATATAAGGTAAAATTATTCCATACCGAGTGTAAGCATGTAGTTACTTGTTTTGGATCTGAGGGCCAGCCGGAAAACTTTACGATGCATCGTGATGTGACGATGGATAGCCGGAAACTGAGACGTAGTTTCGCGTTGGCCAACGAAAGGCTGTCCGGCATCTGAAGCGGCCCTGCCAGCACGTGCAGCTTGTCGGTCTCTTGTGTGACAGGTGGCAAGGTACCTGGGGATGCGCGTAGATGCTCTGGAATTATGCCAGCAGCATTCCCTCAGCCTTCCAATTTTTCCAAAAGTTTAGGGCCAGGTAACGCAGTTTAAGTTTGCCGTGACCCCAGCTCTCAGTTCAGTAGTTCAGGCTAATAACTCCAGCTCTCAGTTCAACAGTTCAGGCTAATTGTCCGAACTACGCTGCTCGGCGTTAACCACAGATTCAACAGATAATCGGCGACGGCTACTAGCTGGAAGCGACCGCTGTAGGAGACACGTCATCTCATCTGCCGCTCTTCTTCGTTCTGGATACAAAATTCTTCCATAAGCGTACATTCTTCCATAAACGGGACTACCACAAACCGATAGATAACCGTTGCTGCAGCCGATGTGGCATGAGTGCTCCTTATACAATTTCGATGAGTATCCAAGTGCTGTATCCCTTACACGATTCTACGATCCTTAGCAATTCCACGACCGTTTTCAGTGAGTGGTGAGAGAGAGAGAGTGGAGAAAGAAGTTGACTGAATGCAGGTCTCGCCCAGTTGGCGTAATTTCTGTGACTAAACGCTTAGGACACCAGCTCCGGCATAGGGAAAATCAAAGACAAAACTAAATCGCGAAGTGAGCAGGCTCGAGGTAGTCGGACGAAAGCCACCTGAAGCTGTTACTCCCAAAGTAAAGCCTTTGTCTACTGCAGGGAATTTCCTTTCCACCGTAGATCCTTCAAACTCGAGTATAAATGTGTGTAATTAAATCCTAAACCTTGAAATAAAGACGAGGCGCCCTTTCCTGTGTGCGTACCTGCATGCAGATACATACACGTGCTGTCAAAACTGACATTTAACGTCGACACTGTTTCCTGCCTCTTGCCCAGCCTCGCATGCGTTTCCGAAAACGCAAGTATGCGTCCAACGACCTGGACGACCTGAGACTGTCGCCATCTAATATCGAGCTACAACGACGTGATTCTATCAAAGTCGCTAGTTCACGATGGTAAACTTCGGCCACTTTAAGACGCCGATTGGATGGCTCAAACTTGTCCAGCTGCTGTGTACCCTGATCGCCATGATTTGCGACTCGCCGCCGAGAACGGGATACGCGCAGTTCTTTATGTTCGTTGCCGTCGTGACGTTCGTTTGCACGGCCCTGCTGGTGGTGTCTCATCTGTTCCAGTTCGGCATTCCCAAGGTTGATCCGGTGTGCGCCGAGTTTACCTATACGGCAAGCGCGGCGGTGCTGTGGCTGCTTGCGACCATCCTGGAGTTCTGTCAGCTCAGCTACAAGGACGGCAAGGGTACGCATTCGTATATCGTTGCGGCGATCATCGGCCTTCTTGCGACTGGCGCGTATGGAGCAGGCACCTATTATCTGTACAAGACACGAAAATCGGGAACGACCCTAACAGGCGGCTCTTCAGTTGACTACTAGTGGGGCCAGGCCAATACGATCGGTGATCGGCCGATACCGATATCGAACGTCGCCTGGTCACAAATCACTTCGCGGCTGCCAAATGCCTGACGTCTGTTACGGCCGTTACGTCAATGACAGCGCTCAGCTACACCGAGCAAGCTCGTTCTGCTGTAGTTCAGTGCCTTATTAGAGGGGCATATCGTATCGATTTAATCTATGATGATCACCTGTGATGTGTCTCTGTGTGTGTGTCTCTCTGTCTGTCTGTCTGTCCGTCCGCCTGTCTGTCTGTACAATGATTCAACTGATTAAGGAGAAGGATTTAGTTCCTGGATACAGTCTCCGCACTTAAGGAAACCCAACGCTAACAAGAAGAGAATATCGAGAAAAAGCGTCATGCATGTGTCCATAGTTTATGCGTGCCTCTGAATGAGTCAGTTGCGCTGAACCACACTCTACACCACTGTTCTGGTGGTAAAGAGTCAGCCACACGTTCCGTTAACCACCTTCATCCTTTCTGATTTTGATGTTTGGTTTCAATTTCCTCGATCCGGATGAAACCCGTCATTAATGATCACAATAAATATAGCAAGTTTCGGCATCTATATGCTACCTCTGTTACCCTTTTTTCTATTAAGCCATATATATGAGTAGGAAATTCATCATTGGAGCTGTACGGGTGTAATAAAACATATTTTTAAAACGACAGTTTAACGCGCATTTTGTTATTAGTTATGATGTGCCTCCTTAATTTATGTTGTTTTTTATTAGTCGTTAGCTAAGAGATCAATGTGAATAATAGTGGCTGAAATCGTGGAACTAAAGTGCGCAAATTAATTTGATTTAAAAACGTGACCACTGGAAAGGATTAGTTACTTGTATTATAAACTTATAACGTTAGTTGTTTTTTTTTATATTAAATTGCAGTGAGTTCACTCTCGCAACAACTGTAGCTATGTATGTATATAAGGTGTTCTATTAGTATTTTCTCTAAGCAAACAAGTTTTGCGCAGTGTACTCTTGACTTTCATTCATGAGCTAACCCTCTTAGAGTGTCGAGGCAGGCCAACTTCCGACGGACGGCAAACAAAGCTTTTGACGTTACAAAGTGCTTGACTTAGACTATCAAGTGCTATTAGTAACTATCTAAACTCCGTTTTTTTTTAGTTGGATTGTATGGTGGTAAACCTGGAGTAGTTCAATATTTCTTCTATATAATTAGTACATGCCAAAACAAAACAAAAATGTAGCTTTCCGGTGATGAGACTGCAGGAGCATATGTTCTTATTGCCCAAGTCAAGGCAATGGCTAGAGTTGCCGGTATGTGTCATCTAAACGACCTTTGCGTATGTTGGAGTTCGGTTTTAGCCGGTAAGACTTTCTTTTTGGGGTGGCTATTCGACCAAGTCAATCTTCTAGAAATTTAGAGCTGGAGGGTACCTCATCACTCATTGATCCATTTGTCCGCCTGCCAAACCTTACGGCGATTGGCCAAATATCCAGCAGCCAAGGATCATATTTAAGACAGCAGAGTAGGTTAGGGGCGCCGAGAAAGATGCCTCGTCCAGTCAGGATCGCGAGACTTCCAGCGAGGCACGCAAGGCACTCGGTGCGGATGGACGAATCCATCAGCGAAGACTTAGCCGCCATTCCATCTGCGCCTTCCGGGTCTTGATTTCTCACGTCCGAAAGAAGCAATATGCCGAAAGGGCAAGTGGGAACCACAACAGTTTACAAATTTAATATCTTGCTTACAGTTCGCAGGCTCCCTTTGAGTTCAGTGTGGTCTCGATGGCCTACTGCGGCATACAAGCAGTATGAGATCACCTTCTGTATGCGGCCAACGCGGGGCGCTTGACAAAGGGAAACCTGCATTATTTAATCTGGGGCTAGGCTCACCAAGCAGTGCAAGAAACCACCTGGCTTTACTTAATGGTATCTGTACAATTCTAAGTTTAGGGCCAGGTAACGCAGTTTAAGTTTGCCGTGACCCCAGCTCTCAGTTCAGTAGTTTAGGCTAATAACTCCAGCTCTCAGTTCAACAGTTCAGGCTAATTGTCCGAACTACGCTGCTCGGCGTAAACCACAGATTCAACAAATAATCGGCGACGGCTACTAGCTGGAAGCGACCGCTGCAGGAGACACGTCATCTCATCTGCCGCTCTCCTTCGTTCTGATTTCATCATACGAAATTCTTCCATAAACGTACATTCTTCCATAAACGGGACTACCAAAAACCGATAGATAACCGTTGCTGCAGCCGATGTGGCATGAGTGCTCCTTATACAATTTCGATGAGTATCCAAGTGCTGTATCCCTTACACGGGTAGCTCGCTGATACTCCCAAAATGTGTAATCCTATATTTTACTAATGTGAATATTACGTGTACATACCAGGCAAGTGGTGCAATAAATAGAATGCATTCCACCTCTCGAGAAAAACAACAACACAAATTATTTTTGTTCAATTCCAGTATGTTTATGTTACTCAAATTGAATATAATATACAGTTCAAAATGTTTCTTCATAAAGCTCTATCTTCATCATGCTTGCGGCAAGAGAAGTAGTGCAACGACTTTTGGTCCAGTGCATTCCACTGCAAGGTACTTAGTACACCTCTGCAGGCAGAACCGGCAGGTGAACAACTCGTACTCGTCGTGAAAGGCTAAGTTTGAGCATACCAGGTTCGCCGACCCTAGATTAAGCTCGCTAAACTAGATTTCATCGGGTGAAGCCAGCTTCCCTTAAATGAGCACCCAAGCGAGATTTCATTTTTATCCAACCGAATCAGACTTTTGTCGAATTTGCGCAACAGATTAGTAAACGTGTTCGCGGACTAAGTATCGATGATCTCGTCGTTTCAATTTACTGCAAACAGCCGCCCTGGAAACTTTCCGGCACAAGTATTCTCAAAAAATGCTTCTAATCTCAGAGATCTATTTTGTCGCCTGCTATGACTAACCATGCTTAGAAGGAAGGAATCTCTGCTTCCATGTCGACATCTCGCCACTCACTATTTGTGTTTACGAATTTAATCACCTATTATGTCGGCCTGCTGGGTTTCATGAACCCAGAGAGAATTGCAAGTGTCGCTCTCTTAGCTCCAGTGAGAATATGTATAAACCGTTTTTACCTTGTTTGTCATATACATTATATTCACAGTTACATGCCCAAATAAAGTACATTTTAATAAATAAATTAAAATAGAAAGAACTCGAACAGCAACGGTTTGACAGTTCCGAAGCATAAACACTACACCTTATGGGCCCACTTTATGGACCCACCTTGCGAACTCACTAACCATACAATTTGCCGACATTTCACGAAGCTCAACACACACACACATACACAATGCAAACTCGACAAGACCAGACAGATAAAAATAATAGATAGATACAAGTTTATTTCACCAGAAATTGGTAGATATTACCTAAAATGCATGTCTATGTGTTTTGTAAAAGATAGGCCAGGTGTCAAGGTTACCCCGAGGTAGCTAAATTGATTTACTAATTTGATATTTTGGATAAAACCAATAAAGGATATATTATTACTAGTATTAGCTAATAGTATTTCATATTTGTTTGACAAGCAGGAAGAACAGATAGGAACTCAAGGGCTCCTATTGACGTTTTCTCGTATCTTTTGAATAGCGAGACAAATCGATTGGACTTCACACTTGCTAAAAGCCATATGCCTTACTGCTGCTCTGTTCTGATGGTGTTAATTCATGTGGCCCAGTTCATCATGACCAACACGGATCCAGTGTATGCATGGCTCGCGTATTCCATAGTCGCGACTGCCTCTTAGTTACTCGCAACTACTTTGGGATCTGGAACCTTAGCAACACCGACCAGAAGAGGAAATATTGATCCATCAGGACAGCAATTTTAGGAATCGTTCAAATTATGGCATACGAAACTGGAAACTATAGATTAAGTAAATGCTGACAAGAAGGCTTACATGGTAGAAAAACTGTCGACCAAACTGTTTTTTGGTTGTTCACCAAAATTATTTGAAACACGGCAAAGCCTTTTTGTGCTATCTTCTGATGTATAGCTGACATTGTTGAGGGCGCCCAGCGAGTCTTAAACTGCCCCAATATGTTCTCTTTGCTAAGAAATAACGCAGAACTGCTATCAATAAAGGACGAGAGACATACGATTATTTAACCTGTACATTTTAAAGTTTTCTAGCAGTAATCTGTTGATGGGTCTGACATGGTACTATCCGTGCCCACGTTCCGGATATTAGTTAGCCAGCATATGCTAGCACCACTTCAACATCGTTCCTAGTGGAACGGCTGCGACATTTTCTTGAGAGATGTCAATCGAAAGCCGCTGAAGACTAAACCACCTTGCTCTTTCACCAGCGGAAGCTATAAGGCGTTGAGACACCTTGTGAAACAGTTCGTTGTACAGTTAGTTAGCTGACCTCTCGTAATGTCTCGAATAAGCTAGTATATACATGTTTCAATGACTGCCATTTTCGTCTTATTTTATATATATATATATATATATATATATGGTTACAAATCCAAATTGTTATGTAATTACGTCTAATATGATAAAAATATTGTGATGTAAGCTATAACGAACGCGTTCCCAACTATACATTTTTTCCTCTTAACCCGTTTGTTAAACTGGATCTGTAAAACAAAAACAAAAAATATATATATATTTATATTTATATATATGGTAAACTCCGGCAGTTTGCTCGTGAAGAAAGCTTCCTAGAGCAAGAAATAGGCGCTATTTCCTATCCGCCCTTGCAATAACGCATTTTTTTATTATTCACAATCATGTCGCTGTGAGCGGCATACAGTGGCAACAGTGTATCCCCACACGTCCCCCAGCCGAGACCTTTTCGGGTTGATCCTTAGCCAATATTTAATGTCCACGGAACCGCTTTTCGCATTGCTTCATAAACTGACTCCCGTCTACATACTTATATATGTATATACATAGTGTGTTCAAAACGTATCGCGACTTTTGTGTTTTTTCAAAAATTATTCATTTATTCATGAATATCTATTTTGTCCCCTTCAAAGTAATCCCCATGAGATATTATACACTTGTGCCAACGGTTTTTCCAATCTTCGAAGCACTTCAAAAAACCATTTTTTTTATCTTGTTCAGCTCCTCCTTCGATGCCGTCTTTATCTCGTCAAGCGTAGCGTAACGTCGTCCTTTCATGGGCCTCTTCAGTTTAGGGAACAAGAAAAAGTCACAGGGGGCCAGATCTGGGGAATACGGTGGCTGCGGCATCATTAGTGTGTTGTTTTTGGCCAAAAACTCGCGCACAAGCAACGATGTGTGAGCAGGGGCGTTATCGTGGTGCAAAAGCCAATTTTTGTTCTTCCACAAATCCGGGCGTTTCTGGCGGATTGCTTCGCGCAAATTGCGCATAACTTGCAGGTAATATTCCTTATTGACCGTTCTACCCTGTGGCAAGAACTCATGATGCACCACGCCCCTGCAATCGAAGAAAACTGTCAGCAAAACTTTCACATTCGACCGAACTTGGCGCGCTTTTTTCGGTCTTGGTTCGTGCGGCAGCTTCCATTGAGATGATTGAGCTTTGGTTTCCACGTCATAACCATAAACCCACGATTCGTCACCAGTTATGACCCTCTGGAGCAAAGTTGGGTCGTCGCGGACAGAGTCCAACATCTCATTAGCAATGTTCATGCGATGCTGTTTTTGGTCGCAATTGAGTAATTTTGGTACGAATTTCGCGGCGACCCGTCTCATGCCCAAATCATTGATAAAAATCGAATGGCACGAGCCAATCGATATGTTTAGGTCCTCAGCAACTTTTCTAACGGTGATTCGACGATTGGCCAATACCATTTTCTCCACTTCATTAATTTTTTCGTCTGTTGTTGAAGTGCTCGGGCGTCCGGCACGCTCTTCGTCGTTCACATCTTCTCGGCCTTCTGAGAACATTTTGTACCACCGATAAACGTTGCTTCGGTCCAAGGTAGCTTTTCCGTATGCCACAGTCAACATTCGGAATGCATCCGCGCACTTAATTTCGTTTTTCACACAAAATTTGATACAGGTTCTTTGATCCCTTTTTTGAATAGGTAAAAATCGAAGACGATCCAAAACACGTGCAAGCAAAGCAGCTGTCAACAATTAAGTGAACATTCAAAATGGCCGAGCTTGTCGGCATAAGTGAGAGACATGAGTACCAACATAACGCCACAAAAAATCGAAATTCGAATATACGTAACCCGCGAAAATTCAAAAGTCGCGATAACGATTGAACACACCTCGTATATATAAACATATATAAGTATGTATATATATATATATATATATATATATATATATATAAACATATATAAGTATGTATATATATATATATATATTTACGCTAATGTTCTAACTTAACTAACACACTTCCACATAGATGCGTGGAGCGTGCATGCGTGCCACGCGAACGACAAGCCACTCGAGCGTACGATTATTGAGCCGTTGTTCGTACAAGAACAAGAACAATAACGATACTGTTATCGCTCGGCTGACTGCGTCGCGCTCATGTCAATGCATACTATTTTTGTGGACGGCTGTAGGTATTCCTCTCTGCCGATCTGTCTGTCCGTCTTTCTATATATACCTATATATCTATCTGGCTATATATTAACCTCGCTATATTTTGTCTGTGCGATGCACGGCCGTGCATGCCTGCGTGCATCGCCCTCTATAGGTATTCATGTGTACGACGGGTCGGACGGACGGCAACGGCGTTCGACATTCCATTGCCAGAACGACGCGAGAAATGAAGACAGACAGACAGACAAACAGACAAATTGATGCTGGTTCTCGTTTTTCGAAAGTCGTCGCCATTGTCGTCGAAGCCAATACCCACGCCGTTCGCCCACTTGCCGACGTGCTCGGCTGTTTTTTTCCCGCATATATCCACACCGTCGGATCTCGTCCCGGACTCATGCAATATCCGTACAGGGTACACGTTCACAGCGTCCTTGCTTGAGACGCAAAAACAAGACATAGGGCCAGAGAGCTGATAGCTATTATAGCTCCGCGATATCGGCATCGGCCCTGTGAGGGGACGAGAGAAAGAGTTAGTACGGAAGGAGAGAGAGAGAGGGGGGGGGGAGAGAAAGAGCGCTCCAGAGACAAGGAAGAAATACGCGCTCTATGTAAGTTGCGTCTTGCAGTGTTTATTGCGAAGCACTAAGTAGTGCATTTATTGGGCGATAATAGCAACACTTTACTTTATGGGTTGAATCAATGTATTATTCAGTAACCAATATTTGGTTTATGCGCATATGTGCTACAGCTCTCTTACGTTACATTCATTAGCGATGTTGCTTTTGTTGTTGATGACTGTTGAAGATGATACAGATCACACGATTTTCCGCATCGCTTGCATTCGCACTCGTGCGATATTTCAGGCAATTCATTAAACCTCATTGATTAACAATGTACAACAACGGTAACAATAAAACTGACGTGAGAGTTATGAGAACAACTACAATATACCCCCCCCCCTCCTGTTTGTCTGCGTGTGGTGCTCTCCCATTTTCTTGCAGCCTATTATTACCGAATACTACATGTCTAGTAATGCGCGTATTTTATTCAGTACACTATCTTCTCTAGCCTGATATGTTTAAATTAAAGTTTTTGGGCTGACTCTCAGCCAAGATTTGACGTCCACGGGACCGCTTTTTTCGCGTTGCTTTATAGATGGACCCCCATAAATACAATTGTGCAAAACATAAGGGTGGAGTTCGAATTCCCGGATCTATGGGTCTCCTCCGGTCGCGAGGCGCAGGCGAATGCGCCCACCACGCCCCCACCGGGCTCGACATTATAGGATACTGTTAATACTACTGTCTGTATGTTTAATAGAGGCCCTTGACCGGTTTGTAACGATATTAACGCTTTAGGTAGAAGGCGTTTAAAAACGTAAAATCTAGATTGTATATTATTTTACGTTTGCTATTTTGTTATATCCCTTCAGAAGGTCCAGCCTTGTTTTTCAATACTTTCTCGAAGTTGCAATTACGCTATGTAAGTTGCGTCTCGCAGTGTTTATTACGAAGTATTAGGTATTAAATATCTTAACACTATACTTTATTGATTAACAATGTACAACAGCGATAACAATAAAAAATATGAGAACGACTACGATATTACTACTTACGGCATTACAGCCAGGTGCTGTCTCATGATTCTGTTTATTTTATGCTTGCTTGTTTTTGATTCCTTCGAAAAGTTCTTGTTTTTTTTCGATTTCCGTGGAATTGCAACAATCTTGGTTGGTCTTTACTAGATTGCTTGTGATTTAGCTTAAGTGCCTGATGATTGTTTTCGACTGAGATCCTGAATTGTGCGTTTTCTCCGCTCAATGAAATTTAGCAAAACTATACACATCTAAGAAATAAGTAATTTTTATCTTACCTCATATTACTATTTGCCCAGTCGAAACAGCGAACTCTAACCATATCAAACATACATCTAGAAAAAGTGTAAGAACCATGGTGTGCGAGCACATTCGCATACAAAGTCGCAGTCTCAGCAGAACTAGACTTAGATATCTATCACACTTAGGGACGTAGAAGCTTAGATAACTATCACACACTTATCACGTTAGAAAGATAAAATGCTATGATTGCCCTTGCACTGAATACACGAATAAAAGCTTTAGTCACTGTTTATACATTGACATGTTTTACATGGATATATTATTTGTTTTTAGTACTCGCATACGCACGTGTACAAACAAACGGTACCGCTCTATGTCGCCTAGGAGCTATATACAAACGTGTGGGAGCATGCTAGAGGAAGTTCGAGAACTCATTCCGCAATCTGGGCCAAATATAATCTCCGGGCCTGTTTCACTTACAAATCCTATACTCGCTGTTTTAGATACAGCCAAGCAGAGGGCAGAGGGAAGTGAAGCGCGCCTTTCGGACCTAGTCGTGTGACGAAACCCAATCTCCTCGCGGAAGAAGGGATTTCGACATAATTTATCTTGGCGCGGATTTTTTTTCACACGCCGATCGGTCACCAAGAAATTACCTCGATTTGCTGGGGAAATTTTAGAAGTACCTGAAAGGAGGAAATATATACAAACAAATCTTACTTTGCTTGCCTAAGGTTGTGTCTGCTCCGTTCAAATTCGTGATCGATGAGACTGGGTATGAAAGGCTATGGCCTTACGACGCAACAAAAGCTTTAAAAGGGCCACAGACACAATATTTCAACCACATGAGAAACTACCGACGTAATGAATAAAATACACACAAAACGTGGCGGTAAAACGAAACGCTATGTGACATGTAGACTATCGGTTGAAGAGCCTCGTGTCAAGATAAGTTATTGGGTTAAGCACATTAAAAGACGTTCCCAAACACGTAGACGTCTCTGTAACTCAAACTCCTATGCGAGACATATCAAATCGACATAATATATATTGTGATTTAAAGATTCTAAATTTCAAATTTCAAAGTGTTTTCTCTGATCAGACATCTTGTCCTTGTGTGCATATACAATGGGCTGATTACTCAGAAAACATAATTGGTGTTTGGAGGACTTTTTGGAGAATGTTTTGGAGGACATCAAAGCTAGTGAATTGTATGGAAATTTGATCGTAATCTTGGGTGACGGCAATGACCAAGCAGTGTCTTGTCCTGTATTTATCGTATTGTTTGCAGTCGGTGATATTTGTCGGAGGTTATTTTCTAAAATACAGCAAATATCTCGTTAAACTTGCGGAAAACTGGGATCTGAGTACACACGCATTGCTAAGTTGTTTGTATCAAGATCAGATTCACTTTAAAGCTTTGTACGTAGGTTTCTGACATACCATGTGGTGTCGGTACCCGCAAATTTCGATCTTTCATCGTTTGACTCTTTAATTATAAAATCGAAAAAGCGATTAAGAAAATCATGTTTTATAATAGGACGAGACCAGCTAAAATGCGGTGGTTGAAAACCGTTTGTAAGTCTCTTAGTGAGCCAAGCCAAGCACATTGAAAATGATTGAACTATCTTATTGGTAAGACAATAAGGGCAATATTCATATTACATGCGCTATAATGACTGAGAAGGTAAGCATAAGCCACGGCTGCTTATTATCAAACGTTTAGTTAACTTTCCATTATTGCGCTCCCGACAGTGTAAATTCGTATGCTGTTGATAATACTCTGTCAAAGTAGGCTCATGAAAACACGTATTTATAATTGGACGCAACATTAAATGCACTACTGATAAGCTATTAACTACTTCTTTTTGGTGCTACTAGCATAGTCGAGGATATGCAAATGTAAAGGCACTGTCAATCGTAGTACCGAATTATTACAAAACATATCATCTCTCAATAAAGAGATGACACATTCGGCTCATTTGTACTGATATTTTAAAATACAACAACAGTGCATGTTAAACAACTTACAAAGGTAAGAACACTCTAGTTTACTAAGAAAACAGTGCTTAGTGTTCACGAGATCATGGGTATAAATCAAGGATCTAGATAAGACGAATGCCGAAATTGACTATTATCGGTCAGGGTCAACGAAGCACAAAAAATATCCGTATACATTTATATCAATAAATAGATAAGTAGATGATGATGATTATTATTATTATTATTATTATTATGGAATTTAATATATACATGTGAATGTTTAAATCCACGGCACCGATGGCTCACTCCTCATCTATCACTCGTGTTCGAGTGGGAGTCTTGCTCGACCCCTGACGCGAAGACGCGGATCCATCCAGTCTTTCATAGTTCCGAGCACCGAAATCGCGTTACCTCTCTGAATCTCTAAGAAAAGCCGTTGGCAGAAGAAAGTGCCCGCCCTCTTGTCCATCGTAGCCTGCTGTAAAGCGTCGCCAACCTGGGAAATTAGCGTGGTTGTGAGGGGCCCAGGGCCACTAAGCGAGAAGCGCCGGGACCGACAAGGGAGGAGGTCAGAGAGTCGGTCACCGTCGCATCCCACACCAGGGAACGACCCTTGTAAAAAGGTATCAAAGTCAAGCCGTCGGGCCGCTTGCCATCGTCTCTAGAAAGACCAGGCGGTTCCAGGACGCAAGGGATTCCGGCCTTTCGCAACGACCTTGCAAGAATGTCATTCAGAGCGGTGTGACGTGGGCGCCGGCCCGCCGAGTGAGCGCAAGACAGGCCGTGTCCGGCCAGGCGTCCGACAGGCTCGCCACAAGTGCATCTGTGTGGCTCTACCAAATCAGCTCCCAGTCTCAGGCCAACGCAGATCCGGGTGGATTGGTCGTCAAGGGGGGTACCCAATGAGTCAGCGGGGAGTGCGTGTAGCCAGTCGCTCGCTCCTGGGCGAGCGACGGCAAGGAGGCGCGCCCTATCCTGGTCGTCACCGCATTCTTCAAACAACTCAGTAAGCGAAGATTCGTGTACCTTCTTGGCCCAGGCCCTCTGGCAGGCAAGTCTATTCATATCAGGCGGTGAAGCTTGGAGTCCAGCCGCTATAGCGTCGCGAGTTGCCTCAAACAATGCCCAAGCCCCCGGCGGGAGCAGGCTTTGGACATGACTCGAAGTAGCGTGCATCGAGGCGGCCACGGCAGGGCCTGCCAAGGAGCGGGTCGATGGAAGACCAAGACCGCCCATGGAGGTGGGGAGAGCCGCCTGGCGCACCTCTCGTTATTATTATAATTATTATTATGCCAGAAGCAGGCTGGTAATATTTAATAGCTCTGTCCGAAGTGGAACTTCTACGCAAGTATCATGCTCACTCTAGCCGATCTGCCGCTGCTGTACTGTACGTCTGCTAGCTTTCTCAACGTTCGGTGGTACTGCAGCGTCGCTCTTATAATAATTAATTCTAGCGCCGGTGAAATTGCAGCAGATAGCCGGCGACCCTGACACTAGAAGGCATGTGGGCTTAACTACGCATATGTACCCTTCAAAAATCGATCGTTCTTCCAATTTGCAAACTTAGGCCAAGATTAGATATAGTATAGGTATACAAATGCAATGACCAATCGCCGCGTACAGCGGGCTAGACGGCCGTGTTGGCAGGTTGTTCTGTGACGCAGCGAAGTCGACTAAATCACATGGCAGACCTTCCATCTATTTGCCTGTCGGCGAGGCCTTTTTTTTGTCTAGTACCATTTGACACACCGTGGCCAAAGTTGCGGCGGCGCACAAGTTTTCACGAAGAAAAGACTTACGCTTGATATAGGGGGGATGGGAGTGCAAAAGCGTGAAAAAGAAAGAGAGACTTCTCACAACCTCGTTTAGATAAGTGACTGAAGAGAGCCAGACAAATAGACAGATAAATAGACAGACAGAAAAAGCCAGGGAGATGATAGACGCACAGATATTAGAAGACGAAACGAGAGAAAAAACGAAGCTGCTAAAGAAAGAAATCCCATCTACTTTAGCAGCGGCGACATCTCGGCCACCGCCACCTCCACCTCTACCACCACGTTTACTACTGAATGCGCTATGGGCTACTTTACTACTATGCAAATGCACGACCATCACCAACACTACCACCACCACCAACACCAACAACAAATCCTCTATCTCATATCATCCACAAAGTTTGCAGTCATTTCAGCTCACGCAGCACGACGATATGAGCGGAGGAACGTGACACTTTGGCAAACTCCTTGGTCACCTTGCGGTCGCTTTTTTTATGAGTGTCGCCTCGTCTCGTACAAAACCGTCAGAACGACCGTAGAGGCAACACAATTTATATCACCCCTCTATTGCCCTCTTTGTTTCTCTCTCTTTCTCGGATCTTTCTGTGTGCCTCATTCAGCCTTCGGACGAGCACCACAGCAAGTCTCAACCAACTCTGGGACGACAGACTCGATCCCAGACGGCGCGCCGCAAAGCCGAACATGCGAGAGAAAATGATGAGCCATTTTTCCCTACCATCATCCACACTCGTAGGCCACACCACGACGACGACGACGACGAAGCCCAAAATTCCGCCTGTTCCAGTTGTGAATGAAGCTCATTGTGTTTGGCTGGCTTACTCGAAGGCGTGAATCGGCTTGAAACACGCTAACGCGAATTTAATGTTTGCACCTGCACACCTTGCACTCGTAGCAATGCATGGACTAATTAGAACATTCGCCATCGTAGTGACAAATAAAATTACGTGTCTGCAAGTTGCACGCGGCGTGCGTCTGTGGCGCGTATATATATATATATAAACGTTTACTTTATATATATATATATATATATATATATATATATATATATAGATATATATATATATATATATATATATATATATATATATATATATATATATATATATATATATATATAAAGTATTTTATTTACACGCATCAATGAAGAAAGCTTTTCGCTATATGTGCGGGTACCTGGTCGCACGATACCGATTATAGGTGCAGAGAAAAGCCGGTCGGTTTGTCAGCCAACAGCCAACTGCGTTCAGACGGCCTGGATCTAGTTTCATGGACTGAAGGTGGCTGCCTTGTGTACGACGTCACCGTGTTGCCACTCCTCATTCTCGCCATACCAGCCGGGAGGTCAAAGCAGCCGCTCGCCTTGCTGAAGATTGCAGATTGGCAAAAAAATGATCGTGAACTGGAGCAAAACTTTATCGTTCAACGAACCGCCTTCGAGACATTAGGCCGAATGGGAAAAATCACAAAGATAGCTATCTAGCGAAGCTGGGGTCCAGAGTCGCTGCGTCAGCCGGCGATAGAAGTGCATGGTAGCTTTTGCTACATAGAATATTAGTTGAAAATCAACGCGGGAACGCCGCGTCGATAATTAGTTCATTGCCCACGGGCAAGGGATTCTCCTTTCTGCCGTAGCCGAATCGCGCAGGCGTCAAACAATATATGTGCAACTATAAGACCTAAATACATATTTTTATCAGCTGAAGTATGTTATTTACATGCATTTATGAAAAAAGCTTTAGGCTTTTTAGTTTAGCACTCATGGAAGATGTGCAGGTACCTGGCCGCGCAATACCGATTATAGGTGCAGATAAAATCGAAGTTACTGTGCGGTCATTGTCATTAGAACACGCATATGATTTTCTACATTCTATATATAGATGTCGTTTGTATCGACATTTTGTCTATAATTTTTTTGTGTATGTATATGAACTGTGTCCCCCATTAAGTGCAGTAGACAGCGGGTCGGCCTCTAAAGCTTCCACCGACAGTCGTTTTTATTTTCCTCAATTTGCTACTCCCTAGTAGAGCCGAAATTAACAAATTTGGTTAGAGTTTCTATGGCTTTTGAGACAAATGTCCCTCTCTCTCTCTGTCTTACACGATCTCTACATCCCTTGATGCTGCTGCCAGCGAACCTGCCGCATGGCCCCGTTACGACCATAATCCGCGCAGGAAGCAGTGCCTACTACTGCTGCGACTAGAGTCTCGAGGCGTGGTCTAGTGGGGGACTGCCAGTGCGCTAGTCATGGTTGTCATGATCTACCGGGGTGTCATCGCCGGTTCAATCCCTGTTGTTGGTCGAATTTTCTTTAAGCGATGCTTATTGAGAATAGATGATAAAGAGTCATACCGCTGAGAGTCAGCGGCCATGCTGCCACAAGGACTGTTAGGGAAACCCTAGATATCTTAACATATCCGGCCCTCGGTGCATTAAAGATATACCTCAGGTGAAGCGCCAAGCCCGTAGGGGACGAAGGAAAGTCTAAAAAACAACCTCCTTAAAAACCTTAATTCTAGAGTGTCGATAACCGATTGCCGAATAGCGTCGAACCATCGTTTGAGAAGGCCGCGTCTGCTTGGTCATCGGCCTCCGGCAAAGTATTCTCGTAAGAATTACAAATGAAGCAGGGCGCCCCCTGGAGAAAACCCCGTGCTGCTGCATACTATGGCAGCGCCTTAAACACGTATTCGTAGGTCCTTCTTCAATGCTTATTGAAACGTTGACTATGTATCTTTGTCTTCTCATTTTTCATTTCCCCTTCTTCTCATAGCGCTACTTGGAGAGTAGGTATCATAAGCTGGCGTAGAGCGGCGTATGTGAGGACAAAAAGTAACACTTGTAACACTGGTAAATGCCAAAGCGCAAAATTATGCAAGGTACCTTGTACGTGCTGTTATTCACTGCTTGTTACATCGCTTAGGTGCATCGATCGGGAATCTCTGTCAGAGTGTCTTAAAGCGGTCTCTATAAGAGTAGTTTAATTATTCTCTTCCTTGAATAATAATAAAGCTCTTGAATAAAAACAGCGTATTACCTACTTACTATTGTGCTACTACAACCGTCTTGTCATTAAGCCAAATTGAGCAGCCATACAAATAACTGGACCCAAATATAATCTAACCTCTTTTGCCCAGCCGCAGAAGCAAAGAAAACATCACGCGTCACACATTGGGACAATGGTACCGAAGTGCGGTATATCGTAAGCGCTGCGAGCGACTGACTATCCAGACTCGAAGTTTGTCCAAACGGCTTGCCCGTTCATTAGACGCATCATTGTCAATTCTCTGAGCCTCTCGAACTAACTCTTAATTGAAATAAATGCTTTAAGGCTAGACAGGGCAGCGGGAGTTTCTACAAGGTTAAATTCAAGTACAGGACTATGGAGTCAATATTGAACTTGCGACTGGTAATATTAGAATTGCGCGCATTCATTACAGTACCCCGTATTTACAAACACATACACACACATATATATATATATATGGGGAAAATGTGTACGTAGTGAGTGTATACTATATTAGTGAAGAGTGCACTCTGGGAGATACTTCGGTCGAGTGTCTGAGAGATCGGATTCCTTTCAGGCTGAGAGCAATACAACCAAGGCAGACTGCGTACAGCAGAGGCGCCTATGGCCGAAGAGTATATTGAGTGCACTGCCACCGGCAACGGCGACGATAGTGACGTGTTATCGCATGATTGTTTTGGCTGCAAGCGGCGCAGATAATCTGGTGTCGTAAAGACAACCGGCCTAGTTGACTCTGAGGGGTTCAGCACCGCCTCATGCGAGCAACGACATTTCGATAAGCCTCGGCGTTGAAACAGGGACCACCGTTTTCTTCAATACTAACTTTAGGAGACAACCAACCGTCGGGTTTGGCGCGACGTTTTAATATTTTATAGAGGTTTAATGCTTACAATAATCGGAAAGATCTACACTGTGTCTCCAGACTGCAGAACTGCTGTTACTATCCAGTCAAATTCGGTCTGGGTAAAAGTCGTAAAGAGTGAAATTACGCCGCTTAGAGTGTCAAAAGTGGCCCGTATCGGCTTCCTGTCATCCAGTTACCGCTAGAATCGAGAGGGTCACTCAGTGTTCGACGAATACGAGCTTGCCCGCGAACTGGCGGATCTCGGGGTTACTTAAGCGCGTCGACAATATCGTTCGTACTTAAACGGGAGGGTGCCGGCTATAAAAATAATTCTAAACTTTCTCGCCAGCCGTGTCCGTTTTTCTGGACCATGGATTTAACTCGGTTACCCTAGAACCGGGCAAAACAAAGCCTGTTTTTAGAGCTTAAAACCAGAGCACTTGGCTGACAAGTGTCTGGAAAAAGCTCTGCTGCGGAGGCCCGGATCATATCGCTTATTCCTGTAGGGACGTTTCAAGAAGTGACAGTTGTCAGGGATCTCACCGGACGGGGTCCACCCTATACCCGCAGCTGGTATGTCTGCAAGAGAAAAGCTAGAATGTGCAGGCTGCTTGCGCGCTTTAGCAGGTTAAAGCGGATTATTTTCAGACGGTCGTCGATAGAGCTGTGCGGTTTCTCCCGGCTTCTGATCAAGGGGGCCCGTCGCTTGAAGTACAGGATCTTAATTGCACCTGGCCAGCAGTGCGAGTTGATCCTTAGGTCTTTCCATATAAGCTCAGACAAATTCCGAAGGTTTAGAAGAGGAGACGCGGCTACAGGTCCGGGGCAGGACTTAATGTTCCCGCCGCCCTGAAGGCCACGAGAACCAGTAGGTCTCGCCCAGTCAGCTACACCGGTTCATCGCTCTCGGAGCTGGCGCCTTGTAATGGCAGATCACGGAGACAGCGGGGGTTCGCCAACCCGTGCTTCGGGCAGTCGGTCCTTAACAGGTCTACCTGCTCAACTTACGGACTTTCGTTTACAAGGAGAGGACTGTACAACGACACGTAACGACTAAGCACGAAGGGGTTACCCATAATAATGACGCCGAGTCACAGCGCTCGAACTCTTAGCTTAATAGCCAAAGAGATCACCAAGATCTTGTATTTAGTCGCAGAGAACAACGACGACACGGCCTGGCCTACCTTGTTTTTTTCGCGCCGGCTGTCCTTCGCATCTCTGATGGTAGGAAGAGCGACCAATCATTAGCAGTTGTCGTCCGAAAGGACCTCCGCGACTTTTTTAACAATGGTAATGAAACGGCAATTTCATATTTTAAACGGTTTGGCCTTGTCGTGAATCCGACTAAGACGAAAGTCGTCTTGTTTCACACACCTCAGCGGGCATCGAGGCTGAAACTGGACACAGGTAATATATCCCTTCAAGTGGGCGGTGCAGGTGTCCCTCTGAGTTGAGAAGTAAAATGTCTCGGTATCACGCTTCATGAGAACATGAAATGGGAAAGTCACGTTCGGTCGAGCGTCAGGGTCTGCTGTGCTGTGGTGGCATCGCTGGCCCGTCTGAGGAAGGCCAAGGTCTCCCGCATTGTTCTGGTTCTTGTATACAGGGCGCTCCTGGAATCGATTCTAACCTACGGAATCACTATTTGGGGCGCAACCTACTCGGGAACCCTGCACTCGTTGCGAGTGATACAGAACAATGCGGTGCGAGCCAATACTGGTCTGTCTCGTCGGGACGACGTGTCGCCATGGTACGGCAGACTCGGACTACTCAAACTCGATCAGCTGGCACGATTAAATTTAGCCGTGCTTGCCCATAAGGTGGTTAAAGGCAAACTCCCTTTAGGTTGCGAATTCGAATTTCAACTCACCCCCTTCACGTCTCAGCGATATGAGGGCCAACTTAGGGTTCCCAGATGCAGATTGACCTTAACGCAGCATTCTCTAGCCTGCATGCTGCCAAAAGTATGGAACGAGCTCTCGCAGGACCTCCGAAATACGGAGCGGGTCGGTGTTTTTAGAAGACGTGTAACAAAGGAACTAAATGCTGAAAACAATTGTTCTTAGTTTTTAAATCAGTAAAATATCGACACTGTGCAAGATTAGATTATATAAGTTTGTGTGTGTATATAATATTGTGATTACACTTGACAGATGCAGGTGATCCAACGATAGGTATTTTTAATGAAATATGACTTTGACATAAATTGTGACAGATTGCCTGTAAAAGAGCATGTCAATAAAACAACCTGATGATGATGATGATGATGGTAGTGGCCCCCAAACGTACGTTTCTGACAACGGGTTTATATCGTTATATCGTACAGCTAGCTTTTACCTCCCAGCTCTCGAAAGCAGGCACTTCTTCGGCAGCCTGGATCCTAATCTCGAATTAGAAGACAAGCTGGTGCAGAAGCCTAGCGAGACGGCTCCCTGCTCCATAAGCATCTCCCACGCCAGCACATCTGACTTGGCCTAGCCCTTTTCACGTACCTTTGCCGTCAACCCTATTAAACGACAACGTTCGGCCTATCATAAAAAAAATTTGGGTAGCTTAGCTGCTGAGAGCAAGAATGTCAAGACGGATCTAGAGTTGCCCGGCGTCCCCCCACTCCCGCACGTTAGTAAACCTCAGTTTATCCGCAGACGCACGCCAACAAGCGTTACTACCCGCTTTTTGCATACAAACATGTAGTTTAGTCCGCAATAATTTTGCATTTCGAGATGGTACATAATTACAATACAGTCGTCATTATAAACAATCTGAACGCTTTAACGACCGTCCCACCGGGAGAAAAAGTGGAAAGACCGCCGATTTAGCGCATATCTGCGAGCAGAACCAGCAACGACATTGATTGCTAAGTTGGTGAAATCCTTGGGTCGAACATACCAAGTGATGATAGCCATAAACAATGTACCTTGTGTACACGTGCCGGTTAGTGCATGCCATTCCATCCTAAAGTTCCTTAGCAAGGTACGCATCTAACTGCGCTACTTCTGCCGAGGCCTTGGTCACTTTTCCCTGCTACTCCAACAAAAAAATGGCTGATGTGGTCCTGTAATAGGTGACCTAAGGCTGACTCTGATTGTTTTCACTGCCTGCCCGCAACCCGCCAGCAGGTACAAGAAGCTGTACCTTGCCGTCCGCGGTAAGCAAATAATCTGCTTAATTATTACATTTGCTTAGATTTATTATTCAATATTATGGTCACAGGGAAATGCGAATAACTTACACTTGGGTTTCTGAGGAGTTCTACCAGCCGTTTAATATATCTTGGGAAGCGTCACTCTAGCTGCGCAAAATTTGCCACTGAAAGATGGCCCCACACCCTGCTAAGGCTGTAGCACCAACATTGGCACAATCTTAAGATTAAAAAGACGCACGGCCGCACTCAAAGACAGTCGCCGAGGATCTCTCACCTCTGTGTGAAAACGTCCAACGAAAGCTCTGCAGACGCTACCGAATGTGTATAGTGGCTCGCGGAGACACGTTCGGGCAGTTACTGTAAGATAATAAATAGTGGTGTGTTTTTTCTAGAGCTATGACAGCTATGAGTGGTTTATCTGAGTAGATCCTTTATGCATGCGCTCAATCTCGACATATTTGCCGAAAAATCTTAACTACTCCGCAACCACGGCTCTCATTGACATAGATGTGGTACGAGTACATAGCGCTGTGAATGAATGTAGGGTTATGATTTCGAGGTATTAGACATAAAGGCTAATAAAAGAACTTCATTTTTGCAAATTAATTAATCTTCTAAACGACTACGTCGCATTTTCTGCTCAGCGCTATATGTTCTTCAGAAAAAGCAGAATTTTTTCAGTGCTTAGTTTTTGTGTAGGATAACAAGTTACCTCGCAACAGCACATTTTATGCTCCTATGTCGGGCAAAAACACCAGTGTCAAATATTGTAGTAATTTAACTTTCACTCCAAAACAAAACTTCTTAAAAAACATGTTTCATAAAAAAATATATTTGCTTGAACGAGCTCTATAATTATTATTATCGATTCTCCGATTTTTTGTACATCTTATTTATGTAGGTCCGCCAGCTAATTCAATACAGAGCGTGGGTAAGATCATTCTTTTGTGTATGCCATTGTCAAGAGTCCAAGGAAGCTTCTGAAAGTGCCCTTAAGAAAATTTACAACGGGTGAGGCCGGCGAGGACCCCCAGGTCGTGAAACGTGTAAAAAAGCTTTTTTTATGATCCCGAAACTTGGTTGAGGAAACGCGCAGATCAGTTAGGCGTACGTGCCGGCACAATACCTAAAATGCCAGCTTATTATTCAAACACCTTATTAACCTTCCCAAGTGTTTTTATTCCCTTCACAATAGCTCTCGCCCGCTGCAATGCACTTGTGCCACTTTCTTACTCTTCGCGTAATTTTTAAACGCGTCTTTCGGGATCGCGCTGAGTTGCCCCTTAATGCTGCGAATTTTTCATTATTTGTTCAATAGTCTTAAAACTATGTCCCTTCATTTTTATCCGTGGGGACAGGAGAACATCGCTCAGAGCAAGGTCCGACAAATTGCGAGGCTGCGAAAATATAGAAACCAATTTGTTTAGTAAATAGTCTGAAACAAGTAACCATGTGTGCGCCGGTGCCTTGTCGTGATGAAGGCTCCAAGAGTTGTTTACCCAAAGGTCAGACCTCTTGCGTCGGACATGCTCTATTCTTAATACTTCCTCCTAATTGACCGTAGAACCAGATGGCAAAAATTATTGGATATGATTGAAAAATCGGTGTTGGATCTGCTCTGTCTCAATTTCTTACATCGACTCTATCCCTAGAAGTACCCCTGAGATGATTAAGCTTTGGTGAGGTCGCCATACACTCACAACTCGATGTCGTGATTATCCATGACTGCCTTGTCTCCTGCAATCACCCTCTGAAGCAATCCAGGGTCTTCTACTACTGCCTGAAAACTCAATTCGGACATTTCCCGATGGGCGTTTATTTGTTGGCAATTCAACATTTTTTTTAATGAACTTCGCTGCCAGTCATCTGCCGCCTAAAATATCGGTTAATACTGTTATACCTGATCACAATTTATTTCATCGCATTGTTGTTATTGACTGGTTCTGTCGAATGCTTTCCCGAACGGGGGTAATTTTTGGCCTCTTCACGTCTGTCACGAAATCGACTATACTATGTTTACACAGTATTTTGGGACACTGCTCGATCGCCATAAGCAGTTGCACCACTTTAGAACATATGATTTCGTATTTAGCACAGAACTAGATGCAGATTTGTTGTTCGTCTATTTTCGACCCCTAAAAATTGCCAAACCTTGTTTCTTTTTCCATTTATTCAAATAACATTTAAATAGTAAACGCTTAATGGAGCATATGTGTAGCCGATGAATAGCACTACTAAGCAGAACAAATCGGAAAACCTTGATGGTTTCGGTCTGGCGGCTAGCATTGACGGTACCAGAACGTGTCGATCTGCTTTCGGCGGTATATATATATATATATATATATATATATACATGCACGGCTGGACAGCATGGACGTAAAAACATGTTGGCAACCAAATGCCAAACCTAAGGCGCACTAGCTTCTAGAATAGTGAGTGGTAAGCAACTCTCCGCGGCGTGGCCGCTCTCTGCTGTACACATCACTGTGCATCAACATCGTGGTTCCATCTGCTACGCTCGATACATACAAAAGCGCTTCGACCTTCTGACAGTGGTCGTCACACGAGTCGTCGTGTGACCTAATGTCGGGATCTTTTTTTTTGAAGTCTCGGAAATGCGTTATGCAGTTGCGCTGCTGGCAGCTAGCAGCAGCTAGTGTGGGACTCGCACCCACTAAAACCGATATCCTCACCACCCATCCCCCCAAGGTCCGGGACCTGCATTGGCATTACTTCAACAATGTCGACTTCTTAATGTCGGGAATTACGGGTGCGGAACGAACGGACACCCGCCTGGCCCTGCTGTCGGTCTGTCAATCGATCTCGGCCACCACACTATGTTGAGCCAGAAGAGGAGAGGCCCGAATAGTCTGTTGTGTTGACTACCAGCGACTGGGCTTCTTGGGATGGCGCGTTTACTACGCGCGTATTGCTCATACGAGTAGATAATGCGGTTATTTTTTTTTTTGCTGAGGTCTTCTGAGAGAGAAAGAGAGAGAGAGAGAGAGAGAGAGAGAGAGAGAGGGAGAGAGCACATGGTGTTCACTGCCGCTGTTTTATGATGTACTACAGAGATCTGCACACCTGCCTGGCGACGGGAGACGGGTGATAACTGATACGACACCAACAACGACTGTACAACTAACGACGCTTACAACAACAACTACTACGTCTTATGTATGAATGATATACAAATAATTAACGTTTTGTTGTTATCATTATTGCTGCAGTTGCTGTTGTTGTTATTGCTGTGGTTGGTGTTGTTGTTGTTAATGCTGTGATTGGTGTTATTGTCGTCGTCGTCGTCGTCGTCGCTGTTGTTGTTTTTGATGTTGTTTTCGTCATGTCATCGTGGTCGCTATTGTTGACGGTTTGTAGCCCAAGAAAGCTTACGGGTTGCTGGTAGCACCGTTAGGCCACATTCCCCAGCGAATGAATTCCTCTGCCGGATACAGACATTATTGCATACTAGACGCTGAGCCGCTTTCGATTTTCTTGCGCCTCTGCCTCCCCCCTCAGCCTTCGACGCCGAACACGGGACAAAAAACGAAAAGCCACAAATCGACATCAATAACAACGCGGCAAAGCTTCCCCCAACGGTTACTCCATTCTAAAGAAGACTGCATTGCATAGAGCTAGAGAGTATGGCGCTAGCTAACGATGTCTGAGTTGCATAAGCGTGTAATATCGTCGACCATGCCCGGCAACTTCTTCGGAATTCTTTGATATAGTGCAACACAAGAAGTCGCTTAACTCCCCCGCCGCTGGTCCGAATTGATAAGCACTGTCATTGAAAGCCAAGCAATTAGCGGCACGAAGAAAAATACTTATAATAGGTTGGACACGTTTTTTGTAGCGATGGCCAAATTATGAAAACTAAGGTTCTAAGGTCCATATATATATATATATATATATATATATATATATTAGGTTGCACAAAACGTTACTTGATTCTTGAAATGCCCATCACGTCTCTGAAAAGCCTGCTATGCCTTCAGAAAACAGACTAGGTGAGCTCTATGTAAGCGCAAATGACTGTACAATATTCGGGCCTTCGTAAGGTGATCTCATTTGTTGTTTTTGCTATAAACATTTTGTCAAAAACGACAGCAAATAATTTTGGTTTCGATAGGCAACTTTTGTATAAGTTTAAAAACGCTTTTCTACTGCGGAACTGTCCGAAATATTTAGAGCGTATTCGACCAGGACAGCATTTCAAAGACTTCGTGCGACAATTGGTTTGCCAAGCTCCAATCAGGCAACTTTAACCCTCTAGATAAACAAGAAGATAAACCAGATCCGTTTAACCCCGTCCTGCAAGGCTAGAACCTCGAGTAAAACCGCTTGCGTGAAGCTGTAGAACAGAATCCCCGACTGGCCAGGCGTGAATTAGTCATGGCCCTTGGGGTGTTCCCACGGTTTCGTGTCAAACTTGAGCCGATGGGTTTCTCACTATTTGAGCGACCGCAACAAATTGGAGCGTCCAACAAAATATCTTGGCCTTTCTTTTATTGGCCTACTAGACACAACAAGTTTGTTCTTAAATCGAATTGATACCTGTGAGAAAAATAGGGACGACATTGTGACACGCGTAAAATCCCCGTAAGCGCCCCAGACCAACCTCTTCCGAAGGCGCCGAAGAGACTAAGCCTATTGCGCAATCGTGCTTTGCGTTGGGTGGGCTAGGCATGACAAAAGTCACTACGAGTTTCTTTCGGGACCACACTTGCCAGGAATAGTAGATACGACTTTCTCCCCCTGACAATTTGAGGGTATGCGTAAGCAGTTTCTAGTCAGATAGGGGGACAGGGACATAACTGGCATGATTGCATGTGGGTTTACCCAGCCTACCACTTGGCGATCAGTGTTCTAATAACAGAGCCAACAAGTTTAGATAAATAAATGAGACATTCATGGATTATTTTGTAATATACTAAATTACCATTTTAATTATGTTTTTTTCACTGAATTTGAGTATAATATACAGCTCATAGGGTTTCTTTATAATGCGCTATCTTCTTTACGCTTCCGGCGAGAGATGTAATGCAACGATGTTTGCTCTAGCTCTGTGCATTTTACGGCATGGTACTTGGCACGCCTATGCAGGCAGAACTGGCAGGTGCACAACTCATCCTCCTTGTGAAAGACGGCATTTGAACATACTATGTAGTATTAACCATGCACTATTCAATTAAATAAGAAACGTATCATTAAGCACTGGCTATTTGAAATAAGTACAAATAAGTATTTATTGGGGTTCGCATAAAATAAGCCTTCTGAAAATATAAATTATGTGTCACAAATCCTGGCTTATTTAGGTATATTTAGGTACAAGCATGTGAAGTACGTGTGTTGACACACAATATATTCTTCCCTTGTCGATGATGCTTGGATGTATCGGTGCAAAACCGTACACGGGCATTAGCCTTATGGAAAAACAAATGAAGTCATGGCCATCGCACATGTTATCAATAAACACACACTTATAAAAAAAACAATTGTACCTGGTGTAAACGTGGCGACTGTCACATGCAGGACCAAACCAGTGGTACAAGGCATTGAAAAAAAACGTTGAAACCCCCGACCTTCTCTGTTCAACGTTAGACCCGTCTGCCCTGTTCAACGTTAGCTTCCCATTCCACAATAAAACATTTGTAAGGTAACGCACGCAGCATCTTCAGCCTTAGTCGGATTGTTTCAGTAACTGGTGGACAGGCTGACATGAGATACATAAAACGATTCCTTGCTCGAATAGGCAAGCAAAGCACTGGCTTTATATAGAATAAGAAACACCTCTCAAACTGGTTGAATTTCGACAGCGTGAGGTGGTTCCACGTCCTGTCAAGATAATACATCAATCCCGAAACAATCTTAAGCATAAAGAGCATCACTGCTGAGAAGACGGACAGTCTTCGGACAATGCCTACCTCCCCGTAAAAAGATGCAAGATCCTTCCGTACTGCCAGCCTTCCAGCTGCATCTAGTTAGAAGCCACGCAAGTGCAGTGTAGTTATACTCAGAAGGTCAACTCTCGAAGGAGTATTAGTTGGAGAGAGAACCGATTGGATAGCGTCAGCTACTAGGTTCAATGCAAACCGCTAGATTCTGATTTCTACACATGCAGCTCAGGCACAGAAGAATAATAAACAACAGATTTATTCCTTACTGTCGACGTTTAGCAGAGCAAAATGTACCCGCACAGAAATAATTCAAGCAATATAATGTGATACTAATCCCGGTGTGTTACAGCTCGATGGCATGTTGGATATAAAAATTTGGAATAATTTTTAGAATACCATTATCAGCTTTCATTTGTACTTTTTAGTATATGATTGCACATACAGTTCTTATGCATAACTCTCTTTGCTAACTTGTTGTTTTTATTGCAGGCATGTTTTTTTCGAGTAGCACCTTCGCACCTTTCATGTATGTCAGTGGTATGGATGTAGAAACACGTCCTGAAGGCATCTTAGAAATATAGGATTTAAATTTAAGTCCACGAAAACTTGACGTTAACAGACTAAATATTTATTTGAATAAAGCGTAAGCATATTAATATATATTTCTCTCTATGGAAACATATAGTTCACAGTCCGTTTTATCGCTACATACTAAACAAGATTACTATTCACTGTATCTATATATATATTTTTCACATAACTGGCCCAGAAGTGCTCCAGTAGGTCATAAAGTCAAAAGCGGGTTACAACTCTAGGTGATTGATTCAAGCAACTGCCGGCGGCTAAAACCCTCCAAACTCGGTGGAAAGTTCCGCACGTCGCATACCGCAACTTCCGGCGGATATCCGATATTGCCTTATCATCCGTAACGTACCGAGCTACTCTGGAGAAACGCTCATGCGTCCTAGAGGGAAGTCCACCTTGAGCGCTATGAATTGGGGTAGCAGCCCTATTTCACGAACGAAACCGTGTTTCATAAGCGCGTCTAGCACTGTTTGTAATAAGATTTTTTTCCCCTAGGCTAATGCCCGTGTACGGTTTTCCATGTCATGGCTGATTTTTAATCTACTCCGGCATTTACCTTGTCTAAATTGGAAATCATGCAAACCAATCTAAGAGTGGCCGGTCTGGGTCTCGAACCCAGGCCTTCCGAATGCAAGGCAAAGGCTTTGCCACTTAGCCATCTTGCTCGGTAAGACCGATAAGAACGATTTCAGCTACAAACAAAAAAACACAGGTGACAAAAGCCATGTTTTATAGTGCATGAAGAGTATTAAACCAATGAGTTGTAACCGTTCTTCCTCAAAACCAAACAGCGACACTGAATATTAGAGATATAAATTGGACCTTTACTTGACTGATATTTCCTAATTAATTTAAGTTATTAGAAAAATATATGTATATATATACATATATATATATATATATATATATATATATATATATATATATATATATATATATGTATATATATATATATATATGTATATATATATATATATATATATATATATATATGTATATATATATATATATATATATATATATCTATATATATATATATATATATATATATATATATATATATATATGTATATATATATATATATAATATATATGTGTCTGTAGTTGAACATCTGTGTATATACTGATCTCACGAAAGTCATATATATATTTCAGACTTCCGTAGGATCAGTATATACATAGTTGTTCAACTAACAGACATTTAATAGAATTCAGGTGTTCGTGCCACACATGTTTATAAATATATCACACCAAATATATGCGAATAAATTTGTACACTCCAATATATCTATGTACGATGTGCCAAAACATGTATACCACAAAATAAATTCTCAAGTGGCGATTTAGTGGAGAACCTATTTTATACACGGTCCCTGCAACATTCTCCAGATAAGACTGCCTACAAAGGAACCCCGGGTCTTCAACTTTCCAGTGGGGAGTGGTTCGGGGAATAAAGTAGGTGGATCGAATCCTGTGTACCTCGGCGTTTCCTGTATCCAAATTGGTCCGGCAATAAAGCCTTTTTGACCGTTGGAAATTGTCTTGCTTGATGATCGACTCTCCTAAGTGTGCGCTTCGATGCGGTGCCCCGAAAGAGATTCGGGCTATTCGCAGAAACGCCGGGATAGCAAGAATAATCTAGCGCGATGTTAAATCTCGCCTCGTATTTTGCCCCTCGTCGACTATCTAGTTGAATAACGGATATCTGAAGAGTGTCTTACCCACATCTACTCAGTGCTCATAGTAGATGCCGTAGACATTACTGCGCTTCCGCTTTGGGACACCTCCTCCTTCTCGAAAGGGGATTTCATGAGATGCTGATGCAAGGCGTAGATACTCAACCGTTGGTTCATACATGGAGACAATTGGGTTAAACAGAAGTAAAGTATAGCATTATATGTAATATAACGGTACTCCGACTCGTTTATGAACCATTATGGTCGTGCAACAATTAAGCATGCTTGCTCCTCTTCGGTCTACGTATTATGCAGATATAAGGCTCTACTTCCGCTTTTTGGAAAAGTCGAGCCTCCACTTCTTCATCAATATGAGAAGTGATTGTAAAATCAGGATTAATAAATAATCATAACAATTTTAATGAGGCTGAGATGACTGCATGCATTCCACACCAGGCGTACACCATAATGACTCAGCATTTTGTGCCCTAAGTAGAGCTTAAAGTCGATGCGATTTTGTAAATGCATATGCACTTTGTGCAGATAAGCTATAACGAATATAGAAAAAGCCGGTCATTAGGCGCACAGTTTTTTTTCCAGAAATAATGAATAATTATACTATAGGAAATGAACGAATCTATTATACTTGATTAATGCCATACGAAGATATATCGAATATAAGGCGTTCTGTCCAGATTTTGTGGGCTATATTTGCCGCTAATTGCGTTTGTGGGCTATTATTGCCTTTAATTGCTAGTCTGCGCTACTAACAAAAACGCCTATACCGAAAGCGAAAGTAAGGTAACTCTGGACGCCAAGACATAATGTACAAAGGGCAAATTTGTTATATTTACTATGCATTATACTCACGCCTTGTCTTGGCAACATTGAGTATGCTTGCTCTGTTCATGAAATGCGATTCGTCATTCTAAAATAATACTTTTATAACTGAATAAAAAGATGAGTAATTTAAACGACAAAATGTCCAGAGGTGTACTAACCGGTTGTTATGCAATAAATAGTTTAGCATAACTAACTCAATACATCGCAGTCTATTTGGTTGTCAAACGGAAGTGTTTTCATTACGTATGCGTCCATATGCCATATCAAAGGCGTCTTTATATAATTTGTTGATGATTTTGAGGGATTTGAGATACACCAATACTCGTAGGTGTTGGTGGCATTTTTTCCGATTGGAGGACCAAGAGCCGGAGGAAAATTATGAAGAAAGCCAAGACTATCACAAACTGGTAAGTAGATATAATAACGCTGCTTCTTATTGGCGAAACCGTTCCATTTTACACTAACTAACTCACTTACTTTACGCAAATATATATATATATATATATATATATATATATATATATATATATATATATATATATATATATATATATATACGGTTCCATCGCAAGTATTCGATTGCGCGCTTCCAAAGCCTGGAAAGTTTTCTCTAGGCCGTATCGATGCGGGGTGCTAATGATCTCAATGGTTCATTTGTATGGCTTAGAGAATCTCTCAAGGAAGCCGTTCCATTACGGTAGCACCAAGCATACGGTAATTACGTTGCCGATTGTATCATTATTCTACTGTAGGCTTAATCCTGTGATTAAGGAAAGTCGTCATGTAACTATATATATATATATATATATATATATTTATATGCATACATACGTAGCTTCTCTTTTCTATGAAAATCGGTTATTAAGATTTAATTTATGCAAACCTATTCTCATATATATTTATTGCTTACATTAATAAATAATGTTCATGGGTTATATGAATCATGTTATCACATAGTTCTTTTCACAATATTATCTCATTAAAACCTGCGCTCAGCCAAGAAACAAGCTGCAACTAGTTGGGTTGTGTGAGTCCACCTGGCCAGTCTTCATGCAATTAACCTTTGGTGAGCTGCTCCGAACGAGCCACCTGTATTGGAATTCATTACTGTTCAGCTTTAGGGTTCATTCCTTGATTGAATCCCAAAGAAGCGCCTTAGCCAGTCCTCTCGCCCAAGCTGGCGTGCCACAGGATTTTGAAACCACACGTGGCTGATCTAGGTAGAGAGGCTGACTTCCGTGCAGTTAAACGAATATTCGTGATGAAGAAATAAGAATGTTTTTAAAATTGGCAGATAATGGCTTCGAGGCGAGGACACTCTACGCTCTATACGAGTTGCACTCACCAATGCTGTAAAAATCTTGTCCCCTGGCGGGATAACTTTGATCCTTTATTTCCGAATAATTTATTTGTAGGAATTAAAGGTGATTATTAGATTTTATTTTATTTTTCCCTTGATGCTCTAACGCTTATATTTTAATAGAGTTTAAATTATGTGGCCTAAAATGAGAATGTGTGGTTTTCTGCTACTGGCACTACCAGAAGCAGAAAGTCGCCACCTTAAGGGCCCGTTACCGTCTGTGGCGCATCTGAGTGGTCAACAGCGAGCCCTTAAGCAACCAAACACCTCCTCTGCGGTGCATAGAGAGTAGGGACTCCACGGACCAACCTGGACTTAGCGGGAATAATTCTCTAAGGCCTCAAGACTACAAAAAGTAACTATACCTATGACCCGGCATTTTAGTTATACGTTGGCGTCAACTATGGGACATTCCCCTTTCAAAGTAGGGAAGTACCAGCCCACACTTAACAGCGACTGTGTTTCGGTGCCGTATACGCACGCCGAGCTTCACGTTTACTTCCCTACGATAAAAAGAGATTTTCCGCTTACGTATAACAAAAAGAGGTGGAAAAAACAAGAAAGGCCATATAACCGGTATCCAGCATCGCGAGCCAAATCAAGAACTGGCATGTATATACTATAGTGTTGTTTCAGCAGTGGATTTATCTACGTACTGATACGCGTTAAGAGAGAAAAACATTAAGTAACTTACAACAACAATGAATTAAAGAACAGCTAGGCGACAGACGAGGCTTTTCCAACAATTATCTTGGGAGCGGTAGTTAAGTCAGTGGAAATTAGGAAAATACTACACAACGCGTGTTTCTACTACGACAAACGTCCTAGAAGTTGTGCACTCTGGCACAGTCAAAATGCAGAGAAGTGTACCACATCGATTTCAATCGATTGGTGCGATACTGTGTAAGGCGATGACTTTAAGTAGAAAATTGCAGTAAACGTCATAGACACGTTCCCAATTAGAGTACTCTGCCCGTGTATGGAGCTGGAATAAAACCTAAAACGTTACCAACCATGCGGCGCGAACTGTAAATTAGTGAAATACTCTTAATAAGAATGAAAATGGCATTCATTCCCTTAATAATACTTCAGCAGTATCTATCTGTGAGGCTTCAGGGGGCATGTAGGGCCCAACATCCCTCCTAGACCATCACAATGTCTACCTTTAATGTAAGGCCAAAAATATTTACTATTACACTAACGCTCTGATAAGAAATCCGAGCGCTTATGAGGCCCGTGCTAGGAGCCGGTGTGGCCAACAGGAAATGTCAATTGGCGACAATAGTGAACTTTGCAACCATTGTTAAAATATCTTACCCTAACATCTGTCATACACTAAACAACTTTGCCTGCTAGACTGGCCTCACTATACGCGCAGTTGCTGAAGGCGCTTACAGGAAGTGTTCAAGGCCCGAATACCTTGAAGTAGCGCGAACACAGATCCGGGCACATTAAAAGAACGCGAAAGGGCAAGTTCAGGAATAGGATACACACTGAGCAGTTACTATCTGGCGCACTGCCAAGTCTATGTAAATGTCTGGGCACTACTCCAAAGAGTGTCCGGTCATTTCTATTCAAAATCTCTTTGTCGGGCCACTGCTACCGACAAAAATTCTCAATTGAAAATGTATAATATACATATGTCTACATGTTGGCCGCTGGATATTCTGTAGCGTCATTTGATAATCATTTGCAGATGATACGAATAGAGTGCTTCTCTGTGATGAAAGACCAAAGACCACTAGCATACGGTTTTGTGTGGTATTCTGTTTAGATTCATTTGTATGCTAAAAATCAGATTCAAGTCAGTCAAAAGCCTGTAATTTTTGTATCGCATCTAGAAATGAACAAAAACCAAGCAAAACGTAATATCAAAGTTCCGACGTACCGACTTGACGAACGATTGCTACCTTTCCGAATAGAGCACTGTGTGCCCTACAAGACAACAACAGCCAGAACAACAACTGCTCAACGACCAAACTCAAATGTTTCAAACAAGACAACAAAAGCTGTTCTCTCGACTTGAGGCGAACGTTGGCAGCGATCACTGTCGTAACCACTGTTGTCTTGGCCACGTTGGCCCACTCAACGTTCTATTCGGCACATATAGCCGACACAATTAAATACCCAATGGTAAATACGTACGCCGTGAGAATACGTAGGCATCCGCTAAACAGGAGATGTGTGCTCTACTATGTGTGTGTTTGTCTGTGTACCCTTGTCGATGGCGCCCGATTAGCTCTACCAGAAGAACCAATGCCACTCCGCAATGTAGCATTAGTTCTTCCTGGTCGAAGAGCTATTCATTATAGACCTCGTCTACTTCGTATGCCGAATCGTTTGCGACATTTCCGGCACTCTCTGGATGGCCGTCGTCGTCGTCGTCGACGACCGACCCAAGGGACCGGCAAATAAGTGAACAGCAAGAAGAAAAGCAGAGGAGTCTCTGGCTAGATCGAGTATTGCAGTTGCAGAACCAGTTACAGCGGCCGCCGCCTCTACCGCCGCTAGCCCTTTGTTGTGTTTAGTAGCCGCTCTTAGCCGCGCGCCCCCACCACGGCCGCCACCTGGCGTAGCGCCGCGGTCGCAGCGGGCGCCGTCATACGACCACCCTACAACGTTCGATGCGGCCACCCGTGGGTTGTTCCGTGCGACCGCCCCCAAATCGTTCTATACTGCGGCCCTTAGGTCGTTCTATACGGCCGGCCCCATGCTGTTCCAGGAATGCGCCCCTATGTTCCTTCATGCTTCTGCCCCTATGTTGTTATATGCTGCCGCCCCTATGCTGTTCCAGGCATGCGCCCCTATGTTCCTTCATGCTTCTGCCCCTATGTTGTTATATGCTGTCGCCCCTATGTCGTTTGCTGCTACCGCCCCTATGTTGTTTCATGGTGTCTCCCCTACGTCGTTCCCTGCTACCGTTCTGATGTTGTCCCATGCTACCGCCCCCATGTCGTTCCCTGCTATCGCCCTTATGTCGTTCCATGCTACCGCCCCTATGTCGTTCTATGCTGCCGCCCCTATGTCGTTTCATACCGCCGCCTCTATGTCGTTTCATACCGCCGCCCCTATGTCGTTTCATACCGCCGCCCCTATGCCGTTCGTTCCCTTCTGCTGCCCCTATGTCGTTCCATACTGCCCTTGTGGTGTTCCATGCGCCCCCCCCCCCCATCGTTGCTTAACGGTTGTCGTTGACCGGCCATGCCATCGTCATCGAGGCACGAAGACGAAAATGAGCATTGGCAATCCTCCCGGGTAATCAGTACTCTTTGCCGATCCGCGTTCACCTGCCTGGTTGGTTGGTGGTGGACAGGCAGGCAGAGACAGAGAGTGAGAACAGGGAAAGAGTGTTACATATACAGAAACACAGACAGACATACAGAAGGACAGATATATAGATATACATAGGGCCAGTTAGATAGACATAGACATAGAGAGAGAAAAGCCAGCAAGCGAGTCGACCACCCATGGTACCATTATCACATCAGCACGATCGACTAACAGTCGGAAGACATTCGCAGTTGTACCATCGCATCGTTGTACGTTGCAACGGAGGTACCATTGTAAGCGTGGTAGTAGTAGTAGTAGTAGTAGTAGCAATCCAGCTAATAAAAGTAGGGTTAGTAGTGAAGTGTAGTGTTAGTAGTCGAAGAACAACAATTGGCATGGCGTGTCTTTGTCTTAGTTCGCCCCTGTAGCGATAACGTCGTTCTTGCCTTTGATGTTCAATCGTTTGTCGTTGCGCGTGTCCAGTCGCCTGCTTTCTAGTCGGCGGCGGCAGCAGCAGCAACAGCAGCAGCAGCCAGGCCGTAGCCGCGAAACATTGTGGTCAGCAGGATAGAACGTAGCAGGAATAGTGAGTGGTGGAACGATCAAGAAAGAAGAGCACGACAAGAGTACTCGTCAATGTGGGCGTAGGTTTGTACTTGTCCGACCAGTAACAGTAGTATTCGTAGTAGTAGTTGTACAAGTAGTGGAAGACTAATTTGCTGGAGAGCCCTCACTTAGCTCCCTGGGGTCGTCTCGAGTCGCTCACTTCTCAGTAATCAGCTATTTATTACACAATGTAGCCGCTTACCGAACCACGTCGAAACAGAGACAAAATAATATTGCGATTGATTTTTTTATTCTCAAGTTATAAAAACGCCTTTTTTGGGTGCATGCGTCAAAAAAGTTGTGCCATTTTGAATTACATATATTTTCGATTGTAGCAAAAAAAAAAAAAAGCGCATTAGTCGAAGCCGCATAGTATATATTGTCGTTAAGTCAGCGCTAAAAAGCAAATCGCTGAAGGTATTCTGAATTTACGAGAGCTCATTTTGGATACAATGTGTTAGCAACATGCTGAAGCGTGCGGTGACTGAATTTCCTAAAACGGCTGACTTGTAAACACACCTCAACCCGCTGTTTACAACTCGGTAAGTCGATATCTAACTTATATAGACTACCCTTCAAATTAAAATAAAAACACTAAATTATATAGACTCTTCAAAAAAACCTAAATTATATAGACTACCTTCTAAAGGGCAAAGCAGAAACCAGTAAAACGCTTATTTGCAAAGGAGGCACTCGTACTACAAAGGTAATTTGTCTCCTGAAATAACACCTATAGCCGAAGAGAGCCTTTGAAGAGCATATGTGCTTTTATGAAAACTAAATCGACAATAATTGGAGGACAATAGATTGTTCTTTTAAATTCAAAATAAAAGGCTGAAGCATGTGCCAAATATTTGGCGCATGCTTGGACAATAGTTAGAAAAGTTAGTAAACAAATCCTAGGTTGGCAGGGAATACATTGAGAGCTATTGGTATGCTGAAAAATTATGGAAACAAAAACAGGTTGTTGTGAAATATACGTTATCAATCTTCCCCACAAGAATAGCTGTTGACGTGCCACAGCGCACATGTCATGTACAGAATCACTCCTACTTATCCAGGATGCCCTGCTCACGAGTTAAATGCGTTTATAGAAATGCTCTAATTAAGCTGCAGCGCGTAGATACTTGAGTTGCGGTGCATATGTCCTCGGAGCTAAAACTGTGTTGGGCAGATTATGGGAAGATAAATCGACTGACTTATCTATACGAATTGTTAGTTTTACCAGACTTGCTATTCTTATATTGAAATTATTTATGGAAGACTTGTAAAACATTTAACAAAAACGGGGTGCCCAACTGGTCCACTGCACACTCCCTAAAAATGAACGATTGCTAAAGCTGGTATATCTTCAGGCCCGTATTTTTGACTACCTAGGTCCTGATTAGCAAAGCGTTCCATTTCATAAAATAAAAATGTTTGAGCAAATTGAGCTTGCGACACTTTTGGCTGAATCGTTATATGTGATTACGTAGAAATATTTGTTTATCACTTGTTTGTCGAGTAATAGTTATTTTTACAATACTAATAATGCAAATGATTTCATTTCTTAAGAGTTATCTTCAATACAACGTTTGTTCTGCTTTGAGACTGGGGCTCTCGCAATCGCGGATTTACTAAAGGTATGTCAGGATAAAAAGCTTGATACAACCGCTTTTAGTAGTTCCGCCCTCACTCCGAAAAAAAAAAGAATTTTTTTCCTTGTCCCAATGAAAAAAAGAATTTTTTTGCCCAGTTGTGTTATGCTCCAAAGTTTGTTGGACGAACTCTGGAATACCCTCTCTCTCTCTCTCTCTCTCTATATATATATATATATATATATATATATATTTGTGAATTTCGATATGACGTACTACTTGTCTTAATATATTACCACTTTTTTTACGGCAGACAGGAACAGGACCGTTTAATGCGTACTCGGTGATCTGTGTAGCGTGATATCATCCCACACTACCACGACGATCTAGCTTCTGTTCTCTTCCACCCGAATCGAGAATAAGCATGCCCCAATGGTCTTTACCAGATCAGGTAGGATTGTCATTGGTCGTGACCCCAGCTTGCCTATGACGATTTTGTAGGCTTTCCTCCATGCAGTTCGCTTGCCTTCCTTAATCATCTGATTTCAGCGATGAAGATTTCTCTTTCTGGTAGTCGTTTTGATAAAAGAGCGCTCCAATTACCGCTTTACGTTGAGCTCAAGTAAATTTACCTTGAGCTGCGAGCCTTGATGCGCTATTTCCGTGCGTCCGCCGTCTCGGGGACCACCAATACCTCGGCTTTGCGTTTATTTGTCTGAGATGAAAGCATCGCTCATGGGAATGTTTAAATATTAACGTTTACTTGAAAAACAAACACTTCTTCTCACCGACATTTGTATAAGCAGGGTGTACAGTTTTTCTACTAGGGATTCCTAACACCGGCAGCTAAAAAGTAATGCTACCCGAAAAAGACATCTTATATCTCTGCGCACGTGACGACTTGTAGTCGATTGAGCGCGGGTTCGCTTTCTGCTCAGTGGTCCTTGGTCCAGCCAGATGTGCCAGTCGAGAAATTCAAGCAAGAGAACATCGACATACGTAAGCTTGTTGCCCGATCACGAACTGGTGGCACTCGAGTACCTTGTCCCACTGCTTAAATACGGCCTGAATATGTTCAGTGTAAGTTGGGTAACCAAAAGACGGTTATCGGTCGTTCGTAGCAGTAACCTGCAATGGCCTGCTTGAGGTAAATAGTCTGCTCTTCCAGCGGTTTCCTTACGAGCGACGTTGGTCATCGCTTGCGATGACAAACCGTCTTTGCGAGCTACGTGCTTAAGTACCGCGATGCTTTAGGCCCTTTAATGGGCATATGTGACTCGTCGTAATCGAATTCGAAACTTCTCGTGTGCGTTCGCCGTCTGCTTTCTACCGTACCGTACCATCTTTTTGTTCGATCTATACCTTGAATGAATGCCGTTAATAATGATTTATATCGAAAACTTAATAACCACTTTAAGCATAGTACCTCTACGGGCACTGTCCTGCATCGTCAAATCGATTACAGAAGGTAGGCTATGACACCTTTGCTAAGAAAATGTCGCCAATTCTAGTCTTCAACAGGTCAGCATTCAGTTAGTCGTAGTTAGCTCTTTAAGCACGGCACCTCCAGTTATAGACACCGACAAGGCAGCCATACTACAGTCAATCGCAGTAGTTTAATCCTATTCAAGCACGGTCGCGATGCAGTCGGCGGCAACACAAAATAATGTGTTTCCCTCGGGGTTGTCGGTCTCGCAGACATGCCCGCTGTGCAATCCGAACGACAGAAACAACTGCAGCAATACGAACTGCAACAGCGATACCAACAATGGCAGCAATAAAAGAGCATTCAAAATAAGAAAAAAAACAACAACCACAACAGCAATAGCAAAAGAACAAGAACTAACTGTTGTCATGTTACCCGCGCCCACTCTTTCTCTCTGTGTCGCTCGCGTTGCGTTGCCAACGCTTTTGGTTGACGCTTTCACTTCAATCGAACTGCAAACGATCGGACGATCGCCTTCCAGTCTCGACTGGAATAGCTGGCTGCTCGCGTGGACAGAACACCTAGCGTTAGCAGAAGTTAGCAGAGAGAAGAAGCAGAGAAACTGAGAGGTCGTAGCGGCTCCTGTCAAGCGGGCAAGGCGCCACGCTAGTGAAGACGCCCCTTGGCGCCATTCTTGTCCGTCAATGTCGTCGTTGTTGTTTCTGTTGTTGTTGTTGTTGTGTTGTTTTTGTTGTTGTTGTTTTTGTTGTTGTTGATGTTGTTGTTGTTGTTTTTGTTGTTGTTGATGTTGTTGTTGTTGTTGTTGTTGTTGTTGTTGTTTCTGTTGTTGTTGTTGTTGTTGTTGTTGTTGTTGTTGTTGTTGTTGTTGTTGTTGTTGTTGTTGTTGTTGTTGTTGTTGTTGTTGTTGTTGTTGTTGTTGTGTTGTTGTTGTTGTTGTTGTTGTTGTTGTTGTTGTTGTTGTTGTTGTTGTTGTTGTTGTTGTTTTTGTTGTTGTTTTTGTTGTCGTCGTTGTTGTTGTTGTTGTTGTTGTTGTCGTCGTCGTCGTTGTCGTTGTTGTTGTTGTTGTCGTTAGTGTTGTTGTCTCTTTGAGTGAAGACGATGCTGCAGCTGTATTTGGTCATGCCATCGTGCTGGTACTACAAGTTCTAGTTTGCTTTTGCTGCTACGAATACACTAGTACAATGCCTCTGCTATTCTCAGGCACTATTCTATCTAGTACAACGACTACCAATGACTGTCGTTTTGGCTGTGCTGGCAATAATGGTATTGTGGGACTTTGAAAGGCCACCCGCACTTGTTTCGCCACAGTTGCGCGACGGACTTGCGACGACCGAAGTGCTTGGCCTTCACGCTGTCCCGCGGGGACGCTTTGCGGCGCCGCCTGCCCGTAACGCAACCATCGAGTGGCCGCGTTCCTGAGGTGGTTGGTCTCAACTTATTCAGCACGATAGCAATTTTCGGAGTTCTACCATACCTCATGACGGTAATGGCAGTGGTAGTAATGATAGTAGAGTAGAAGTATTTTTCGCCTATGTCATTCTTTGGTCGTCGACTTGCTTCCGTTTCCAATATATGTGAAGCCTATGGCGACGGCGTTACGCCTGTACACACTAAGAGTGCAGCTCGCATCCCAAAGCTACATCGGCGTCCACCTAAACGTCACCCATTTCCCAAAAGCTGGCTACTACAAATTTTACAATAAGCAATTCGTTTAATATAAACTTTTTCGAAACTCTGTGCGCGGCCATTCTTCCACTCTGCTAAAGTAACGACAAACGCATGTGTTTCTAGTTGTTTGTTGAACGAATTGAGCAAAAGCCATAAGACAACTTCTTAAGCGTTCAGCGTAGAAGTTTTGTTAAATTTAGCGATGCGCTTTTCGATTTTGGACACACGTTTGTAGCCGGTGCTGCGTCAAAGATAAGACGTGTTTTTCTTAAAATTTACATTTATGTGTTCATAGAACGTCGAGAAAGGGCCTTTTTAGCTGATAATTTAGCAAATACTAATTAAGTTCGGCAATCGTACAACTCTTAAGAATGGAACTCTGCATGGTCATGTGCCAATCTTAAATGAATCCCTGACTTCTAACGCGTATATAGACATGGCAGGCAATAAACAAGTGGTCTTAAGAAGAGTCATATTTTGATTTCAAGTAGACCGGCTAATTAAAAACTTTATAAATAGTATAAAACAGATTTTTGCTCAATAACGACACTAAGCAGCTTAATTTAGTTAAAGTGAACTCATTGATTAGGATATATATATATATATATATAGACTTTTATTATTTAATTTATGGTTACAGGGAAATGTGAATAACTAACTACACTAGAGCTTGTGAGAAGTGCTACTAGTCGAGCTTAACCTCGAGGCAGCACCCCATTGCCTAACGAATAACTAGATATGTTGTTGCAGCTCTAACAACTAGCTTATGTAAGGTATGCGTCAAACACAGGGCTCCAAGATTTCTCTAAGAAGGCTGCACAATGCAGGTCAACGAAAAAACAACTCGCTTTCGAAGAACGAGTTAAAAGTATCGATAATAAGCCCAGTCACCTGCAGGAAGTGTAGAGGCGACCGACCGTCAACCCTCAATGAAGCTTTTCGGAGTTGTTCCGCTTTACAACAAGATGCCGCTCTCGCGGTTCTATCGCTGTGGTGGTCGCTAGGCGCGTTGTCCACAATCCAGAACTCCGGGTTCCGGCGGTCCGCCTGAAGTGCGGCAGCTTCTCTTCTGTTCGACCGGAAACAATCGTGATGTATTGGCTAGTTTGCCCGGCCAACTGCAGGGAAAGGCCAGAGTCCACTTCAGATGCGGTCTGTATACTACGATGGTTAATAGCCGTTCGTAGAGAGAGGAAAAATTCGACGCCGACACCGATTGTCCCCCCATACCCACAGGATGTGTGGCGGACTGAGCTGCGCCGTGCTCGCCGATCAAAAAATACCGCTATTAGGTTAGAACTCTGTTCCACCATTTCGTTTCAACCAGAATTAAGTCATGTGGGGCGTTGGCGAATGCGTCGAGCCAACAAATGACTTAGTCGAATTTGCGTGACGGTAATCCTTGAAGTCAGAACTGCTTGGATACTACACATGTTTTGTATATAACAAAACCCAATATTTCTTCTTTCCTCGAAGGTATTGGATACGTGTCTTACTTAGAAGTAGCCTTCCAGATAACCTCTTGTACTTTGGACGATATGTTTGAGGCGCATATTTTATCATCTGTCCTATCTGAGTTCTTGGTGGAAGTGCAGCTTTATCCAGTTTTAATTGGTGTAGTAACTTGCACTTATCCATCAGCACACCTTCATCCATTGTTGTTTCATAGAGCAACGATCTCACTGCAAAAGTACGAAGAAGGCGGATTTTTCTAGAGGTTCTTGTAACAGCCCTATGCAGGACCATTATTAGTCCACCTCTACAGATTTCGTAGTTGAAGGGCCATGATGAGACTGTATAGAGACTGTACTGAGCAAGATGGCGTAGTAGCAAAGCCTTTGCCTTGCATTTGGAAGGCCTGGCTTCGATAACTAGATCGGCCACTCCTAAATAGTTTTTTATGATTCCTAATTTAACATATACATTTTTATTGTCACCTTATCACTTTTATTGTCACATAAAAGGGTATGTGGTACAATACTTACGGTCACACATGCACTGTTATCAATATACGCACTTCTGAAAGAAGAAAAAACGTAACTAATCGCTAAATGTGCGAGTGCTATTTGAATTTGCATGCGCCCATTTGGCCGTCCGCCAAGCAAACGGTCCGTTCACGAACTCACCGCGAGCCACGGCTTTTGGAGTGACTGATGGTTGACTCCTTAGGTTATCGAAGCGTAGATCAAAAAAGAGTGCTAGCAATTCTCATTTGCGTAATTGACGTAGAACAGATATGTTGCCTTGCATGAAAAGTAAGTCAATACTAGGAACAACGTCATCTAACACGCTTTGAGGGCACCTGATCCGCAGGCGTCTCAGAAATGTGTCCTGGACGCCTTCCACTAACTTTCTGTATTTATTCAGATAAGGCTCCTAGACGGGAGAGCAATAGGTAAGTTTGGGAAGTACAAACAATTTGTAAGGTCGAAAGTACACATGGGGAAATTAAATAGTGCAAGATAGTATTTATGATGTGCAATGAGGCCTTTACAACCTTGGCAATGTGAAGGCTAAAAGATCTTAGATAATATGAATAACAGAGTGGACAAAAAAATCGGCCATGGCATGAAAAATCGTAAACGGGCACTTGCCTTACGGAACAACTAAAAAAATACACCACACGTTGAACCCACAATGCGTCGTGCAAAAATCACATTCTGCAAAACTTTTGAAAGCAGGTGTAACTTATTTGCTCAATCTTAGCAGTCGAATAAAAATACCTTACAATAACGCACATTTTACCAAATCTATTCGGCGTCTATTAAGGTACATAAATCGTCCGCAGATTAGAATCACCTTCGGAACTGCTTAACACAGCAATAGTGGGACACGGCAGACATCTTTACTTCTTTTGGCAATTGTACTAGGTAACCAAAGCATAGCTTTTCATGATTAGTGCACTGTAACGTTCTACACAGAAGAAAACAGCCTACGGTTGACACACTTCTTAGACACCCTTCCTAAATTTTCGACTCCAAAGTAGAGCAAATTTTGCTTCCGGTAGCAAAAAAAAACAGTTGAGCAGTAGCTCACTGACATCCGCGATCTAGTCGGTGGCCAAACTGTCGTTTTCGTTTCGTTGACACGCCAACCCACACAAAATAGGCATCCTCCAAGTAAGTTACATGGCGGTGCTCTTATTTGCACTGCATTGCCTTCTGTACCGACGACTGGATGTCAGAGTTGGCAACCTCATCTACATATATCCGACCGACGAGTCGGGGGTGTAGTACCGACTTTGTTTAGCCGTATGGTGCGTCTGGCTGGCACGGCCGGCGTCTCGAATTGTGTTGCAGTGTCCAGCTGTGTCTCAGCAGATGGTAGCCAGTCAACCGGTTACTGTGTACACAGAGAGCGGCTATCTTTTGGCAGGGACCCCTACGAGAAGCAGGGAAGCGGCGCGGGGGGGGAGGGGTGTACTCGACTCAAGCGAAACTGCTAGTGGTGGTGGGCGGCAATCGTCCAACTACCACGTCCCTCTTCTTGCGTCTTGTGCTAATTGCCTTGTTCGTCTGCGGCTTGCAGACGCACCGGGCGTCCGTCCCTCCGTCCGGCTTCTCCGTCTTGTTCGAACTGCTCGCTCGACAGTGCCAGTGAAGCAAGCGAGAGGCCGAACTTCCCTGTTTCCTCTTTCTGAGGTTCAACGAGGACCTTGTGTTCGAACTCTGCTTTGGCAGGAGACGATCTTCACACCACCACTGTCGGTCGGTACTGGTAATCGAGCAGCAGCAGCAGTCCTAGTCAGCGTTGAGTTTCCGGTTTGCGAGAATAACCTATGCGGGGGGGTAACGCGCGAAGACGCCTTTACTTAGCAGCAACGGAGTGCCGTGCGGAAATGGCTTCGATCAGGCGCAACACAGTCTGTTTGGCTGACGGAGGCACAATCAACCTCGTGCCATACCAGAGCTATGCAGAGTTCTACTGAGCGTGTTGACATTGCCATATACACGTATGGGCGCCATACATTGAATCGTGCGTCGGTTCCTAGGCATAAAAGTAGTAGGTTGGGGTCTGTTTTTAATTGGGAGTGGATATTCACATCATTATACGTTTTTCTGGCGTTTATAAGTCGAAGAAACGCAGCAACGGTTATATCATATATAATATTATATGTATATATATATATATATATATATATATATATATATATATATATTAAATTAATAAATCACATCACAAATGTGTATTTTGCTACACAACAATAAATATTGATTATATATGTATAAAAATAATAATATATTATAAAATATATAAGTAAATATTTCATATCCAAAATAAAGAACTAGTCATCAGCCTATGATCTACCTACAATGTAGATTTTGCTTCTCCTTCCTTCCAAGATCCTTCCAGCTGAGTATAATATGACAAATATAATATATGATTGTAATGTTTTTTCCTTTATGAGACTTATTATCCGGAAGGCAAAATCATTTGAATTTAATCACTCATCATTGAGCTTAAAATGTTCATAACTAACAAATTGGCGAAAAAATTGAACAATTGAAAAGTTTTTTTGGTGTGAAAAGGCTGTTGCCTGTGTGTGAATTATATATATTTATCATTATATACTTAGCTGGAAGGATATATATTTCACCCTGAAATATTGTGAGAGATATATGTATATGTATATATAGATCATCCGTAATTGCCTACTGCGTACTGTACAGGTTGTGTTGCGGAGCAGTACGACGCCAAGTACGCAGTCAGTACTAGTAAGCGCGTTCGCATGCAGGCGTGTTATTTTACGTGTCGGCGAAGTACAACATAGGCGGTAGGTATTATTGTGGACGAAGGGGGCACAGACTGGACTAGACTAGGCTGGGCAGGTGTTGTTGTTGTTGTCGTCGCGGCGGCACCAGAGCCGCGCCGCCGCTTTCTGCTAATCGAATCATCAGTTATCTGCAGCGTGGCCGCCGCGGTACAAGGCCGCGGGGTGATGGGCCGATGCATCCTGCATCGTCATCATCATAGGCGTAATTGGCGGTTGACACACGTGGCCTGCGTGCTCCACGCGCATAGCAGCGCTGTATCAAGCAGCAGCAGCAGCAGCAGAAGTGGGGCAGGACCCTTCCCCTACGACAGCAGACGACAGCCCTATGACGCAGTACCCCGCCCTATGACGCACTATGGCGCTCGTGAGGAACCAACGACGGACTTCGTGCTAAGATTCGTTAGCGGTGTGCGTCGTTAGCGGCACTCGCTGCTGCTGCTGTTGTGCCATCGTGTTGTGCGGCACGCCACAACACGCCACGTGAATCGCTAGTCTGCCAGGCCGCTGGCCACGTTGCCAGTCACGCCGGAACCAGCGTGAGGTGACGATGTACCCAGTCATACCTGCCACTTCGTCGTCGTGTCGAAGCGTTGCTCTGGTATCTTCAGTATAGTGTTACTACTACTACTACTACGAGGTCATTGCAATGTTTCAGTACGAACACTGCTAGCTACCATTAAGAGCTTAAGCTACCATTCGGGCCACTACGGGCCAGCCTGTTATCGCCACTAGGACACGCGGGGAATGGAATGAGGAAATACGGCTGCAAAAGCTCGTACAGCTAGAGAGGTAGTGAGGGTAATAGCCGCTACGACGCAGAGTGCCCACTCTATATCGTAGCGTTGTTTCGTCCGATGCTGCAATCGGCAAGATATCCAGAAGATTTCGGTGAGTTTGAACGCAGCCTCCAGATAATTGATGCAGCTCGTAGGGCTGAAAATTAGCTGCTAGATGCTGAACGTTACTTCAATAACGCAAGTACAGCCATTGAATGGGTCAGCTAGCCAGGGCAATTGGTGTGTTCATATTTTTTTAATTTCTTATGTCACCGTTTGGCTTCAATAGCGAAGCGCACTTGATTTGGATCGCTGAACCAAATAAAGTAGCAAACAGGTGATGACATACCAACGTTTACAACTGTCCGAAATTAGGCTGTGACGAATTCATTCTATTCTCTGGCGAACGCCAGCGTGCAAGATCGCCAGCACTAAAAGTCAAATAATAATTCCAGTATAAACGGACAATTTCGGTCTAGCGTGCTGAATAGTGTGTCATATGAAAAAAACACAAAAATTACAAAACATGCTATATCTGAACGTCGCTGAGTACTGTACCAAGCGACACACAATACTTAGTAGAGGACGAATATGATTAAAATGTGATTTCATCGATACAGTGATATTAATGGTTGTAAATATCACCCATATGAAGTAGGCTCTGTGGCAAAACTCACTTAAGTCTTATTAGTTTCTGGAAGTGAGCTACCCATCTAACTAAATTGGTGTACATATACGCAATTCATTAGCTTAATTTACACCAGAAGCTCCGGACAATTTACGTAGAGACGTGTACATAACAGCTCAGGTTACTATGCAAACACAGCCTTATTTTCACTACAACACTTATCTAACATCGAAAATCAAAGCCCGCCTAACGCACAAAAAGTGCTGATATTTGCAACTAAGTACGAAGTGGCTTAACAGCGCGCAATTCACCCCGAAACTGAACAGCCCCAGCTAAGCAACTCCTTTCAACTAAAGCACACAAAACACAAAATAATGCAATATTTTTTGAAATAATTCCTTGGAAGTGCCAGCGTGAAGTAAGGTATCACCGACTCGATCCCTGTTGTTGATTCAATTTTTTTTATTTATGCTCAATAAGAACAGAGGATAAACCATACCGCAGAGAAGTCAGTGGCCATGCTGCCGCATGGACTGTTGGAGATATGCTAGATATCTCAACATGCCCGACCGTCTTTGAAACAATGCGGCATGCCAAATATTTTTGGGTTTTGACTGGGTTTGAATAAAGTTACCTAAAAATTCTGCCTATTATGTGTCGTGCTAAAGTCAAAGCTGCGATTTATGACATCCAAGTTACAGACATATTTTATATTTTAACCTATTTTTCAGCATTTGAAACCGCTGCAACACCAGATAAACTGCGGAGTATATTCAGCCAAGTTAGACATTTCAGGAGTTGGCTCACAACAAATACCTACCTAAATGCTAACAAGCTGACGTCTAAGACGGTAAAATCTCGGTAAAGCATAATTTCGATAACAGGATTGCGGTAAAACGACATCAAAAAGGCAACAATGCAACATAGGCCCCGCTCAAGTTCTAACGTATATATGTAATTATTTGTAGGTTTCGTGGCTTGCCAAAAGACTAAAATGTCGCTTAAGCAAGCCTTTCACCAAAAGCCTTTCACAGGGAGACTCGTGCTACAACGTAAGGCAGGTTCCAACGTAGATGCCGCCGTGCGCGGATACGATCTCTCCACGCTATTCCTCACATGCGAGCTTAGATGGGTACTGTTGTACATACATACGTACCTACCTACATACACTAGTGTTTTTTGCCACCTAACGAAGAGCTGGACGAGGCGACTCACCAGTAGACAACAAAACTTGCTACGATAGAGACACGTAGAAGCGTATTGCCATTGTCTTTCTCATTCTCCTTCTCGTCTCGTTCTATTGTGCGTTCTTCCCCTAAACAAGAGGAGCAGGTTACCCTCTAGAGTAGCGTATGCTAAATAGGGTCTAGCCAAGCAAGGTCTACCGATCTTTGCCTACCACCCCCCCCCCCCCCCCCCGCCGAGCGCAGAACGAGCGAAAGAGGACGGCGAAAGAAAAGCGCGCCTCACATCAAACTGCCATTTGTTGTTGACGCTGGCGTCATCACCGTCTCCCGTAACCGTCTCGCAACGACGAGGCCAGGCTTTCGCTGGGCTGGCATGAAGCATGCGCGCTGAAGGATGCACGCGGCTCTCCTCGCGTCGTTATTATAGTCTATATGCAAATCGGCCTCGTGACGGGGTTCGTGTTTCTCCCTGCTGTAGTTGGCCCCGTTCCCCGTGCCATGGCTTCCGTTGCGCTGCTGGCTTCCCAGCGAACAGCGGAACTCTCTGTGTCATCATTCAGGCATTGTTGTTGTGGTTGTTGTTGTCGTTGGTGTCGGGGTTGTTGTTGTTGTTGTTGTTGTTGTAATTGCTGCTGTTGTTGTAGTTGTTGTTCTATGCACTAGCTACATGCTACGTTGCGGCGAAGACACGCTAGACGTCTTCTGCCTATTCTGTCAGAGTTTGTTGACGTCACTACTGCGTGCACGTAGATGCTACATGATAATGCACTGATACTGCTGATGCTGCCGCCGCAAACGTAGAAGAATTAGTTTCCCATACTTAGCTGTACGTCGTATACGGGGAATGGCGGAGATAGACTCTGACATAGGAGTTGCGAGAGTTCGATCGACGCGACATATCCCACATTTTTTAGCAATCTTATTTTTTCGAGATTTTTGAAGGTTGGGGTAAAGCAATGAGAAAAAGGTAACCATCGGCGTAATCGTGCAGATCTAGCAAGACGGTTATTGTGTCATCCGCGCATTACAGTCCAGTAAGACACTGGCATCGTGCGTAAGAGGCGCGGATATTCTGCGGCCCAGGGTCACACATCGAACAGCTAGATTACTTTTATGATATATTGCAATAGCTTGCACTTGGGTGGTCTATGACGGCTAGTTACACGGAGACATGTATTGACTTTACGGTTTAGCTCTAGGCTGGACCGAGTTCCTTGAAGCATTTATCAATAATCCACCAATGGAAATGACCATTGGTCTGGAAAACACGTATATTTTTTAGTTTATAGTTTCCACTCTTCATCGTGTTCTCAATGTACACTGCGTATCAATTACAGTTATATGTATATAAAATTAATTCGCGATTGTTAGCAAGATGACGGATGTCCGGTCGGCGTATTCCAGACGGCAGGTTCCAGAGGCAACAACTACATATGCAGGAAATTGAATCAGTTGTATTTGAGGATATTCCTACTACATGTATAGTAAATTTGACCAGGTGTGTCTGCCTACATCATCAAGTATGCACGTGTACACAAACACGTTTACCGCATAAGCCCTGAATAACCGCCATACGGAGATCTGTTCAGCACAAATCGCATCTTGGCACGCGCTGACAGGAGCTTACCCAAACAGCCACACACCGATACAGTGGAGCTTGCAGCATAAACTAACGACATTAAACCATTCGCATTAGTGTAGTGTTGGCGTGTTAAATTTCAATTGGGGGGTCCAGACTGGTTTTTCGAGCGTCACTGCGAGAATTCGTCATGACTATCACCGCTCAATCCTCCTTTTCACTCATTGGTCGAACAGAAGTAGAGCGAAAGTTGACGATTGACCCAACGCCAGGATATGATGCTGCTGCTAATTTGCAATGCGGATGCGAGTGGACGCTACTGGGAAACCTGTAGCCATCATTTTCATCATCGTCGTCGTTGTCGTCGTCGTTGTTATTATGGTTGTCATATCATAGACGGCCTTTTACGGTCCAACAATGGGCGCATTGCTACCCCCCACAAGCCGATCGTGAAACCAGCGAGCCAACTGCGTCATTAACATCGACAACAACAGCAGCAACAACAACAACGGTATCAATAACAACAGCAAGACCGGCAACGGTCATAGTTCTTTCGCGGCCGCCGACAGAAGCGGCAGCTTTTGGAGCACATGTTTGCGCCAACGTATCGTTGTCGTCGATCAGAGGTCGTGAGACCATCTCGTATTCATGAGATTCTGCGCATCTCCAGTAGAGGGGAGTGGGAAGCAGGGAGGGCGTCGTCGCAAGAACAATGGCAGTAGCCGCCCCGATCTACTACTGCTGTTACTACGACTACGACTACTACTACTACTACTACGGCTACCACCACCACCAAAAGAAGTGCTATGAACAGCAATTGCCGTAGTAATGGCAGTAGTAGGCACTTGACCATGAATAACAAATGTTTGTTGCTATTTTATAGCTCGACACGACTCGTGCAATCACTGACTGGTTGGTAATCGACTAGAAGCGAAGCTGTTTCCTTGCCCTCTCTTGCCAAACTCCTGCACACTCACCCTTGCACCGTCCTACCCATAGGAAGCGTCCCATGCCCCGTAGCCGGGAATGAAAGCGGAGCCGGGCATGCATGCGGATGTGGGGTGTGAGAGCAGGTGGCCAAGGTAGCCGGCGTCCAGGCACACGTCCAGTATGCTGCTGTCCAGGGTACTACTGGCACTTCCTCATTTGCTCACGACGAGCCCGAAAATACCCAGTAAGACGTGAAAAACGAAAACGAACTATTTAATTGAACACAAACGAACTACATCTATTCCGGTGTAATCAGCGCTCTCTGAATTCGCGGCAGCAATGTCCGCATCATCTACTACCACTCATCTCAGACATGACGCAACAACTGCAGCCCTGCCGGCGGTGTCAATAGAAAGCACCACCGTCGCGGTCCGCTGCCAATGGCGTGGCCAGGTTGTATAGTAAAATGTATAGTAAAGAATGTTGGTCATCCTCGCCACGAGCGCTGTTCGGAAATATTGGGCTCGTCGCCCTGATGACTGTATGATAAACAGGGCTAGCCTGCAATCTGCTATGGTGACCCGTGACCTGAACGACCAGTTTAGATGACAAAATAGGTAACGCTCGCAATCAGTCTCGTCAATACCATCATTCATTGATTCGCCATCAAGTATGGGAATCGTGAGATGTACGTGCTATAATACAATCATTCTTTTCCCGATAAATCCGAAAAGGAATATCTACATTGCATCAATTGTCGAGAGAAGCTTTTCATACTGGTGAACGGTATACGCAGTAGAACAAATTCTAAATACACCACCACTAAAGTAGGACTAGCGATCGTACTCATTAGCAGAGAAACACCAACTCTAATATACAAAGAGTATTATGGGTAACTATCAAGTATCCTTGCAGATTTAGTACGTGAGGGAAGTCGAGTTCAGACACTAGAAAAGCGCGAACACCTCTCGTGAATCATGCAGATAGTACGCGTTAATTCACGCAATTTATTCACTCAATCAATAAAGCTTCTCTGGATCGCTTATTACAGACCTGTCCTGTTGGGCATTTTTTATGCCGTGTAGTGTTGTTTTGTAATGCTTAGCGGCTCCCACCCTAACACGATTCACGGAATCTATGCGTAGAGACCGACTGTTGTTAGCCGCCGACGTTAACACACGACTCTATCGCATAAAACTCGCCGCCGTTTTCTTTCTCTCGCTTTGTCGCTTTACCGTCAATCGAATCGCGGCTAGGCCTTTGGCGGTTCTGTTGCGGCCGACTGAGAACCAAGGGAACAAAACAGATCAGTTCCTTTATGCATGTATTAAAGGGTAAGGAATGACTGGTCGCAGACCGGACCTGTGCAGTCGTTCTGTTGTGAATATGCCTGGCCACGCGCCAGGCAAAATATTATTTAATCAATAAGACTGGCGCCCATAAGTTGAGCTAAAACACCCCTTTATCATTTTTTTCCTAAGTGCGTTTGTTAAGGGCGGAAATACAATGCCATTCGTATCGAGGCCGCAGCTTCTGTGGAGTCTCTTTGAAAAGTCAGTTAAAATTTCTCTCGCCTTTGCATCCCTTAGCTTGCAGGAACCGTGTTTCACAAACGAGACATTTATGAACGGAGAGCTGCATATGATTGTCAACGCACTGACCGGCTGACACCGCCCATAGCCGACTGCAGTTCTGTGTGCGCCGATGAGCGGTGGAGCGCACTAAATATTTTAAGATTGTCTGCGTACAGCAAATATTTAATAGTCAACAGTACATAGAGTTTCCTATTTAGTACAAATATTATTTAAAAAAGCAGAGAGCAGAAGCTTCCCTGCGGCACGCCAGACTGTGCTGGATGCACGCTGCTCAAGGCCTCTTCTGACTTCGCTCGGATAGTCCGGTTGCGCAAAAACCTTGCAAACCAGTCGCAGATCTGCGGATCTGTGGACCTCGAGTGCACTTAGTTTGTTAACTACAATCTTGTGATCGACTTTGTCGAATGCACATTTCTAATTAAAGTAAATACATTGGAAATGTATGTTGATGTTTATGTATAAAATCCAGTCGTGCGTCATCTCCAGCAGTTGCGTACCCGTAGATCGCCGAGGCACAAAACCGTGTCGCGCCGCATTGGATAATTTGTTTGCTGTCATATACTTGGTGATGTGTCTGACTAGAACCCTCTCAAAAACTATGCAGGCGATGGACTACTGTGACACAGGACGATAATTCTCGACGCGTTTCTTACGCTCCGTCCCATGCATCGGGGTCACAGTGCTTTGCTTGAAAGACGTAGTGATTTTGGAGTCATGATACGAACACTCGAAAATCAGCTTTAAAGGCACCGCTAAAAATATGGCCAGTTTCAAAACAAATACAGGAGGGATACCGCTGGTTTGTGGCTGCATTTAGGCTTTAAACGTAGCGATTGCAAGTAAATCACGTTCCTTGAACGCCTCGATCGGTCAGTCACGGAGAACTATCGAAACCGTTAGAGCGAGGTTGTACAAAAACGAGGAATGCGATGCCAGGAGTTCAGCCTCATCCTCATCCTTCAATGCAGAGCGGGAGGGCTTCATTTCTGGTGATTCGCACGTTGGCGTATCGGAACAGAGTCCTGCTGTCTTTGACGTTTCTTCTCAAGTCCGTCAGAATGTGAAGTTGCTTTCTAAGCTTCCGGTGAAGCGAAGAACGCGATCCCGAGGAGCTTCGAACAAGATTCCAGATGTTAGGCAGATAGCCCAACACCTGCACCGCTTGTTCAATTTGCTAGCCTTGAGCAAATATTTGTAGTCCAAATGATTTTGCTGATGTTTTGAGGCTTCGAGTGTCTCCCGTTATAGTTGTCTCTAATCGGTTACCGAATTTCTAGAAGTTAATTTTTAGCATATCAGTGTGGATTAGCTTTACGGGCCGATATGACATCACCTACTAAATATAGGATAATTAAGGGCACCAAGCAAAATACTTTTTTCAAGTTGAGCAACTAGTCGTAAACTAAAAAAGACATATTGGTTAGCTAAAGAAGGCAGTAAACGGTACAGACAAGAACTGTCTGCTGATACCAACTCAATCGCGCAGCTCAAAACTCAATCGGCTCTCTACTTAATTCGAATATATATATATAAGACGTCATAATTGAGTTACTGCTACTTACCTTAGTAGCTATTCACCTAATAAAAAAATCTTTGTCAGTGTGATCGGTGAGCCGATTATTAAGGGTCAAACAAATGTCACAGCAAATGCCGCTGGGGTTTTTAGCGACGTTAGCTATGATATTCGGTTGACGCTAAATGCTGATAACAAGGATTTTCGCCTGGTTCCTAACTATTTCATGTTTCATCTTTCTTTAGTCAATTAAACTTGTTACAACAAGAATACACGTGTAGATAAATAGGCAGTCAGCTCTGCTGGTCGGGCTTGTTCTGCTTTGGTCCGGTCTGCGTGGTCAAAGTTCTGGTAACGCGTTCTCTGCCATGGAACGAAGAAATGTATCCATTAAGCACGCCCTCTCAATGGAACTCCCCTCGCGGAATTGCAGAAAGGAATTGTGTGACATTTTAGACGCTCCCGCACTCGTCCATGTAAGAGCTCTCCACCATTACATATCTAGGAATGCAAGACTGGAACAATTGGCAAAGTTCCTTACGTAGTTCTGCACTTAGTTCAAGAGAGTAGAGACGGCGCCATTTCAACGCCAACAAACGAGGAGAGTCTCTCCGTCTCTCTTACCCTGCGCCCCGTCGAGTGGAATATTTGAGATCTTTCGCAGCATCTTGCTAGCTATGATCTAGCAGGTATCATGCAGAAATTTAGAAATAGAAAACCCTAATGGGCAAGTCTCGTTTATGAACTCCGGCGAACAAACATTATGACTAGATGGTCTACAACGATCACACGTTGCTCTTGTTCGGTCGGCCGTTGCTAGCGTTTGCTATCTGAAAACTAGCTAGCCAGCTGCGTTAACTTTCATCTCGATGCGTTAGTTTTCATAGCATACCGGCATCTTTTCGGGACAACCGCGATTAAAAATACCGCCACAACTGTATTTACTGTCATACTCTACAACGCTGCTATCATAATCAAGATACACAACTGGGGCAAAGAAACAGCCGTTACAACAATGTTCGTAAATATTATAGACTAGTTGAGGCAATGTCCGTAAATATTATAGACGATTCACATTCACTGCCGCACACGTTGCTCTCATATAGCATACGTCAGCGTTGCTTTCGTGCGGCCAAATAAGCATGGTGAGTTACCCTTAGCTAGTAGGGTGTCGGAGTTCCCTAGAACGGGGAATCGTTGCGGTTTAAGTGATGTCTAAGTCTAGTCATGTTGGCCGAAACTAACAAAATACGAGTGTTAGCGTTCTTGTCGTGTTTACAATTTCCATTTTGGACAGTCATATCCGCATGGTAGTACTGACCAACTGGCCTTGTATAAGACTAACGGAAAAGTTAAGCGGATATTTGAACGTTCGAGGCCGACAGCAGCACGAACCGCTAGGGTGATCTGAGTCTTCTGCCAATCCAATTTAGTCAATGCAGCCTGTCATCATCCATCAGGGAGCGCAGAAGGCACTGCCTGGTTTCCAGCAGAAGTTTCAGCCTCTGATGTGTAGCAATCGAAATTATACCTCCGAGGAGGCACAAAAGCGATGCATACTAGACGATTGTCGTTGTAAACGTTAGGAGATACGACTCCTCAATATGGCGCACCGCTGCATGATTACAATGCCGTTGTAATTGTAGTTGTTGTAGTAGTAGTGGTAAGTAGTCGCAAATAAGAGCCGCGGGCTGCAATCGAATGGGCGTCTTGCGCGACGGCTCGCGAGGATAAGCATGAGTTCGTCGCCGTAAAGGATATGCTCCCCCTCTTATCTAGTCACCGCGAGAGAGCAGCAGGCCAGATATATGGGCTATGAAGATATAGATAGACAGGCAGGCGAATCAGGCGGGAAGAAAGAAAGAGAGATAGAAAAAGAGAGCGGGCACGGAAAGAGACAGAGGAACAGAAGAGGTGATTTAGGTTCGGATGGAGGACGGCAGTCTGACGGAACGCTCCGTCCCATGCCGGGCAGAGGGCGGTCGGTGAGCGCTCGGAGGTGGTACCGTAATGAAATGCTTTGCGAAAATGGCCATTTGTTTTAACGGCGCTAGCCCATAACGGACACCAACCACAAGTTGGGCTCGGCAAAGCTCTTTATCCGAGCGGGGAGGAAGCCCGGATAGAGTGAGATCGTGTGAGGAAGAAGGACGCGCGGAGGCGGGTGGGCCGGCGGGCACGCTCTTCGGGGCAGTCTTCGCAGTGACTTCCGGCTGCGGGTGTGTTTGGTGTGGTGGCACGACGTAATAGAGTTGAGCTGAGTTGAGTTGACTAGAGTATTAGAGTGCGACTGAAGAACAGCGGCGAGAAGGAGCGAGCGGAGAATGGCGAATGCCAGATAAAGAAGACACCGAACGAGCAACGTCAAGACCTGCCTAAGCACCACGGGTCGTCGTCGTCGTCGTCATCATCATGGACGACCTCCTCAAGTTGCGGCGGCCTACCGACTTTTTGCTTCCTGTTTGCTTTTTTATGACTGCCGTCAGCAAAAAAAATCGCCCGAGAAATAATATAAATGCGGGGTAATATCGTGTCTGCTTTTTGCCTTTCCTATTCTTTTTGTCTCTCTGTCAATCCCCGTTTCACTCTGTCTCTCTGTATTTGGTTTTTCTCTCATTTTATATATATATATATATATATCTTCCCTGTCAGAACACAGATCCCACACCGTTCATGCATGCATATGCATTAATGCAAGACGCCGTTACACATGGGCACAGCCACCTACATAGGTACAATGCGAGTGCCTCAAACGAATGGCTGCCGAACAACTTGGCAGTATATATCGTTAGGTGCTCTGCTTGAAGCAAACATAATGCGTGAAGATAGAAGAAAGAAAGTCAGCTTGCGGGAATGATTTCGATGTCCCTGTATGTAGGGGTTTCTCTCATAAGGTGCCGACGAAAAGGTATGCTTCCACGGTGACACCAACAAATGGCTCACTTTAAAGAGATTAAGCGCTGCGACCATGAAACCTTCGTGCTTTATCTTTTATCGCCTCTATCGCCGATTAATTGAAATTTCATCTGATTAAGATTTATTCAAAGCGGACATAGTAAAGTATTTTCTCAAGGCGGACATAGTAGTCTGGCCGTGGTTAGTAGAAAAATATATATTTTTTGAAATTCGTGGTTATAAATAGCAGTCTGTTCAAGATTTGCAACTGCATAGCGACGTGCAGTTGCTGTCCTCTATTGGTTTCTGTTCAGCTATCTATCCGTCTGCCCCCCTATCTGTCCGTTAACCCATTCATAAGGGACCATCTGCGTGATCGCAAGCCTATAGCCAACCTAACAGCCCAACAGGCGGTTCGTCTGGAGAACCGTCTTTCACCATACGAGTTACGAGTGTCCCGTTGCAGAGTCTTCGTTTGCGGGCGGTGCAGCGGTGCAGCGGCGGCGCTCTGGGTCCGGGATTTTGGTCACCTCAGTCGGTTCGTAGCGATTGCCCAGCCTCGCTCACAAGCAGCATTTTCCTTCGAGTCGGCATTATTTCGGCGTGCCCGGCGCGCGAGTTGGAACGCGTCGAGACACGCTGTCATCGGTCCCATCACAGTGTTTGAGCAGGCATACCATACAGCAATGCAACGTGGCATTCGTTCCATATACCACGCTCTACGTACTACAACCAACTCTAACAGTAACGACGACAATGCCAGCAGTAGCAGCAACACAAATTAGCAACAATAACGACAACACAAGCCATAATTAACCATAACGATAACACCAATTAACGTCAACAGCAACAACGACGGACAACATCAAGAGTCACAACAGTAACAACAACAATTTAGCCGTGATGGCTTAGACAACCATGGTTACCAAAACAATCGCAAGTTCGAGCCCCGGGCTCACTGGTTGGTCTTGTTGGACCTGGTTGTCATTGTCCCGCTGCCACATACCTCTGCTGGGGGAATCCTATATATGAATCCAGTGATGAGAACGCGATGACGATATAATGAGCATTTAGACGACATCGTGCCACGAGCAACTTAGCCCATTACGAGCGTCTAAAATATGGTTGTCAGAGCTCAAAGAAAAAATTAATGCAACGACGAAAAATCACAACAATTACTGCAAGGACGGACCACGTCAAGAATCATGATTACAGTGGCAGCAACAACAGCAATTACTGCAACGACGAACAACAGCAATAACAATAGCAACAAATACTGCAACGACGAACAACAGCAATAACAATAGCAACAAATACTGCAACAACAACAACAACAACAACAACAACAACAACAACAACAACAACGACAACAACAACAACAACAACAACAGCACCGACAACAACGACGACAACAACAACAACAACAACACGACAATCAACTGCAACAACAAATCAGTCAAGCGAGTCGCCCACCCACGAGCCAAGCGAGGTGTCACCGCGGTGGTGGTGGCGGCGACAGCAGCAGCAGCTGCCATGCAAAGATAAATCGTCGCATGCATTGCAACTGCCGGGAGCAGGAGACCAGCTGGCGTAGAGCCTGAAACAGAAACAAAAGCAGCGGCAGGAGGGGGAGCGCGTTACACTGCGGCGTAATGTGAGGAATTCCCTCAACCCTGCTTCGCGCCCGCTACCACTACCACTACTACTACTACAACTTCTGCTACTGCTGCTGAAGCTGAAGCCCCCTTAGTACTCTTAGTCCACACAGGAAACTTAATCACCACGTCTTCCAGCACCAGCGCAACCACGACTAGATTCAGGGTTACTGCAGCGACGTTATTGGCGACGACGGCATCAACGGCGGTTGCGTAGTCCCCTCAACTCGGGCAAGTTGGGACCCGCTGGCTGAACCCCGCGCCCCTGCCTTGGGTGCCGTTGGCGTCGTCAGACACCGCGCAGCGGTGGCGGGGGGGGGGGGGCTCGGTGGATGCAGGCCCGCGCGATAGCGCCCCGGCTTGGGACAGCCGCATTCCCCCTTTAGATGAAGGAAGAAGGGAGCAAACCTCAACGAAAGAGAATATTTCTCTCTCTCTCTCTCTACAGAGGCAAGATAAAGGCACGGGATGTTCTCTAGAGAGAGAGGAAGAGGAAAAACGAGCGACGAAGAGAGACAAAGATATGTGCAACATTGATAGATAGATATGCGTGTAGTACACAGTGTACACAGATACGTACACGGACAGATATGAATGCATAGGTTGACGACATGATGGCGGCGGCGGCATCAGCAGCAGCAACAACCGTCGGTCGGGTCGACAATTCAGGCTTCAATACAATTGAGATGGGACAAATGGGAGTGATCGAGAGCTAGTCATTGTCATCATCATTCATCCAACCAGGCAGCCAGCCAGCCAGCCTGTTACAGCAACGACGAACCAAAGAACAAACGAACGAACAAGCTGGAGGCTGTCTCTCTATGTAATCTGTCTCTTTCGTTTTCCCTCTTCATTCGCCGGCCGGCCAACTTTGTAGAGTAGACGAGCGAAGCCAGAGTTATTAGTTGCACCCGTAGTGCTTGTAGGGAATGTGTTTGTTGCCGTGTTCTACCAGCCAGACAAAGGAGTCGACAAAGGGGTTTGGCACAGCAGCAGCAGCCAGAACACAAATAGGAGAAGAAAGAACAGCAGCCTCAGCAGCCGCCACAGTGGTCCTACTTTGCCAAGCCATATAAGCCACGCGCGTTGGCGCATATATTATTAATGACTTTGACGCGTCTGCCTCCTCTGTCGTCGTCGTCGTCGTCGTTGTGGCGGAATGGCCTCGTTGCCAACACGTGCCGACGCTGTTTAGCCGCCCTCAACTGTCAGACAGCAGCCAACAACGCCAACTCTACAGACACACAAACACAGTGCGCGATGACGGACGGACGGATGGCGTCGAAAGGTGCAGCCGGCCCCTCCCAATACCGATGCTGCTGAAATCTCTGAATGAATCTTGCCAATGGGGGCGGCGGGGGGGTTAGGTTCGATCCATCCCTGCAAGACCGACGACCTGCTGTCATGAGTAAACATTGTGTCTCAGATTCGACGTGGCGGACATCTACAAGGGCTGAGAATGATCTAAAGATGTGAATATTTTGATGATTAAATGAAAATGTAACAGGACATCATGCATCTTGATACACCGGTCGGAGTGAGACCAGTCGCCGTGTGGAACGCTAGGGTTGCTAGTCGGCGGAACTTGCCGTCGGTGCAAATGTCATGTATACAGGACCGACCACTGAAAGTGGATGACCGAGAGATCGCTGAACGGTCTGAGTTAGCACCGATTGCTGAACCCGAAAAGATAAGAGGACAGCGGTTGTAAAAGTGATGTACCATGCAACTCTTATCTTAGCTAGACAGAGACAAGAGACTGGAAAAACGGTGTCGATCAGGCGGCATTTATAAAACGAATGTGACATCTACATTTGCCAATTGTCTACCAATTTAAGGAAAGTAAGCGGCTACGTTCATAGAATGGGTCTACAATACTTGAATGTATAAAATAAAGATTCGTAGTGGTGATAATAAATGGATTTATCCTTGCCAAATAAGACATGCCCACGGAATCCTGTAAAAACGTATATTTGTTACTTTAATTGTTTAAAATTAGCTCAAACTATAGACGTAATGCGCCCGTTTGTGCATACAAAAATCCTCACTTCGAGACACGTCATTCAATGTTGCGAATAATGCTTTATATAATAAATAATCAACGAGTTGCCGAGGAAAATGCCCCTCGTGAATTCTCGTAGTTTTTTTCAATTCAGATTTGTTTCAATAACACGAGTAATATGAAGTATCAATCTGGACTACGCGGTCGAGAAGTTGCCTATATGCTGCGCTGCTGTAGATCTAAAGAGAGCGTTTGAGCACCACGGAAAGCAGCTGAAAAGCTGGCAAAACGGGAGTGTCGGGCGTAATGCTAAGGTTACTTATCAACATCCTGAAACAAAACGCGGTGCTGACTGATTACGAGGTTGGCTATTTTTTGCGCTTTTAGATAGATTGCCAAAGCGGATAAGAACGGGTTGGACCAAAGAGTGGGCCAGAATCTTACTGTATGCAGATACTATCGTCATCTTTGGTTGCAGCCTTCTTAGGGTGACTCAAGCCAAGCGTGCAAGTGCACCTACAACGGGTGCTTACTGCTTTGAGATAAAAAGTTACTAGAGGCATCCTGCTTTCGCTGCAAGAGTTGGCTGGTATTAAAGCATCTGCCAGGATAAGTGGAGCGCGCTCTTCTGTGAAGGGTTAACTATATGGTGTACACTCTTCTATGTCAGAAGCAACACTAGCTGCACTCAAGTCGTCGGATGTGACCGAGGTGGCTGAGTTAACTACAAAAACCCGAGGAATAATGTGATGTCTTTTGCTGAACATGTGCTCTTAACGTTTGTGGGCAATTATTTCCCGTCGGAGATCTGCTTAGTATCGTTAAGCAGCAGGAAGTTGTGTTGTACCAAAACCCAATGCAGTGTTTTAAATGCTACAGTATGGATTACATTGCCGCCGATTGTAAGGCTCTGAACCCTGAAGGTGTAGGAGGCGTAGTTCCCTGAAACATCTTAGAAAGAAGTGCAAAGCTCGGGCTAGGTGTTGCCTATGTAATAGTGTAGAGTTGCTAAAGCCAGCCTCGTGCAACGATATTGAGAAACAACTGAGCACGGTAGCCGTGCCGCTTTGCAACCCCGTCACATGCGCTCAAGGCTCCAAAAACTTTACGAAACGCAGTTGGCAATCTGTTGTAAATAACTGTATTAAGGTAAGTGACACTACCAGTATGAACCGAAAAGTCGACCCCGGAGCAAGGTCTACGAACAAGGTGGCGCCCTTAGCCCTGGAGCCCATCGCTCCTGATCTACGGGGTACAGGGTCTGCCGAACAACATTGTTCGTTGCATAATCGAAGCGAGTTAACAAGCAGTCACAAGAGAAGAGTGACAAGCCGACCAAGGTTGTCGACAACGGCGCTAGCTTTGGAATCTCAATACGATAATGAGAGGAGGGAAGATCCGGTGACGCATAAAAACCACTGATTCAGATCGATGTACTTATTTAAAATTTACCCAACCTGGGATGTTAATAAACCATAATAATACGAGAATCCATAGAAACAGCTCTGAGAGGTGCACTTTGCGCGTCGTCGCATAGACTAGGTGCAGAGTTAGGCAAGCAAAAGAGCAACAAGCAGCTTCAGGCCGATCGTGACTGCCTCACACAACAACTACCTAGACATGTCCAGCGCCAACGAAACCACAATCTTATGCGTCACTCGGTTTAATTGCGTAGTTTCTTAGGTCCATTAAACCGGTGTCCTAGTCTATGTCATGTTTGTCTATGCACCTATGTTGGAATGGTCTTGCCGATCGAGCTCTGCCAGCTTACATTCAATCAGCAACAGATGCTTCTGTTGTGGTCGTAGTTGAAGGCGCGGTTACAGTAGGACAATTTCGATGAACCGATGTGAACAGGCAAGCCGGATGACGGCAAGCAAGGTCAGGGCGACGGTGTTGAAACTCACCGAAGTAGAGTTTTCGTATGTGGACGTACGCTTGTGTTCTTTATGTTGTACCTTGGGGGCTGTCGCTGTTCTCGTCATCCATGACGATGACATCATAGAGGCATAGATTGCATCGCCAACACTATCGTCGGCTAAAAGTCACGTAGGTCTTCTGAGGCTGCTGAAGCTGGTGCCACTGCTGACATTTTTCTAGGCTGCCTTGACAAACGTTACGGTCAACTGGTCACGCGGGGAAGGAAGCGTCGCTCAAGGTACGCAGACAAGGCAGCGCAGCAAAAGTTAGCCCTCGATTGGATCAGTCCATCTGCGTCGACTACCCCAGAAACGTTCTGGCTAAAGCGCATCGCTTATGTTTCTGTTATGCATAGAAAGAAAGATGATCTCGCGTTGCCCTTATAACATAAGTCCTCGTTTTACATATATATATATATATATATATACAGGGTGTGACTGAACGAATTTTATAGCGATACATAAAATTGTAGAGCTCGTTAAAACGAATATTTTTTCTAATGGAACATGTGCTCTGAGAAGTCTTGTTTCGGAGTTACAGTGAAATTACTACAATTTGTGACACTAGTGTTTTTGCCCGACATAGGAGCACAAAATGTGCTGTTGCGAGGCAACCAGTCTTCCTAGACAGAAACTAAGCACACCGTCGTGTTCTTGATAAAATTCTGCTCAATCTGATGAATATGCAAGGCCGGTCAAAAGACGCGACATGGTCGCTTAGAAGAAAATTCGCCAAAAATGAAGTTCTTCATTAGCGTTCACGCCAAATACTTTAGAATCATAACCCTACAACCACTCACAGTGCTCAAAGCGGACATATTCAGCCAATGCGCAATTCATGGCGATCATTTTGGTACCAAACATATGTCAATGCGAGCTGTGGTTGCGGAGTAATTACGAGTTTTCGGCGGGATGTCCAGATTGAGTGCATGTAAAATGACTGTGTGGCGACGTTCACTACCGCCGACGTGTCGCGCGACAGCCGCAGCGCGTCATTTTTCATGCACTTAATCTGGACATCCCGCCGAAAACTCGTAATTACTCCCCAATCACAGCTCGCATTGACATATGTTTGGTACCAAAATGATCGCCATGAATTGCGCATTGGCTGAATATGTCCGCTTTGAGCGCTGTGAGTGGTTGTAGGGTTATGATTCTAAAGTATTTGGCGTGAACGCTAATAAAGAACTTCATTTTTGGCGAATTTTCTTCTAAGCGACCATGTCGCGTCTTCTGACCGGCATATTCTTACATATTCATCAGATGGAGCAGAATTTTATCACGAACACGACGGTGTGCTTAGTTTCTGTCTAGGAAGACTGGTTGTCTCGCAACAGCACATTTTGTGCTCCTATGTCGGGCAAAAACACCAGTGACACAAATTGTAGTAATTTCACTGTAAATCCGAAACAAGACTTCTCAGAGCACATGCTCCATTGGAAAAAATATTCGTTTTAACGAGCTCTACAATTTTATGTATCGCTATAAAATTCGTTCAGTCACACCCTGTATATATATATATATATATATATAATCGATTCAAGTAGTTTGATTTTGTTAAGTGACGACAAACATGAGTCTTTGACGTATTGGCAATTTCGTGGCCGCGCCAAGTACCATACCGTAACAAAACGTTATTTATCTGGTTACGAATCACGTCCACGTATTAACGTGATATACCGTTGTTTAAATGACTCTAAATATGTCTCACCCCTGAACAAAGCACGCTAAAGCGCGTGTCCTGGCAACTGGTCATTTGACCAGTTGCGACGTTTACCTACCTGTGTGAGTATGTGCATACTTCCACTTTGCCTAAGCATCATCGGAATTATATGGGCGCGTATTTCGCGTTTTCATTCCCTAGAAGAATTACGCATCAGCATATATCTGTGGTTTTTTTGGACGTATATTGATCATCATATTACATATCTGCAAAAATCTTAGAAGTATCGCGCCGGGTCTGAGCCGGCAACTTCTTGTCGGCAATTTTTTTCACGCTGTTTCGTCAACTCGCTGGTTTCGCTTCTTGCGTGCACTGTTTGTCCTATGGCAAAGCTAGCTGACTGGCACACGTACACCGAAACTGCTACGTTGTTTGTCGACCGTCGGAGGTTTCTTTCACACGCGTCTGTGTGTGGAATTTGGTCGTGCTCGACTGAGTGGCTGGCGTCTCTACGCCAGGCAAGTAAGTGGTGGTCGTGGTAGGCTTGAGGCTTTGCGCTCGTAATACGGGAAGCCGCGGTCGCCAACGGTATCACGTGCCCTTGTAACTCCGACTCGGGTCCGGTCGTTGGCCCCGGGCCCTCGGAGCTCGGGTCCCTCGGAGGTGGCTGAAGGTAGAAACGTCACTCTTCAGCGTTCTTTCCTTTCTGGGAGCGACGGTACACGTCTCAACCGCGGAAACTCACTGCCGGCCCCGGGAATGCTAGATGCCGCGGGGACGACCCCGTTAGAAATGTGCCTCGAGTGAAGCCCCATCTCGGCGCGCCATCCCCCACCACCATCATCATCATTATCATCACCACCACCACCACAACAACACCACTACTACCACTGCCTCCTACTACGGACTACCGCCATTGCGGAGAAAGTTGAAAGCCGAACTGAGCGCTGACTATCAGAAGCGGGAGTCTCTCTCGGTCGATTGTCACTGCTGCAACTACTGCTGGAGCCGCCTTTGCTACCCGTGTGTTCCTGTATGCCGCCCGGCGCCGTGTGGGCGTCGTCCAGGAACGCGACAGCACTGAAAAGTCCGTTTGTCTCTGACTTCTGTCACCTACCCTACTAAAGCTCTGGGTATTGTCGACGTTTAAATCTTCTTTTTTTCGTGCTCTTTCGCCTCCTCCATACCGCTGCTTTTCACGCCAATTTCTTTTTCAACGTACGCGACCGAGCGAGCACTATACATGCATACTCATATACAAACGAACAAAAAAGAGTCTCGAAGCAAGAACCGACCTATTCTGAGTACGACGGTGAATCCATGTGCTCTGTATTTTTATATATATATATTTATAAATGTATGTATATAGATATATATAAATATATTTATAAATGTATGTATATATATATATATATATATTCTTTTTTTATATATAATCTTTTTTACATCAAACAAAATAAATTCACGACAGATAAACTGCCAATGAGTGTAACACCACCATTCGGGCCCGTTCTGCCAAATGACACAACCATAGGGTTTATTCATGCTGAGTGCGACACCTAATAGTAGTCCAAGTTTGTAAGTAATGTTGCCATGCAAATCAATAGTCGATACGTCAGCAAAGGTTTCCAATCGAAATAGCCAACCGCGCAGGGATACCTATTGAGTTTCTGATTAAGTCAGGCGCACATTTTTCTAGTCAGAAATCATCCTTTAGAATACTCGCTCCAGCAAATTTTGATAAACGACTTTGTTGTTCTTGCCTGCAATGACTACGTAGTTTGTATTCGACGCGAGCCGTACACTGTTGTGTCGTAGCTACAGATAAGCTTGCACGCTACAACAACTTCTACGTCGATGGCCATTGCTGAGAAGGGCGTCCTTTATGCGACCGACCCGCGGCCACCTCACGGTGGTCTCTGCATAGTAGTAGCACGGAGTCGTTGGGAGCAAACCAAGCGAGGTAGAAATGTTCTTTGCAGCCTATCTGTGCGAGCAGTTGCACATATATGCGAGCCGTCGACATTTCGTATACTTCCCAATAGATGGCTGCCAGCCAGAGCCGGCCGGACTCTAGCTGAGGGAGAGGAATGATCTGATGATTTACTTGCTTGGACGCGTGGCTAGCTCTGCGTCGGGAATGCAATCTGGCCTTCGTCCGTCCTTTTATGCCGACACCATATTGATTATTGTCTTTGCCCTGTCAATGTCGAGAGCGGACTCACCACAGCGACCGCAACCTCCCAGCACGACTATCGACGTTGTTATCCCAACAACAGATAATGGGTGAATAGGGTCAAAGCTTGTTGTTTTTGTTGTTGTTGTTGTTGTTTTTGTTGTCGTTGTTGTTGCTTCTGTCGTTGCTACTAATGACGGTACTGGAATTCTTCTATTTCTCGTTAAATCCGAGTAAATATTTTGCCGCGTGTCCATCTGACTAGGTGTCTCATCCTACCTTCCGGAAAGCATTACTCTAGGGCAGTTTACTTCATGCGTCCCGCTGTGCTTGCGGTGTGCGCCCGTTTCCTCCTGGCCTTCCCGCCTGTACCTGCTAATAAGTTCGGCTTATCATTGACTCGTCGTAAATAAAAGCTTAACTATACAATCATCCACCTACCTACCTACTTATTAATTATTTATTTAACTCTGTATCTATCGGTTTATCTATTAACTTGAATGTGCAACGTGTCTTGCCTTCCGACAAACATTCCGCACCGGTCTATTGCAACAAGCCTTCAAACGTATGGCAGCATGTCGAGTTAAGCAATAGAGACCCGACACTGTGAATATCGAATCGAAGCGGATAGTCTCTAACGATCCGTGACCTACGAGAAGAACCGTCGCGCTTTCACGCAATCATGGAAGCAACAATACCACAGAGTGCCCCAATGAGAGCGTAAATGTTTAATCTAGCGTCATTTCTGCTGCTATGCTTCAACAGGCAAACCCTTAAGTAGTTTGATGGTAGGCAGCTCGATATTATTGTTCCTGGTCAACAGAACAACACATGTGTATCGTTAAACATTATTTCAAGCGTGGTAAGCGTTTGACTGGCACCATTCGCAAATTGCGTCAATTTTTTTTGGTATGCAAAATATTCTAAGTACACCAAGTGCAGCAAGTGTCTAAAAACTGGAACAGGCTTTTTTGGAAAGTCTCGGAAATGCGCAATGCATCTGTGCCACCGGCAGTGGCTCGAAGTGACTAGATCGTAGGACTCGGCAGACCCATTACAGCCGACATTCTTCTTATCCCCTCAATTCCCCCGGGAATTGCATGGCCGTACTCCGAGACCCGCGGGGGAGTCTCATAATCTAGCGCTCTGTGCGCCTTGACGCTATTCTTCTATCCTGAGGAGGTGCGTTAAGGGTCGCAGCTGCCTTAGACCGCCTCCCATCGACTCCTCACCTCGACCGCCGCGATCTGCGGGCGCAACTCAAACCTCTACCTTCATATCATCTCAAGGTCAGTTTTCAATACTATAATGATGTCCAAATAATTGCGTCTTTGCTGCCAGCCTTCGAGCGTTGTGATCATATGGGCAAACAGGTTCGTCAGACAGAGACTCGTCACGTCTCACTCAAAGAGCACACGTGCTACATATTTTATGAAATAATCGCAATATTGCACGACGCATTTCCTGGTCGTATGATATCCCTTTAGGATGGCCAGAATTGACCGCCCGATATAATGCCTCTGGACGGCTTTCTCTGAATGGTTTAAGGTCAAAGTTTATGTCAACAAACCTACAAACACCCAAGCCTTGAGGGACGTGAGTAGACGCTGTATCACCGAGATCCAGCTACAATTTTACCAATCCATGATTAAAATGTAAAGAAAATTCATGATTTTGTTAACGCATACGTACCAACAAAGCCGATGAGGTCATTTTTCAGACGTTTTGTTTCATACATAAATCTCACACGCCTGCCTTATAAATAATTACAAATATGAATAGTAAATTAATAATACATTCACAATATTGCTCTATGTAGTTCCAGTGAGACCCTATGTGAGAGGTACGCGGTCGATCGTGGCTCCGCTGTGGCTTCAAAGAGCTTCGTCCCAAGCTCGTTTGCCAATTTAAGTGCATCATAGCACTAAACGCCATTATAGCGTGATCTTCAAGAAGATGCGCGTATAGGCGCTGTTTGATCAACCTCTCTCACGTAAGCTAACGCCGCGATGGCATGCAAAATATGGAGGTGGCCGTTACTCAATATTGCAACGGTGCGATAAACCATGGACGCATAGAAACGTATGCACATCCTACACAAACGAGCCGGGAGTCAAGCGTCACTGTCGCCCTGAATGTAGTTAAGATGATCTGATTCACTTTTTTTAGCACGTTCGTGCCCATACAAACCGCCACCGATAAAACCAGCGGACTCATTTTCGGTTGGGTGTGCTGTTATTTACCGCGCGTGTAAGTATTTTCTTTTGCAACGATCTAGCTAATAAAACCCCACACGGTACCAGATAGGACAGGAAGGAAGTCCGACGACTTCTGCCTCGAGGTGCGGAGACTCGCCGTCACCTGAGAGGCCTTCCCTCTCTCCTCCTCGTTCCCCGGCACCCCGTTCCGGCTAGATTCCGCGGGCTGAGAATTGCCACAGAAGTCTAACTACTGGTATGTCCGGTATTAGACTCACCAACGCGGAATGCAAAACCCCAGACTTGCACCACGGAATACCAATAATTCACGTACGCCGGTTATAGATTAATGTACAGCGCAAGCAAAACACCCCGTCGACATGCTATGTGATCAGTTCAGTCCCCTCGAGGTAATCCAACGAACTTCTCATCCACAACAAAACACCGCCAAATTTGCAGCCATCTGTCTGGTGGAGTAGACATTATTATTATTATTATTATTATTATTATTATTATTATTATTATTATTATTCAGTTTTATTTCAGTAAAGGAAGGGGAAGTGTAACAGGCACCGCAGGCCACGTATGTGCACAGTGGACAACACCGGCCGCCCACATACACAACATATACCAGCTTTATGGGACGCACGAAGCGGAACGTAGTCATGCCGGGTTTAGCGTGTCATTACCGCCCTCAGCGCAGTTCAAACGCATGTACTGAGCTCCGGTCTGACAGCCTCATCTAAAGGAAGACACAAAACCGGCGGAGGAAGTAGAGACTAGGTCCTAAGCTGCGCTCGAGATGCCGAAATCACAGTGAGTGGCAATTATGCAGTTAAGCTGCCCGAAGCCAGCTAGGACTTGCGGACCTACCTGAACGCTTAGTTAACATTAGATCGAATAAACTGCAGTGTCAATACTTAATAAATCCTTAAACTGCACTTTGCTTCGAACTCAATAATGGAATGTGGCTTACGTAGCGCGTAACAGCTAACTGGATGCACACCAATTCGATACATCGTAGCAACTTGTTTGCAAACACTTTCGTTTACTCTTCGTTGAGGCCGAAAAACAAATACTGCGCCATACTGTATCCTCGGTGGCCTTGCACCGCCTAGAAAGCTGATGGCAGTGACGATGCCGAATTCTACAGTCAATTCTATTGCCGGCGGAGCCGTACCCCCCCCCCCCCCCTGCCGTGTACTTTGACGGCCTCAACCAGCAGGCGCAACTCATCATTCTATCCGTTGCCACAATGTCGCCTGGCTGCAACAAGGAACGACTACCGAAGGAGTACTTCCCCATCGATCTGCCGTCTGTCTAAGGCTCGCGTGTCTTCGTTCCACAGTTAGCTTCCTAGAGCCGGAGCTGCATATGCAAATAAATATATATATATATATATACACTTATGTAAAGAAATAAAGGAGAGGAAAGGGGGAAATAAGCAGGAATAAATATATGTATATATTATATATATATATATATATACACACTTATGTAAAGAAATAAGAGAGAGGAAAAGGGGAAGTAAGCAGAAATAGCGTGGAAAAGGGCAGAAGTGGTATATATATATATATATAATTGCTGCACAGAGTCGGCCACGAAGCGTACGTATGCAGAGTGCGACCCCATCCGTAGCGGCAGGACGAGTACGAGATGTGGTAATCGGCTACCTACTTAGAGATTGGAAGCTGCAAGGATCCAATTGACAAGGGGATGACGCCACGACGGCTACGGCGTGTAACCGTCGACGAAGACTTTCCGCCCCGGAAAATCGTCGTCGACGTTTGCCTCCATCCAAATGCAAACGGTGTCCGACTTCTCTACCAATATATAACGAGAACCACTCATCGCTATGCGGACCAAGGGACCCACATGGGCTATAAACGGTAATGCCTGCCACTACATTGTCAACAACGGCGGCAGCAGCAACAGCAGCAGCCGCAGCACCAGCAATAGCAAAGTTCCCCTATACACCCGTAACAACATATCGAGCCGACGAGGGAGGATGAAAACTCCAGCAACTCCAGCAAGATGAACGACGGCGAGCAGCAGCGCCCTAATTCGCAAATGGTACGATGTGAAACTTTGTTGGACTATGTCGTGGTATAACACTCGCAACACACGCTCGCAATGTCGGTGAACGGTTACTCAAATTGAAAGCTAGGGCTGCGGCCGCCAAAGTGCCGCCGTGCTGAACGTGATTGCCCTATCCGACTGACTCCCCCGAATGGGCGTTTACGTCTGACCTATTTCGAATAGTTGCAGCAGTTCCTAACGATCTTCAGATCGGCGTTAGTGTGGCTATTAATTCATTTTAGTCAGAGAGTTAGTAGTCTCTCGTAGACAACGTTCTTATTAACATTTTTCGATTAGCTTTCAGCATTCGCGCAGGTGAAAGCGACGTTCTTTGAGCACGGCTGGTTCGCTCTGTAGTCGAAGTGAGAGAGAGATAAGTTATTATTAGAACAAGAGAATAGCAAACGTTTCGTTCTGGCTGCTGTGTCACATCTTGACCGATGGACGCTTATGCCGTGCATGACGTACGGCGTTACGGTATAGATATAATATATCGTAAAGACTCGTATAAGAATAAAAACTTGTATTAAAAGTGGGATCAGCTAAAGCATTGTTGTTTGTCCAGTTCGCCGATTGTCGACGCATCAAATCACGACTCAGTTTAGTAAGTTGCAAGTCTGCAGCATGTATGTTCAGATGGCCGCTCAACGAACACACGAGCAGAGTAAAACAAATGGGAGTTTACATTAGTATACACAGTATACGCTATACGTCCTATTGCGTACACGGGCTGTCAGCCTTACGAACGACACGACTATAATGTTGTAATATACATAAGACTTTGTGAATAAAACGCACTTAAAAAACGTGACATGGCGTGATGTTGCCTTTTTCAGGCCTACCGTTGGTTCAGCCGTAAAATATTTCTCGTGCTCACGCCTCAGACACGTACCGTTTCCGTGCACTTCCGTGCGCTCCATCAGTCTCTAGACGACACATTTGTACAGTTTTAGTTGACTACACCGTTTATTGTCCTGCGAAGCGGCTGGCGCTTTTAGCGCGAAACCGAGACAGAGGCGTGACTATCCGCCGCGTACGGCGTGTAGCACGGAGATATTCAACAAAGTGGCTGAGTATGTCTTCTGTCACCTGCTTCTATCTGGCGCAAATCTAGCGGCAGCCAAAACGCATACATTTGTGTTCTCTTGCCCATGTACTCTTTGAGCGGCGCCTTAGGGCACGTCGTGCTCGAGAAGATAAAACACGGTGTAATAAATAGGTAGCTGGCTTCCGGCTCGTGCTGTGACGAAGCGAACGTGGTGGCAGGAGAGGCATGGCAGAGTCGTAGTCAAACTCCCAGCTCTTCTCGTGTGTTCCTTTTTGTTTCAGCGACTTGCAATCAGATCCGCGCATAGTTAAGCTGCAGCTACATCGGTGTGCCTAGCTCAGCATCTATGTTTTGCCTCAACAGAGTTCTCTTCATTATGAGCATGGCAAACCGCTGCATTTCGCATGCGCCGTGAGATGCGGGTGGTGACGTATTTTTTTTAGTTACGATTGTTTGTGCCACTGCGTGCACTCATCTGTATGCCAGCCCTACTTCGGTGCCTCTTTGTGTATGAGCGCGGGCGGGGCAGGTGAATGGGGTTTTCCGTCAAATTCAGAGTAAGTATGACCATGACTAAAATTACTGCTCCGATTTCGATTACGATCCGTTACTGCAAAACCACTACGCTAGTACTACCGTACTGCCGTGCTTGTCGCGTAGACACTACTTAATTATGTTTGCGCTTAATGCCACTGCTGTTTCTGTAGTTACCGCTGTGTTGGTTTCTGAGGTTGTTGTTTCTTCTGCTGGTCACATAATGTTGTTTTTATCGCTCTCAATGTCATGTTGGTAGTAGAACTCAATGGACAATTATCAGTTAAAGAGTACAATTTAATAATGTTTTTGACGTAGTACTTAAACTTAATCGAATAGGCCCCTTATACATGGAGAGGCCAGCAGGTCGTTTAACAGTGGCTGTTTTACCACACGTACGCCTGAGATAATAATTAGCGTTAATGAAATTCACAAGTATATCTGGTAAGCCTTAGTCGCCTATCGGATAAAACAATGTGCAGAAGTCATTTTTTAGATACATCCATAACTGGAACGTGCAGCAAAGCTAACTCCTACCACGGGCCGAATGTGAAGTTTTGTCTATGGCTCGAAGTAATGTCACCAACTCTTGTCACTAGTAATGATCCGCCGGTAATGATCAAATCGATCGGTCCTCGTGACACCGAATTAGGTGTTGCAATGCTAGCCCCTATACGCATTTCTATTTGGGGTACGCTAAGCTCCTTAGGAACCCACTCCACGCTCAGTCTCACACCAGTCGTGCACAATTATCCGCACTGTTCCAACGCTAGCCCCTACCATCGCTGCCAATAGTCACGCTGTACCACGCCGATCATTTATCAGCGGGCCGTCAATGAGTGTAACCGTGATTACAGTGTTTGCTTGGCCCGGTCTCGTGTTATCATTCAAATGCTCCCGGCGTTCACACTAACTTATCGGACACACAGTTCCACCCTCCCCCCATATACGGCCACCATGCGGCTCTTAATATTGGCCGGTTGAATACCTTTTGCTGTTAGAATCTGATAACACCTCCACCTCAGTCCTCGAATCTTAACAATGGGAACGCTATGGTGCCCTCAAACGCACTGCCGCGTCAATTGGACGGGACACACCACTGCCCGCTTTTCTCCTCCGTCAGGCGCACAGCTACGCCGGATACTCCATTCGCGTCGCGTACGTCTCACTACATTCTCCCAAAGCAACACAGTAGAATTTCAAATGGTATGGTTGCTACGACGTTTTGTACCTTTTCAGTTGAACAAGGTATATATATATATATATGATCTTTTAGGTGTTGTAATACTATAATTCCGTAAATAAATCAAGTGTATAATCCAAAACATATATTTCGCTACGTTGTTAGAGAAACTACATGCTTGTTACAAAAGTACATAACCAGTTTGCCTCGAGCACCTGCGCTCACTTGCTACGGCAAAGCTACACAAAAGGAACACTGTGGTTCGGCACTACTCTCTCCGTTTACGTTTGCAATTATTTAGGTATCCTATATCGATATATTGCATTTACTATTGAGATAAAAAAAAAAGTGAAACGACAAGGTGCATGATGCAAGGGAACCGTAACGAAATTCAGATAAGCACTGCATTGCATACGAGTTATATGTCACGCTGTTGAGTGCACGGCGAATTTGAAGAAGACCAAGGCGAGGTGGTAGCGTTTGGTTACGACTCCCTGAGGAGTATTTCGCATTTTGCTGAGAAAAGAGTCGTGTAGGTTGTTGTAGAAGTAGGCAGGCTTAGGGCACCACTCTCAATTGTCGTCGACTCTCCCTATAAGGTCAATACGCCCGAAACGAGTCGCTCTGAGTTGAAAGCCAAACCTCTGGCCTTTTTGATCCACCGGCAGGTCGTGAGTCACGTAGATGTCACCTACGCGACAAGCTGGTACGCCTGATTGGCAACGATGTATGGACCCACAGCGCTGTGTAGGCGCGTTCGAAGGCGCATGCTTGGCCCACGTCCACATTCTTCTCCTGTGAATACACCTCATCGGAATGTCGGATAATGCCTGCCCTAGGGTGGGTAGGAGACATTCAATTCATAGAACCGCATCCCCACACACTCATACAAACACACGAAGATTACAATTCGCACTACGTTACAAGTTGATAATAAACGAGGTTATCTTATAACATACGCTTTTCTAGAATTTCACATATAGATTGTTTTCGAATCACCGCAACATCTAAATATGAGGATCAGGTAACTAGAATAGGCGGGAAAGTAGGACATTGTCATATCTCATGTTGAAGCGCCGGTCGGCCGGGTCGTCTTTGCGAGTTATTTGTGTAACACAGGTATCATGGACAATAGTATTGAATCTAGAATAAACGTTTAGGAAAGATCAAGACAAGGTGCAAACCCAATATGCCTGATGAACGTAGTTTTATTTTGATCAGAAATACACGTACACGATTACTGCAACAGTATCAGCAACTTTACTCACAGTAAAGCTGTCGACCGCTCGACATTTAGCGTTTCCGTAATAAGAAAACGGTATCGGTATGTCATCTTGTACTGTGCGACGCATTTAGTTCATCTTGTTTGAATATCCGTAGCTGTTTCATGTATTCATTTAGGCGTTTTTAAATTGTGCTTTTGTTGCTTTTATCAGTAAACTTTCACAGAACCGAAGTAACTCCGTATCAAGAACTGCCGGGCTCGGTGGGTACCGCAATCGGAGACTAGGTAAGTCACAAATAAACTCAAATGATCGCATTAGATTAAATTATATTGATTTGGTATCACATGTTGTTCTTTTTTATTTTTAGAATATCAAATGATGTCTGCAAGTCCAAAAAAACTTCGTCTCGAGGGTATCTGTGTGATATCCGGCTCGGACCCGCGCCTACTTAACATTAGAGCCGCTGACCATCACATTACCCTCGTCCTGTTGACATCTTTATTAGTGTGATTTGTCAACTGAATCAAAAATGATTTGCTTTTTTATTCAGGCATAAGTATTTATAAGACTTGCAACATAGAACATCGCGTTCTTGCTGGCGTGCATGGTCTTCAAGCATCAGCGGCAACGCCATTCAGCTGCAAGCCACCGCATAGTTATACTTTAAAGCATTTGCAGCTTTGATTACAGGCCATCTTAAACGTTTGATCACAAATATTTCATAAATGGTGTTTTTGGGCAGTGTTTCCCATTTTTGTTTTAGGCTACGTTAATTTGCTGCTTTTACTGAAACATTTAGGCCGATATGCCTAGGTCCATGCCGGTCTTCCTCTCTCTCTTGCACTTTACTCACTCGCTCATAACGCTCGCAGCGAATTTATATAGCCGACTCAACGCACACAACAACGGGCCGTAAAGCGAGGGCAGGCGAATCGAAAAAGGATTGCAGAGGACATTTTATTCGTCTGGAATGGCCAGATTGTCTCTCGTCTGTTCTAGGGTGGCAATTGAGTCGAACCCAACAACAACCTTAGTCAGGCAGCATAGCTTTGCGCCGAGGTGAAGGCAGACAACGCAAAGCACGGCGGGGGTGGGGGGGGGGGGGGGGCTATAAAATAACGTCACGGGCTCACAACTCGCTGAAACCGGAGTCTCTCCCAGCCAGACTTGGCCGTTCGGGGCCAACAGCGGCCCCGAGCATCCGAGACGAAGACGGCAAAGGATCACCCGGTCGAACGAACAAAAAGCCGCCAGATTCAACAGGCGCCTGTCGTCTTCGACCAACCCTGAACACACTGCGTATGTACACGAAAAAGTACATTGGACGTTCGACCGAGAAGAAGCGTGCGTTCTGTCTCAACGTACTTTATAATAATAATAATAATTAAAGACTTGATATTAAGTTCGCGGAATATGCTGCACTGTAAGACGTATGCTAGTTCCCGATATATATATGTATTATATTATATATATATATATATATATATATATATATTTATATTTTTATACATATATATATATATATATATATACAGGGTGTGACAAACATTTTTGATAACCGATATAAGTAATTGTAGAGCTCGTTAAAGCAAATACTTTTGCTAATAGGACATGGTCTTTGAGAAGTCTTGTCTCGGAGTGAGAGTGAACTTCATTTTTTGCAAATTCTCTTCTAAGCGACCATGTCGAATCTTCTGACCGGCCTTATATGTTCCCCCGAAGAACCAGCAATTTTCTCACAAATACGACGGTGTGCTTAGTTTCTGTATAGGAGGAGTGGTTGTCTCGTAACAGCACATTTAATGCTCCTATGTCGGGCAAAAACACGAGTGTCACAAACTGTAGTAATTTCACTCTCACTCCGAAACAAGACTTCTCGGAGACCATCTTCCGTTGGAAAAAATACTTGCTTTAACGAACTCTACAATTCCTTATATCAATTATCCAAAAAAATGGTTATACCCTGTATATATATAATGTGAGAAAATATTGTGATGATTTAATAAATATTTACAATACGTTTGCACACTCGGCAGTGCTCGCCTCTCGTCGACGTCCTCCCTAAGAGTAAACCTGTAGCCATATCAAACTATCGAAACAAATTATTTCAAATGTTTATTATAGAACATTTTCAGTATGCAGTAAGAGAAAGGAGCTCTAAAACAGCTCACCTGTTCAACGGATCTGAGCTGACGTAAGCTGGGTGCTTGCTGATACGACACTAGCGAGTTTGTAGGACCGTGATCCATAACAACCCTGAGAATGACTCCATATGTCTCTGCGTGTATGCAATTAATTAACGATTGGAGACAGTTGTGTATTTGCGCGTGAACAATCGCAAAAACGAGGAAGCTTTACAAACCGTACCATATGGAACAAATAGCAGCAATTTCCAAGCCATGATGACAGCGCGAATTCTCGGTGAAAGTTCAACATACAACGTATTGTTGCTGGCTAAATTTCAATCAATCAGCTGAAATGGGAAGATACGAAAAGGCAGTTTTTCATATATACAGCTAATACGTAAACTAATCTGCATTCATAATTAGGCCAGCGGACTTAATAACACTTAGTGAAAGGCCAAGGTAGAGACGTTACCGTGGAGGGGAGATTGAGCTCCAGCGCTACGTTTCAGCTATACTTGCTGAGATGATGAAAGTAAAAAGGGTCAACAAACATAAGCTGTTATTAGAGCGGCTTAATCAGCCAATTAGCCCCTAGCGACGATGATATGGCATCGCGTTTAGCCGTAATTTCTCAGCCGATCGAGACGGAATAAGCTACCAATCTCAGGCACGCAGGAGTCGAATACGAACGATGTCTGCTAATTTATATACTCGGCGGGACGGTATGCTGGTATAATGACCTGTAACTGTGCTGATGACTGCATACCAGCGCGAGTTGGATTCCGACAGGATGCATAATGATAGCTTAATGCCAAGTGACTTCATCCTCGTGTACTTTAGCAGTTCTTTATAGATATGCATTTACACTATTCGTTATATTATATATATTATTAATATTATTGTTACTACTTTTTATTAGTATAACATTTTAAAATAAATAAATAAAAAATATTGTGTTATTATAATTATTAAAAATGCTATTTACAATTGTAAGATAGGAGCGTGTATTTCATTGTGCGACCAGTAGTTTTCATCGACTCATAACGTCAATGATAGAGGCAACGTTTCCCCTACAGAAAGCAAGTGATTGTAATTGCCTCAAACGTTATTTTTCACACTGGTCTTCTATGTTTACGTTTCTCTTTTCTTTCAGGGTGATTCGGAACTTATCCAGCGGGGATGGGGATGTTGCGTATATAAGAGGGTGCTTGCGGTGCGAGACACTGTAATGTCCCAGGCTAAACACTTACCTTGGGATGCTTAGCGGACGAAGGCCATCCGTTTCAGTCTCAGAGTCACACATCGCACTAGAGAAAGGTTCACAGAATGGGCCCTCTATCCTTAGAGTGGCAGCCATGCGGAAAGTCATGCGATCCGACATAAAGTCTAACTGTAGGGCTGAGAAGGTTGTAAACCAGCCCCTACTGTGAATATCTTACGCAGCTAGGAACGCTTCTCCGGCCTCGACGGCCTCACCACGACAAGTGGGGCATGCAACCTATAATAGGGCAGACAACATTGTGCATACACGATCACACGCTTCTCAAAAACAACGAGAAATGTTATCTCATAAATTAGATTTTAAAAATGCTTACAACTTAAACAAACTAGGGCATCTCTGGACAGACCTTCAAGCGCGTCCTGGTTCTCTGTCCAGGCATGCAGCAGGCCGACTCCCTAATGTTTGGTGAGGTTGACATCACGTAATCAGCCGGCTGTCAGCAGGACGTAGCGGTTTGTCTTTTGTTTTGCGTGCTTGTGCATCGATACGTTAAGCTGATGACATCCAGGGTCCCTCTATTTTACCTCGACAATAGGGCCCTTCCACTGATGCTTCCAAAGAATCTTAGAGCAGTTCGAACAATGTGCTGCAGCTTAATTCCGCTAAATGCGAGCTATTTCTACAGGACTTTAAGAACGAAGAGAGACAGCACGTGACCGCTGAGTTTAACAACAAGAGACGGTCATACTTGCAAAGGACTGCTGTGAGCTGGACCTGCTGGGTGATGCGGTGTTTCCCTGTGATGAACGGCCCGGTATTGGCCGAGAACGGCGAATAACTCTCACGGCTTTACTAGCGGCTCGACCATTTCAGGAGACACCAACTTTCGGCTCCTGTACGCAATGGGAGTTCAAAAGGTCTTGTACGTTTTCCGGACTTCACATTGCATGCTTTCCTTGTCTTTTCACAAAGGAAAGCTGCGCCTCCGCAAAGGCCGCTATAGCCGGCGAACTCATGACGCCGTTCGACTTTGGAAAACATCCTTCTGAGAAACAGATCACCAGGCTTGACTTTGCCATGGTTAAGACAGAGGAATATCCATGCGGTGGATAGGTGGATGAGCGGCAGCTTTCGCTGACGAAGCAGGTAGTGCCAGCTCCTTGCCTGTCTATTCTATCTCTTTGAACTTCTGGCAGACCATAGAGTTGGCCACAGTGCCTCCTATCATGCGCGTAGAATTTGGCTGCAGCAGTGCAGTTCTTTATGGTGGCCGGCCTCCTCGCAATTGTGGCAATCGGCCGTCCGCATTTGCCTCCTTGCATGCTTTGGATTGCCTCAAGTGGTCGATCTTCTGGCAGGTCAATCACGTTGGTTTCTTCACCTACTCCTCGAGCTTGCATACCATCGTGTCCAGTGTTACCTTTTTTGTTGTGCGAGCCTGCTCTAGCGCCTCACTTGTCTGCTTAGTGAGCTGTGCACTCCGGATCTCTCATTAAGCCGCTCGTTTTCTATCTGCATGCTGCGTAGTGCCGGAAGTACCAGCTTCAAATGCAGAATTCCGGCAGCAGCAGCAGCCTCCGGGTGCATCTTCTCCAGCCGATTTTACGATTGTTGTACTTGCTGAGGAGCGCCTCCTTCTGATGTCTTTAAGTCTCTATGAGGTCGTTCGTAAGCACTTCTATGTAAACTGTTGCGTGATCTTCCTTGAGCCATCTCTTCGCCTCGATTCTCCCAGCATCTCTGCTCAGGTTTTGCACGTAGCACCAATGCAGTACCACCACCTCGAGCCTGCAAATTAGCGAACTAATGACCAAACGCGTGTTCGGGTACGAGTCCGGCAGCAGCCCAAAAGTTTTGGCCGCGTCCTGAATCTCGCCAATTGCCTCGTCAGAGTCCCTTGGTGGGTCATTTGGGTTGAAGTTTAGGCCGCCTATGCTCTTCTTGTCTGCCTATCTGACTAGATGGTTCGGCAACTCCACCCACCGTAGCGACCACGTCACAGCAAAGACCTCAACCGTCGCAATATTGCGCTCCAACTTAAGGTCAAAATACCATACGTACGCCGTCGTTTTGCCTATTTGTGTAAGATTAGGACGATAGAACAGTGCTCGACCCCCATTTCTGGGAGTCGGGAGCTGTCATAAAGTCCATTCTAGGTCATCTATCGCACGTTAACGTGATCAAAAAGAACCTGTGACCTGGTTCATCCAGTCCATAACGGACGCCGAGCTCTCTCTCTCTCTCAAGAATCTCAGGTCGTTTAATTATTATACCTGTATCATGCAATATGCCCGGAGAACACATCGCAGTTGATCTACTTACTTCGCTTTGCTGTTTCTACGCATCGAATTCAGGTAATAGTATATATTGTGTCTAAATAATCAACGAACGCTGCGACGGTATCAACTCCTAATGTCACTTTGACGGACCCACGACAATCATCAACGGTCTAAACGTACCTCGAATTGACTGTGGAGACCTCCACTGCTGAGTCAGTGAACCTTGGAACGTTACATCCGCGACACTATTCTCAGCACTGATCACAAGCTCATCACATTCGCCCTCAAAGTTGACAGGCAGCTGAATCAGCTCAACTGCGGTGTGGATTCCACGTTCAAGAGACTTACCTTGAGTGAATGGTCAACTATTTTTACCTAATCGACTGGAAAGTGTCCTTTCTAAACCGCTGTGATGCTAACGAGATGTACACTAAGTTTGCGTGGTGCTGTGGCTTTCTGACCCTGCCTCGTCCACTGCATATATTCGGAAGCGTGATAAAGCGTGTCCGCACCTAATTCTATTCTAGAATTTGACGATGAGCGCGCATATTAGTGATACAGGTAAGGGCAGACGATGGCCACGTGTTTGTTCGCTGCGTCGTGAAATACGATTTGATATTTTCCTGTGCAGGTGCAAGGATCACGGATACTATTGCTACTAGCAGAGCCAGCGAGGATTTGGGCGTTAAGCGTATCGTTTCAGAAAATTAGGTCGTTACCTTGCATAAAATATAATCCTACTCGGGTAGAATTCGTTCTCCTTCTTTGATTGTGAATCTAGTTAAGCAGTCGCCTTATTGCTGCATTCCTCTACTAGACATGCCTAAATAAGTCTACTATGAGCATGGTATGGTCTTAAATCAACAACCATAGGCATCAAGAACACCGCATAGTTTTGGCGGCCGTGACGCTTTACAGCTAAATTTCTTAAACAGCATCAACTGGTCATTACAATTGTCCACTTCCATAAACGTTGACTTGTGTGAGTCTAACCCAAGTCAACCACTGGGGTTATTCGCAAATTATATGGAGAAAAAGGGTGGTCGTTTTATTGCAACTGTAGTTAGCGAAGCGTGGATAAAGCAATGCGATCTGCATTGCCATAGAAGAGCTAACGTTAACCTCCTATTGGTTCCGCCACCCAATGTCTTTCTGTCATTGATCTCCGCTAGGGAATTCTCCCTTATTGTAGATCGCACAACCAGACTATCGTCGGGTTCGTGTATATATAATGTAGTTTCAATCCGCTGAAAATTCACCACTATCCAGCCCGCGGTTCTAGCAACTTTGCTGTTTTCGGATCATTCAAACCGTCAGGTCCAACGATTCTCTTGCCTCGTAGAAGGAATAATAAGGCTTAGATTGTCAGATTGTAAACCATATAGGAGAAACCTTTTGTTTGGCTGTGGATGATGCAAGTGATGTCAATTTGGCATTTGAGACTGTCAGAAAAACCTTGCTCCATATATGTGACAGGTCATTCAACAGTTCGTGTTTCCGACAGTTCGTGCAAAACGCATCACCTTGATCTACCTCTGGATTTACGGTGGTTACGCCATGAAGTTACCAGAATAGGTTGAACTCCTTATATAACTTTAAGGAACATTTACAGTCACATCTATTACCCCGTCAATAATGGATATACTAGTCTTCCTAAGTTGACTCTCGCATAGAGGTAAACACAAGTAATTTCATTCCGGCTGCAACCTTTTTACCAACACAATAGTAACTGTAATAGGTTTAAGTTACTATAGACTCCTTGCAAATATTTGTAAATGTATGAAACAACATACTATTGTAATTGTGTATATCATGAGCACCAAAAGATGAGTTCACCGGGTATCAAGGCTACCTACCGCCCATCTAAACAGTCGTAGCCGCTATCCTATAGCGTTCTATAGCAATCGTTGTGAGAACTACGTCGTGACTCCCTCACCTCTGCAAAATCATTAACTTAACCTGTGGTATAAGTTAGGCTAATGCCGGAATCACCATCCAGAATATAACGTAGCTATGACACAATTTTAGTAGTCCTAAATAAGTTTGCAGTCGAGTTAAACGGTCACCTTGTTCGTCAGTTAATATCATGGTAGAGCATCTCAGCAAGGATATAAGAATCCTACTGGACGAGACATGTGAGCATAGTGACCGATTATTTCTTAGTTTTCTAGGGCAAATTGGACTTGAGGCGTGATAAGAGAACTCAAGGTGAGAAAGTGGTGTATGCAGGACTAGACTTCTTTTCGATTTTACACGATTTGTTTTGATTTGTAAATGTGGCCTGATTCTGGCCCTATCTATCGGATTAATGAATTACCTACATTTGAATACCGATTCACGTCAGTTTTTTAGATGTGGAAAGGTTATTAAATTAGGTAACAGCTTGGAATTGGTTGCTAGTGCTAATAAAACCAATTTGTTTGTTTTTCGTTTGTTGTTTTTATTCAACCCAAAGGTTGGTGGCCATCTCCAACTATATAGTAGGATACTCTATAGAATCAGAATAATGTTGAACAGTGTACACTACTCCCTGTTAATAGAACTAACATGTGGTGGGTTGCTATATTAGTTTTTACGATCACCCAAGAAATCGCACCTACAGAGATTTCGTTTCCACTTGTTCTCTTCTCTAGAATATCTTAGAGGCATGCAATATTATCCGAAATCCTTTTGTATCTTTGAAGTCTAGAGTGTTCTGCTAAATATCTGGACATCTACTTCAAGAATGGTAGATGCCTTACTACTTTAAAACTCTTTGTTCGCAACTTAAAAATATGTACTCTAAATGATTTGCTGAATGACCCTATGGTCGGCATTTTGCAACAACGTATGTAAACAGATAAGCTTTCTTGCGTGCGTGTGCGGAATGTATATATATATATATATATATATATATATACGGTGAGTAGTATATGTTGTGTGAGGCTATCGCCTTTTTTGCTAACCTCGCTAAAAGTATTAAATTATTTGCCGATTATTATAGGCTTGCTTAAAGTAACGCAAGTAAATGTTAATGAGGGGGTTATTGCGAGAATATATTATATGGTGCTCCTTAAACGGGTCCGATCTACTAATTTATTCTACTGCAGACCTCCGAACACGTCAAAATGTGAGGCCCTTGTTTCGTTCCGGGCTTCTCCGAGATCAACATGACTCATTACTCTGATTTTCGAACAGTCAGGAAAGTAATCGACGGGCGGCCCGCAATGCTGCGCCTCTGCCGCACGAAAGAGATAGAGAAGATACTTTCCTGGCGAATTCCAAGTCGAAATGGATTCGCTTGGGGCGGCCATCCGTATATATGCACTTAACGATGCCAGCGGATCCTCCGTCGGAACATGCTCAGCCTAGAAGCGTTAGCTTTATGAATGTATGACTCGCTCTCCCCCATATTATGTAAATAAAGTTGCCTTCTATAATCTAATTGGTAGATAGCCGTAAACCGTAGTGGATAGGCGATCACCGTGCGATACTACCGTGATGATTATGGTTATTAGCTGTATCATCTCTATTGGAAGCATTACCTGCAGCAGTGGTTAGACACGATGAGCGCTGGGCGCTACCACAGGAACGGCTCTACAACAAGGTTACTTGTGCGGTCTAATTAGCCTCAATTAGAAGTAGCCACTCAATGGGTATTGTCGGCAGCGACGACACGCAATATAGACTAGGATGGATGGCAGGCGGTGCTCCAAAGGCGAGTGAGTGCTCCTTACTACTAAACATTGAAGGCAAGAAGCGAACGACAGGGAATATGTTGGCCTCTGGCCTGTCATAGCCCCGGGCAGGCATCGAAGCAGGCGTAGCGGGCCATCAGGCAGGCCCTGCTTACTTTGGCCGGACCCACACACATAGCCTAAAAAGCGTTTCCATCAGAGCGGCGGGCGAGGGGAAGGACTTCGTTCGTGCAGCGCAGCGCAGTGCAGCGGGGACGGCCGCATACGCACCCCCGCACCCCTCCCCCCCCCCCAAAGCAGCGTTTTCGTTGGCCGAGCGACCCGGAAGATGAGCCGCCTATCGAGAAAGTGGGGAAAAACGCTCGTCGCTGTCGACGTACATGCGGACGTTGCCCGGGGGGGATGAGGCACAAAGAACCTTCTGCTCCGCCACTTTCAAATGAAGCGGTTTTCCTCTTCGCCATGGCAAGACATTGAAGAGGAGCTGACTTAGCTTCTCAGCAACGAGCGACCTTGGCTGGGGCTAGGCATCAAGCCCAGCGTGTTCAAACGGTTTGAAGTGCTGAATCGGTCACTGCGCAATTCTGTCGGCGCGACCACCACCACTACTACAACTACGATCGCTGTACCAGATGGGGTTGCTACTGCAGCCCGGCTAAGGAGCTTCTGGATAACTGGAGAAGAGTTTCTCGCCGCCTCTCTCGCCCACTGCTCTCGTCGATATCGGACCGTTTTCCTACTCCGATGTTTTGCATGTACTCGATAATGCTGGCAATACACAAGGCGATTTCTCGGGTTACGCGGTCTCTACTCTACGTCTCAAAGTCTAATCAGCAATATTAGCTCTTTGCATTAGCGTGGTGCTCAGCACCATCCGTATAACTAATATATGTCAACCCAGTTTTTTGTTATAATTCGATAGCAAACTTTAAAAGCTAAAAACAAGAGTTAAAGGTTTGCACGCGTAGAACCGCTAACCCAGCAAGAACCTACAGCTGATTAGTGTCAGGTTTAGACTTATTGTCAGACAATCTGGTCCTTCACTGTATGGTTACAAGGAAGACTGGGCCATTCCGTTAGATGTAAGATAGCTTTTTTAGCTTTATTTGTGTTCAGCACGATTTATTCTACTCATCATTGCATTTAGTGCCAGACAGAATGCCAACAATTTTGCTATGTAGCATCCTGTTGGTTAAACAGAAGACTTTCTTTTTAATTAAAAACGTCCTATTGACCCATCCTATAGAATAATAATATCGACCAGAATACATAAATAGCTGCTATAAGGAATTGACTTTTAGTGCCTAGAAAGCAGGCGTTGTCATGTTAACGTACACGCAGAGCTCCAGATACAACTGATCGTCTTCGAGTAACTAGAGGTCTTAGTTTTCATGCAAACTTTTCAAGAGCACAGCGCCTGAAGTCCTGTAAGTCTGGGGTTCATCGGTATCGAATGCTTTTGTGTATACTTACGTATAGTACATACGGTGCAGTGCGTGACCACAGGCATACGAGTATACATAGATGGTATACATACACTCGCACATACCTTGATGTCGATGCGGCCAAGTACGACACACGAGAATTAATTATGAGCGTGAAGGTGATGATGATGATGATAATGATAATAATGATAATAATAATAATAAACTTTTTTTTCGGCGTTCGAACGTCGAGGTGTGCAGACGTGTTTTCGGTGGCTTACGAATAGTGGAGCGTTACCTGGCTCGTATGCCACGGTTTGACTTGGCAGTGGCCTAGTCGGATCGCCTTCACCTTGCGCTTCGTCCAAGACTGAAAAGTGTTCCACTTGTTAACTGTGAGGTGCTGTTCAGTTCATCGGTCATCCTGTGTGGTGTACTTCTTATTGCTAGTGTGCCATAACAGCCACGTCATAACACGGCTCTCGTTCCGTCAATTTAGACGGTGGAGCCGCACTGGCGACCGGCTGATTCCGCGTGCCTGCACGCGCCTACATTTGGCGCCAGTACGACTGTTTGTAAACAATTACTTTGCCTTGGTGACATACATAGTGTGTTCAAAACGTATCGCGACTTTTGTGTTTTTTCAAAAATTATTCATTTATTCATGAATATCTATTTTGTCCCCTTCAAAGTAATCCCCATGAGATATTATACACTTGTGCCAACGGTTTTCCAATCTTCGAAGCACTTCAAAAAACCTTTTTTTTTAATCTTGCTCAGCTCCTCCTTCGATGCCGTCTTTATCTCGTCAAGCGTAGCGTAACGTCGTCCTTTCATGGGCCTCTTCAGTTTAGGGAACAAGAAAAAGTCACAGGGGGCCAGATCTGGGGAATACGGTGGCTGCGGCATCATTAGTGTGTTGTTTTTGGCCAAAAACTCGCGCACAAGCAACGATGTGTGAGCAGGGGCGTTATCGTGGTGCAAAAGCCAATTTTTGTTCTTCCACAAATCCGGGCGTTTCTGGCGGATTGCTTCGCGCAAATTGCGCATAACTTGCAGGTAATATTCCTTATTGGCCGTTCTACCCTGTGGCAAGAACTCATGATGCACCACGCCCCTGCAATCGAAGAAAACTGTCAGCAAAACTTTCACATTCGACCGAACTTGGCGCGCTTTTTTCGGTCTTGGTTCGTGCGGCAGCTTCCATTGAGATGATTGAGCGTTGGTTTCCACGTCATAACCATAAACCCACGATTCGTCACCAGTTATGACCCTCTGGAGCAAATTTGGGTCGTCGCGGACAGAGTCCAACATCTCATTAGCAATGTTCATGCGATGCTGTTTTTGGTCGCAATTGAGCAATTTTGGTACGAATTTCGCGGCGACCCGTCTCATGCCCAAATCATTGATAAAAATCGAATGGCACGAGCCAATCGATATGTTTAGGTCCTCAGCAACTTCTCTAACGGTGATTCGACGATTGGCCAATACCATTTTCTCCACTTCATTAATTTTTTCGTCTGTTGTTGAAGTGCTCGGGCGTCCGGCACGCTCTTCGTCGTTCACATCTTCTCGGCCTTCTGAGAACATTTTGTACCACCGATAAACGTTGCTTCGGTCCAAGGTAGCTTCTCCGTATGCCACAGTCAACATTCGGAATGCATCCGCGCACTTAATTTCGTTTTTCACACAAAAATTGATACAGGTTCTTTGATCCATTTTTTTGAATAGGTAAAAATCGAAGACGATCCAAAACACGTGCAAGCAAAGCAGCTGTCAACAATTAAGTGAACATTCAAAATGGCCGAGCTTGTCGGCGTAAGTGAGAGACATGAGTACCAACATAACGCCACAAAAAATCGAAATTCGAATATACGTAACCCGCGAAAAATCAAAAGTCGCGATACGTTTTGAACACACCTCGTACATCTACAAGGCACTGGTGACATATATACAGAAGGTGACATACATATACAAAACATTGGTGACATATACGAGTATATACAGGTGACATACATACACCTATCGGTGACATATATATATATATATATATATATATATATATTCGAGGAGACATACATACACACATTGGTGACATATATATATACATTTAGTGATATAACTATACAAGGCAATTGCGAGTGAATGTAAAACGCGACCATGGGCCCAAATGCCCCCGCCCGGCTAGTTGTACCTCCCGCTAGCCTGGATATCGCGAACATTCGCACCGATGCACCTACAGCCGTCGATGATATATCGAGGCCTGCTAGCGCGATGAGTAACAAATCCGCGGGTGTTAAACGAAGAAGGCAGGGTGTAGATACTGACTCAGTGGTTGACGAGCCCTCGGGTCACGATGGTTTCACCGTTGTTACAAGCGCGAGAGTTAAAAAGACCGTGATGCGGGAGCAAAAGCAATTAGACCGGCTGAAAAATGAAGTCAGCTCAGGAGCATTCGGAGCATTCAGGGTTCGCCTCAGACACAAGGAGAAGCCTGACGGGAGTCCGGTCGACTTCAAGGAAGGCTCGATGTTACGCTTATTTAAGGCAATCCACAGTCTGGTGCCGGAGGGTCGTATCTCAGGCGACAAGAGCAGTATATTTATTAACGTCTCCTCCATCGATGTGGCCCAGAAGCTGTCAAGCCTAACGTGCGTAGATGACGTCCAGGTGACCGCCTCTTGCCCGGGATTGGCTTCGTTCAAGGCCAGGATTCAAGGTGTCTGCACCTCGCTAACGGAGGAAGAGATCGTAACGGAGCTATCGAACGTTGGCGTTACAGCTGCCCGAAGACTGATCGTCTCTTCTGGCGCTCAGAAGAAGCCTCTACCCAAAGTTATCTTGACATTCGATCGTCAACCGCCGGCGTCAGTGTTCCTGGGTTATCGCTCGCATGCGGTGGTTCTAGAACCCGGCCAGCCCAGAGTCTGCTTCAACTGTTCCAGGGTTGGCCATATGGCGGCTAACTGCTCACTCCCCAAGGCTTGTCGCAACTGTGGCAGAGAAGGCCACCTTGCTGCCGATTGTTTGAACCCGCCTAAATGTGTCAACTGTGGGGGCCCCCACGATGCAAAGTCACCAAGCTGCCCAAGATTATTTTACCTGAGAGAAAGGAATCGGGTTTTGATGGAAGCCAGAACCCTCCACCAGGTTCGTGCTACTCATCCGGATGCATCAATCAACGAAGCCCTGGCAGTGCCTGCACCCTCTTTACAGGGCTCAAGTACCGCTGGACCAGCTTCTGCCTCGACGGAGGGCGTGACATATGCCTCGGTGGTTCGTGGCATCGCGGTTGGTGGAGACACCACTCCGCAGCTCCTTCTTCCCCGGCCTAGAGCGGCACCGAAACAGCGTTCCCGAGCCAAGCCACGAACGAAGGTGACACGCACTCGTCTCCGGGGACCTCGCAAACCAGTCGCCCAGGGGTCATCCGGATTACTCCGGGACTTAATGTCTATAAAGTCCGAGTTGTCAAAAATGATTAAGTCAATAACGAACGCGCTACAGCCATTACTGGCGCTTCTGACGGTTGCTAGCGACCTCAGGCAATCATAATGACGGACGATCATAACAATGGCAGAAAGGTGACAGAACCCACACCGGTCACTTTGTCGGATTCTTCAGAAGGAGCCGGCCCGAGCTTCACGCCTATAGAGATCCTTGCAACTACACCGAACCCCCTGGGACCCAACAAGGTAACATGTCACCAATGCGGTCAGACTTTTGCTAGGCGAGGCCTCCGTAGACATGTCACAGTTAAACATGGGGGCGAAAGCACGATACCCCATCATGACGGGGCCCCGAACGAAGTAAATTCCGACCTCACGGAGTGCATCCAGGCCTTCATATAAAATGGGAAGTTGGTTCGCATCCTGCATAAGGTGGTCAGGAAGTCGGTGGCTGACGCACTGTCGGAGGTGTTGTTAAAGGTTGCCGTGGACAACGACGACGCGGCCTGGCTTGGGCTTTTCTCCTTCGCCCCAGTCGTGCTAAGGTTACCGGTAGGCTGCAGAGATACACGCTCTCTGGCAGTGGTCATTAGGAAGAACTTGGTGGAGTTTCGACGCGGTGCTCGATTTACAGATTTGGCTCTCCTGCAAACCGCGGGCGAGTCGGGTGGTAATGTTGAGCAAAATCATTCGATCACGCGGGCCGTGTTGGCCAAACTGTCGGTCGGAGACGTGTCAGGGGCAGCCCGCCTTCTTCTGTCTGACGACGTTATGGTCGATGAACCAGCCGCCGCAGCGTCGCTAAGGGAAAAACACCCCCCCGCGCAACCGGACTTGTGTTGGCCGTCTCCTCCCCCTTCACAACTTTTACCGTCTTCTACCTCGGTCGAGGATATTCGCTATACGATGGGATCATTTTCAAAGAGCTCGAGCGCCGGTCTGGATTTCATCAGACCTCGACTGCTACAAGACCTTCTCTCACCGACTCTCGGCTGCTCATCCGACGCACTTAGCAAGGCCCTAGCAAAGGTGATCGATCTACTGCGATGGGGAGCCCCGCATCCAAGGTGGTGTCCTCTTATCTTCGGAGCGAGGCTGTTTGCACTAAAGAAGAAAGACGGCTCGTTTAGACCTATCGCTTGTTCATCGGTACTACGCAGGATCGCGGCGAAATTGGCAGTAAGGGACTCTAAAGATGTTATCAGCCTAGCGGTCGGGCCTCACCAATTGGGTTTCTCCACCAAGGGGGGTGCTGAAATAATGATTCACGCTACCAGGGCTTTTATTGATTCTCGACCCGATCCATCCGTGCTAGTCAAACTTGATTTTAAAAACGCGTTCAACACCGTCAGAAGGGATCATTTGCTGAAAGTGGTTGGAGATTAGACCCCTGCTATTTATCATCAAGTGAAATTGGCCTACGGTGCTCCATCGCACTTGGTCTTGCCCTCGGCACTGCTGACTTCAGCTGTTGGGGTTCAACAGGGAGATCCCCTTGCTCCCCCTCTGTTTTGTCTTGCCGTTAAAGACTTGATTAACTCACTTGAAAGTCCACTTAATCTTTGGTATTTGGACGACGGTGTCATTGGAGGTAACATTAGTACGGTCTGTGAAGACTTAAAGAATATACTTAATTTCACCACATGCAGCGGTTTGGACCTGAACCCCGTCAAGTGTGAGGTTCACATAACCGGCTCAAGTACAGCTGACATATCCGCTATACAGAATCTACTTCCAGGTTGCCGCGTAACAGGCGACGACTTGGATCTTCTTGGCGTACCCCTGTTCGCTCGCCACCTTGGACCGACAATCGAACGCGGGAGGGAAAAACTTGAAATTGGCTTTAATCGTCTTCCCCAGCTGGGCGCTCACCGGGGGGTTGTACCTCCTGCGTTCATGCTTCTCCGCGTCGAGGTTGAATTACCTGTTCAGGGGAACCAACAGTTCAGCCTTCTCGGCCCAGTTGGGAGGAAATAAACTTGAAGGTGGGTTTCGCGTTGGAATCTATACTCAACCTGCGGTTGCGAGACGATTCCCTAGTTCAGGCGTTTTTACCGGTAGCCAGAGGTGGACTGGGCCTGCCTGAAGCAGTTTCTCTTTCAGTCGCAGCGCACATCGCCTCCTTACATTCGGCCACTAGTGGCGTTGAGTCTATCCTGGACCCCCAAGCGATTGCAAGCTTCCACTCCACGCTTGAAAAGATTCAGGATGACGCTTATGCATTCTGTGGGTCTTTACCGGAGACTCCTTCTCTTCAGCGCTCGTGGTCAGAACTGGCAAACGACGGCCGATGGAGCGGCCTGTGGGACCGAACAACTACGGCCACTAGCAAAGCGAGGTTACAGGCAGTTTCTTCGCCCGGTGCAGGTGCATGGCTGCACGCCCTCCCGAGCCCTCAATTTGGTACCCTCCTGGATGACGAGTCTACACGAATACTAGTCGGGTTGAGGTTAGGAGTAGACCTAGTCTCCCCACACCAGTGCAGGTGCGGTGATGAGGTCGACTCCCTAGGTCACCATGGACTTTCCTGTCCGCAGAGTTCAGGCAGAATTGCACGCCACTCAGCCTTGAATGAAACATTTAGCAGGGGGCTACGGTCGGCGGGCTACCCATGCATTTAGAGCCTCCCGGCTTAGTCAGAGACGATGGAAGGAGACCTGATGGCATGACCCTGACTCCCTTTGAGCGGGGCCAAATGCTGGTGTGGGATGCGACCGTAACCGACTCTTTAGCCCCTTCAATGGTCGGTACGGGCGCATCCCGCCCTGGACACGCGGTAGCCCTAGCGGAAGCAGCCAAGTGCAGAAAGTATTCAAGTATTGCTTACCCACACTTGTTCTCACCCCTTGCGTTCGAGACATTGGGGGGGCCCGGGCTGCTCACGAAGAAACTGCTCAACGATGTCGGGAAAAGATTGGTGCTGGCTACAGGAGACAAGAGGGCGGGCGAATATTTACTGCAACGTCTGTCATTGGATGTTCAGAGAGGGAATGCCGCTTCGGTGAGAGGCACCCTGGCTAGGTGGACCAGCCCAAGCCTGGACATAACGCCTTGAGTTAAGCCCCGAGCGGGCTGTACACATGTTCTTACATCACAAATGTATATCTTAATACACATAATAATAAAAATAATAATAATAACAACAACAACAACAACTCAAGGTCGGTTAAGATAGGGGCGCGTGGCCAGTAGTGACGGCCGTAGTACCGACGATGACAAAAACGACGACGACAACGACTATAAAAGAGAGTTACAAGCTAAGGAAATCGAGAGAGCAAGAAAGCGCCTTGTGACTTTTTTTTTCTAGATTCGGTAAGGCTAATAATGCCCGTGTCCGGTTTTTCATGTCATGGCTAATTTATAATCCACTCCAGCATTTACCTTGTCTGAATTAAAAACCATGCAAGCAATTTAAAAGTGGCCGGTCTGGGTCTCGAACCCAGTCCTCCAGAATGCAATGCACTAAGCCATCCTGCTCGGTTGCTCGATATATTCTCGACTGCTTGCGTATACGGCGCGCAGAGCAGCAGCACGATTGGTGCCTTCGAGCCGCTTCATCGAGAACATCAAAGCTTTTAATTTCACGGCTGACAAGGTTGTGAAACAACAGGTTGATGGTGCTGCTTCCATTGCGACTTAAACATGTATAGTCATTACGCGCGTTCGCACATCTCAGACCAATATTTTCCATCACCTGAAGCAGCACCTCGCCGTTGTCATCGTTGGCCCCACAATCGATTCTGGCATTGAAATCACCGCTGACAGTCGATAGTTGGCATGATCAGGTTTAACCCTGAAAGTCCAAAGCTCACCGTCTCAGCAATCTCCGCAGAATCGAATGTGGGAAGGAAATAGAATACAGTGACGTTTACCCTCCCAGAGAAAAGTACCACGCAGTATTCACCTTTACTGACGCATTGCATCGGTGGTAAGCGTTTATGTACCTAGGTAGGTAACCCACCCACAGGTCTTCCCGCAGATAAGCTGGTGAAACCCCTGCACATCATTGATATGCTGTTCGTCCTAGTGAAATGATTCCGTGAGGAGTGCAATGTCATCCAACTTAAACGTGTCATCACGTGCAAGATCCATTGCTCCCTTAAGTCCCTTACCATTCCAGAAAAGCACTCTGTGTTTGCCACTACGCTTGCAGCTCTAGAACTGGTCAGTCAATTACGGGGACTTGGACCGCCAGGCGCAATAAAGCTCTCCTTAGCCATCATCTCGTAGGGGACGTCCCAAACCCAGCGACTATAACAAATTATAAATGTTGAATGTAATATAATGCGCGTATATATAATATATATAACGCGAACATATATATAATATATAACGCGAAAATATTATGATAAATGCTTAATATAGTATACTGCGCAAAATATCCAAATTATAAATGTCTTTAAATATATAATTACAATATTTTATATGCATATTTTTTTTATATATATATATATATATATATATATATATATATATATATATATATATATATATATAGATATACATCACATTAATATGGTTTTATTTTATTTTGAAGTTACAGTGGAATATGAATATCTAACTACTCTTATGCATAATTGTGTGTATGCATACGTCGTATTATAGCGTAAATTGTTAGCTTACATTTTTTTTTTTGAGCTCTGCATAGCTGTTGTAAGAATAACATGTAACAGCGTACAACTACCTATATCTCTTTTACTAACCGGAGCTTGCACCAGCGTTGCCTTTTAAAATTAAGGCAGCATTTCACATGCAAAAAAAACTTAAAATGTCATTCAAACTCTCAGTTAGTAGACGTTTCTGCTCCGTTTTAGCTTTGCAGTGGCGGTATAGGTAAACATCCGTGTAAATTGCACAACTGTAATAATAATAGTCTGGGCCCATACTTCTATTAAAAGATACAACGTGCGTGTCTACGAAACGAAATTGGCTTCCGCTTATACATAATACACATTTACATAATAAACCCTGTGTTTAATCAATGTGAGAGAGAGAGACTAATTCAGGCACAGACATAAGTGGAATACGAGCGAGATAGAACATGTAAAACAGGAGAAGGCGCAGGAGAGGAACACAGCAGCAAAAAGCGTCGTCAGTTTACTTAGTTTATTTTGTAAATACTGGTAGAGACGAACATCAGTAACGGCCTATGCATAGACTGAGTCGTAATAGTAGTAGAATAATTATATATATATATATATATATATATATATATATATATATATATATATATATATATATATATAATACAACAGTCCGAATCAGATCTGTGACCTATGTATATCCTAAATTATGATTAAGCTATACGAGTGGATAACTTCGTGTGTGTGTATACGTGAGAGCGTGCTGCCTCATTTATTGTCCGGCGTTGCAACAAACCCACGAAACGCTGTTTAGAAGTCTTTGTAATAACATCCTTTGTGATTACCTATTGTATAACGTGCTCATACACAATAATTCCTTGAATTTTGTCGAGTTTAATTTTCTGGCGCGCTGTTTAATTCGTTTTGCTTCAACAATTTTTACATACCGAGAATTTAAGCGTTGTAAATTGCAGTTCCGTAAATAAATCACACTTGAAATTGAATTACGAAAAAATAAATATTTATATATAAGTGGGAGGGGGGCGAATATTTACTGCAACGTCTGTCATTGGATGTTCAGAGAGAAAATCTCGCTTCGGTGAGAGGCACCCTAACTAGGTGAACCGGCCCAAGCATGGACCTAACGCCTTGAGTTATGCCTCGAGCGGGCTGTGCACATGTTCTTACATCACAAATGTATATCTCGACACACATAAATAAATAATTCTTGTATATATATATATATACTAGAAAACGTCACTTTTATTCTCCTACAGTCCAAACGCAGAAAAGCATCGTGATACTGCTGAAAACTGTCTACGCTACCGCAACTTGCACTTGCATATTGAGGTAACTTTGTAAAAATGTGAAAGCCATAACAAACTCAATTACCAATATATATACAGGGTGTTGCAGACATTTTTTATAATAGAAATAGGGAATTGTAGAGCTCGTTAAAGCAAATATTTTTTACAATGGAACATGGTCTCTGAGAAGTCTTGTTTCGGAGTAAGAGCGAAATTACTACAATTTGTGACACTAGTGTTTTTGCCCGACATAGGAGCATAAAATGTGCTGTTGCGAGACAACCAGTCCTAGACAGAAACTAAACACACTGTCGTGTTCCTGAGAAAACGACACGGTACTTTAAAAGAGAATTCGTCAAAAATGAAGTTCTTTATTAGCTTTTACGCCAAATACTTCAGAATCATAACTCTACGACCACCCACGTGTTCAAAGCTATTCAGCATTTCATGACGATCATTTTGGTACCAAACTTATGGCAATGCGAGCTGTGGTTGCGGAGTAATTACGATTTTTCGGAGGGCATGTCCAGATTAAGTGCATGTAAAATGACTGTGGCGACGTTCACTACGGCCGACGTGTCGCGCGACAGCCGCAGCGCGTCATTTTTCATGCACTTAATCTGGACATACCCTCCGAAAAATCGTAATTACTCCGCAACCACAGCTCACATTGCCATAAGTTTGATACCAAAATGATCGTCATGAAATGCGCATACGTTAGCTTTGAACACGTGGGTGGTGGTAGGGTTATGATTCTAAAGTATTTGGCGTAAAAGCTAATAAACAACTTCATTTTTGACGAATTCTCTTTTAAACGACCGTGTCGCATCTTCTGACCGGCCTTATATGCCATTCGGAAGAAGCAGAATTTTCAGGAACACGACAGTGTGTTTAGTTTCTGTCCAGGGAGACTGGTTGTCTCGCAACAGCACATTTTATGCTCCTATGTCGGGCAAAAACACTAGTTTCACAAATTGTAGTCATTTCGCTCTCACTCCGAAACAAGACTTCTCAGAGACCATGTTCCATTGGAAAAAATATTTGCTTTAACGAGCTCTACAATTTGTATATTCTATTATAAAAAATTCTGCAACATCCTTTATATATATATATATATATATATATATATATATATATATATATATATATATATATATATATATATATTGTAGTCCAGTTCACGCAACTTCTCGCTAGTTGACACACTAACAAACCTGACGTACTCAGTAGGAAACTAGCATTCTTACAGGCCTAAAAACAGGCCAGAGAATGAACGCGCCGATTTTGCACTTGTCGCCGTAGGCATCAAGCGAATGTAGCTATGGAATGCCGGTTAAACAAATTGAGATTTAAACCTTCTTTTTCTTATTTGCTTCCCCTAGGTGCGCAGCCGGTATTGGTTGACGCTACTTGAGCCGATAAAAATGCTCACGATCCGTTTTGCTAAAATGATTTAAAGAAATGGATATCTGAGAGAAGTGAAGGCTACAATATAGCTCTGTTTGCCGTAAAATAATCTTTCATTTAGCTGACACAACCAACAACTAACTACTCGAGGGCGATTTGCTACTAAGGAGTGTCGGCAAATGCCGCAACGATGTAAACGTTATTGTGGCCGAGCCGTTACGATGGAGGAACGCCGTTGCCAACAACAACAGCAACAACAACAGCAATTAAACAAAGATTCTATAATTGCAAGGCTATTATATATATTTAAGAACAACGACGCACGAGCACTATCACGGTGTGTGAGCATTGATCTTATTTAACGTATGCATTCTGGCTACATCCTAATTGCAAGCTATATTCTATCTATTACGGATGAATCTACAGAGACCATTGCTGTCGACATACTATGTGAAACAGATCAAAAGTGCCAAGTTATTTGTTGTTATTTTTCACTAGCGGGTTCTACGACACAATTTTTTGAGAGAATGACTACACGTCAACTGTTTTGCTTGACAAACACTTGCACGTAGACTTTTCGATCATTCTGACGGGAGACCTCAACCAATCTGACACTAATTGGAGATGTATTGACATGTACTCAAGTGAAACCACGAAAGAGTATACATTTAGCTTATTTTGTTGCCTTAGTGGCTTATCACAACTTGTGAATGTATATACTAGACCACGCAGTGCTACCATCTTAGATCTTGTCAGCGGGGATGTTATAGCAGAGACTGACAGCAGGGATATTATAACAGAACTTTTTGTAAACGAACCAGCCGAACAGTTAGATCACTTTCCTGTGTATTTTAAAATACTTACGCACCTCAAAAGTCCGCTACGGCGTAATTGCGGCTAACATTGCAGCCACCAACTTTCGGTGGTTTTTATCCCACTGTGACTCCACCTGATCACAATACACGTCATTTGTGAATGCCATCACATTTCTCATGAAAGTGTTTACTCCGTTAAGAAAGCCTAAGTCATTACCTGCAAACGTTCATAGGGGACATATGCAGACGACTTCCTAGTCTAACGCCATTGTCCGGTGCACGCCCGCGCTTATCCACTCAATTGGCACGAGCCGCAACCCGCCAAAGGCGGAGAGAGGATACCCGAACATTCGTAATGCCAAAGACTTTTCTTTCGATATGCTGGTTGCCGTTCACCGCTGCAGTCTGGAGTGGCTCTACTTATAGTTGACAAGCACACGGTCACAGCTTCAACGGAGTCATCTGCGTGCGTATCCGACATCGTAGCGCAACGAGGTCTCGTAACGAATCTCCGGATCCTATACTATACTCCGGACCCTACACTACAATCGACAACACACTATAGCCTACGACAATCTTGTATTCACTTCATTGGGGGGTTTCATTCAAGCCAGACGGTGGTCCGCAAGAGCCGGAGGCGGCCGGACGCTGTAGTCGTGAATTGAAATTGTAGTCGTGCATTGAAATTGGTGGTGGAAGTTACTAGTAGCTGGAGTAAGAGTGGTTGCAGTTGCAGGGCTGATCGAAGGCGGGGGTAGGCATCCTAGACACACACTTCCAGCCGCAGAAACAACTCTGCTGCCTAGTTGAGTTGGTACTGAAACTGACTGATTGACTGCCCCACCGCCCCCCCCCCCCCATCCCCCGCACTGTTCGTTCACCCACCAGAAAGTCGTCTAACGTTGATGCGGCTACGATACACATACAACATAAGTCGATTGTTTGTTTGCCTTGAGGCCCCTCGTGATGAGCAGCGATGAGGGCCAGCAAGCAATGGCGCAGTGGCCTTAATCTCTCGTTCGAGACTACCGACCAACACAGGGCCACAACGAAAAAAGCGAACTAAGGAGAGAGAGAGAGAGTGAAAGAGGGCGAGGGGGAGAGAAGGGAAGAAAAAGAAAGGGAGAGGAAGAAGGGACAGAGACAAGAAAAGAGAAAGAGAGAGGGAGAGAGGGAAGAGACAGGCAGGCTGACAGACCGAGATGTGCACTCATCTCATTGAAAGAACGCTCGATTCTAGAGAACCAAGTAAAGTGATATCCCCCCGTTGAATACGTCAAACTGGCACAGCAAAGCAATGCAATCAGACCTCCGGGCGGCGATGGACCGGCCTGCCGCCAGCCGTAGCCCGCTCTCGCGATTGTTATTCACTCCACGACTTTCGCCACCGCCTCGATACGCCTCGGATGCTCTTCAAACGTGTTTTTTTGGCGCTGTTATTGTTGTTGTTGTTGTTGTGCTTGTTGTTGTACTTATTGTTACTGTTGTTGTTGCACTTGTTGTAACGGTTGTTGTTATTGCTGTTTCTGCCTTTATGCGTGCTGCTTGGCCGTCGATAGTATTATTGTTGTTGTTGTTGTTATCATTGTTAATATTGTCCTTGCTGTTAACGTTGTTGCTACCGCTGCTGCTGCTGTTGTTATTGTTGTTGTTGCTGCCATTGCTATTGCAGTTGTCGTTATCTAAAGGTTTCAAACGAAATAGGCTTGCAAAGCACGCGCCGACGACCAACAAAGGAACAACACACGTCAAGCCATCGAGTCTGAATAGGACGCTGTAGTATGTTTAAGCGCGTATCTCATTTGTTGACTGCACTGTACTTTAGCCGACCCAGAATCTCTGCAAGTACGTTTTCACAAAGATAGACATGCAGCTAAGCAGTGTATATATATATATATATATATATATACATATTTCCGTAAGGCTAATGCCCGTGTACGAATTTTAATGGCATGGATTTTTATCTACTCTGGCATTTACCTTGTCTAAATTAGAAACCATGCAAACCAATTTAAGAGTGGCCGGTTGGGTCTTGAACCTTCAGGCCTCCCGAATGCAAGACAAAGGCTTTGCCACTAAGCCATTTTGCTCGGATATGATCATTTATTTCGCCGGCTGTTGCTAACAGCGTCATTTAGTTGCTCGATTTCGGCCTCAGCGAGAACCGAAATCTATGCGTGTTCTGCATCACGCAAATCACCGATTTAAAAACAGTAGCACACTGACTCCTCCAATGTTTTTATTTTGAGTGAGCGCAACACAACTTAGGTAATTGGTGATCTTCGGTAACAAGAATAACAATCCCGTTTTTAAATCGTTCCAGTTTTTGTTTTAATTTATTTACGTTTGTATTGAGCATCGATGCAGCGAAAACGTGCGCTGTTGGTGGAAACGAGGACGCACATAACGACTTTCGCTTCGTTGTAAACCCAGCGGCGTGTTCTCTACCTCGCATTAGTACCTACGTGAAGTAAACATAGACAACTAGTCCTCTGACTGAGCGAGGCTCTTCGAGCGAGACACATCGAATCTTGGCATTCTACAACGGCCAAAGCAGACAGATTGATGTACGGCCCAATCCCCCTACCGTGTAAGGTACCAAAAAGCAAATTAGAATGAGACATTTTTAATAGCGATTTTTGCCAGGGAATCTCTTTTTTAGTCGGTTTTATAAACCCACTAAAATCCAGTCATTCTCTTTTCCTCTTGTCGGCGGTTGCCCCAGTATTCTTTTCCGGAGTTTTCTCCACCTAGCCCCATGATCTTGTCTTTAAGGCTGCGCAACTTTGTGCGGCAGTTATCTTTGCTTAGGAGACAAATTCTGCAAATCTTCTTACCATAAACCAGGATTCACGATCCTGGCGCCTCTACAAGGACTTGGCATTTCAGAGGACTTCCCAGCCTTAGGTTCAAATATGGTAGCTTTTGCTCAGTATTGAAAAAGGTAGAACGGTCGTCACAGTGCAACGATTGTCATCTTTTCTGAGTACATCGTCAGCCTCCACAATTTTGGAGATCAGAATATTGATTCTGATATATATATATATATATATATACATATATTTGCTGTAATCAACCAACGGTGGGAACATGACACTTGGGTCCCGAAGCTAAGTTATCTTCATTATATATAATTACCGATCGAAGGAAGAAAAACGAACCTGTGCACCTGTGTGCAGGACATTCTGGCTTGAAGCTTTTTGATCAAAGTTGTCGAGAGTAGGTTATCTTTGGGGAGCTTGCAGTGGGCAGGTGTTTGAGGGCCTCAACCCACAAAGGTGAAGCGCCAAAGATATTGTTCGACTGGCGAGGTGCTGGTTTGCCTCCATCTTCTTCTGTAGAGTGAAATGTTGTGATGGCCGAACTGGAAGAAGGTGGTGTAGTGGCAGACGATTGGGATATTGCAGAATGTGTGCCGAACGTTTTCACTACGGTAAGGTCTCTGACGCGGTTGTTCTGCAATATTCTACACTTAGCCGAATATGGCTTCAGATGGAAAAGCAATCTGCGACTCGTAATGCCAAATTGCCAGCCATTTCCTCCACTCGTCCAGTCGATTATATGTACATACATAAATGAGCGGAGAAAAAAACTTTCTTCCTGGCCCGGTACATCATTCAAGAGTAAATTCCGTGGTGATTTTTCCAAGTACTATCCATCTTTTTTATCATCTCTACGCTTTGCATGACTTGTAGCTGTCGCACATGGACTATTTCTCGAGTAGTAACAGCGCGAAATATGTCATAACCCATTATATATTTATTTGTTTTATTAACACCCAAACTGGGTAAATGTGTTTACGTTACATCAAAATGTTTCGAGACGCCAACAATCTAGCGTTTTGCTAGTTCTGCTATAGACGTAACCGCCGGGCATACCGCGGCGTGGTATCGATCACATTTGCTCCAGCATTGTTTGCATTGACATTCATCCTGTGGTTCATGAAAACCATCCACGTTGCACAGAACGTGATGAAATCCGTGAGCTGCAAAGGCCGTCGTTAGATGTTGATCTTTTACCCCGCTACCCCGCCATTTAGTGCTCGTCATTGCTGCTGTTCCATAAATACCTATGTCCACCTCACTAATTTTGGTTTCCCAGTTTCGCATATAAACTTCAAAGGCGCACGTTTTCTTCAGATTAAATCGTTTTTGTAGTTCTTCCGTCAGCAGCGGGCCACCCTCTAAGACGTGAACAATTATATTTCTGCATGTATTCGAAAGCGCAAAAACTCTCTTTAAAAAGAAAAACCTCACCCCATCAATTAAACGCAATTCGCCTACTCCCAACTTATCCCATATTAGTGGAATGCCGTATGTGGCTATGGGTGCTATCTGTATCCCGAAAAGAGCAGTTGCTGCATGAACTGAAAGCATATGTGGCCATTTAATTGCCGCAGCTGCGATGGTGGCCTTCCTGACCCTCTCCTGGATGTGTGATCGAAAACTGCTACCGCTTGTTGATAAGGTTATGCCTAGGTATGTAAATTTGTTTACAAATTTAATTTCTGTTCCCCTGACTTGGATCACGGACACTGGCCATACGGCCGCCTCTTCGGAATTTCATAGCTACTGTCTTTCCCCAGTTAACCTTCAAGCCCTTCTCATCCATGAATGTAACTAGTCGATTCATGGCTTGTTTCACCCTGAAAAGGCTGCCACCAAAGATGACCACATCATCAGCGTACAGTAACTTTCTGGCCCACTCTTGGGTCCAGCCCGCCCTTATCCACTCTGGTAGTCCACCCAAAAGTACGGAAAACAGCAATGGGCTCAGTCCATCGCCCTGTGCGACGCCTGTGGTTTGAGCCACCTCCCCCGCAATACCGACCCCGTCATCAATCAGCACCGTCTTCTGTTTTAACATATTAATAAGTAACCTCAGAACTGCTCCCGGCACTCCCGATGCCAGCTCTTCAACTATTTTATCCCTTGGTGCTATGTCAAACGCTGCCTTTAAATCTACAAACACCGCATATATACAACTTCTCGACCTAGACAGCGTTTCCCAGATTGCTCCTATTTAGCAGCTCCCGAATTGCTGAGTAAGTTGATTTTCCTTTCTTAAATCCATGCTGCTCCTTCGGTATTGCCCTCCGCTCCTCCAAGAAAGACCCCAGTCTCCTAGCTATTATTCCCGAGAATATTTTATACGGACAGCTTTTTATTGCTATTCCCCTCCAAGCTTCTGGTTCAGTTTCTACTCCCTTTCCTTTTGGAATGACTATTAAAGTCGCTTTCCTCCAGGCCTCTGGAATTTACCCCTTGTTTAAACATTCATTGAATAAAGCTTGCCAGCAAGGCGCGAGAATTAGGGTATCTTCCATGTGTTCATTTCTTATCAAGTCTTTGCCGTGCGCTTTGCTCCGTGGTGCTCTGTCTATTGCTTCTATCACTTCCCTAAGTGAGATTTCCCTCCCTATCCAAACCCTCGCTTCTTCCGTTGTCTGATCCCACGGGCCTTCGTATTCTAGCGGCGCTTTCGGAGTTATGTCCGACCCGGCCAATTTTTTCTTAAAATGTTCGACTAACCTATCCGTCTCTACGGAACACTGTCTTTTTCCCTTCCGTTTCAGCCATGTATGTGGACGTTCGTCAGCCTCCCTTATTGCTACCCACTCTATCTCTTAACAGTGCTTCTTCTCTTTTTTATATGCTTTCTTAACCAACCGTTTAACCAACGCTGCCAACGGCCTCATTAACGGGACGGTCTTTACATATTCTCGCGTCAGCTTACTAGCTTGCTTGGCTGCCCTGCACCTTTCATTAAACCAGGGTCTTCCGCTTCTCTCCTGTGGCGGCAGCATCGCAGACCTCAATAAGCCCACTAGACTGCGTTCATAGGAATCTACCTGGATTACCCCTGGCACCGGAAGTACCCCGCTAAGTTCTTGTAAAAGGACGTTGCCGCTAAGCTTTCTCCCTGATCCTTCCCTCCTCCCTCGTTCTTGAACACTGCCTCTAATTTTTACCCGGACACCCATAGGTATATGTTTTCTGAGTCCCGCACCTTCCTGTAAAGAATTGTCGTCCCCTGTAAATAATATGTCCTCTCTGTCTATATCGGTTGCAAATATATCAATAACTGATGTCCCGGAGTGGCATTCATATGTGCACACATTTGCCCTGTTAACTACCCAACAGCCGATCTCCTCCAGTACGTCTAGCAAGGCCACCGTTCGGTCCGAGTCAAGCCTGTCTAATCTCGCGTTAAAATCCCCTCCTATGATCATCGGAGCCTTCCGCGGTAGCGCTTCTATCCCCAGCAAGAGGCGCTCGACCATCGCCTCTGTGGACTCCGTCCCCGCCGGTTGTACATAGGTAGCCACTAGTTCTAGTTTAGATGACAACCCCGTGTGAGTTAACAATAAAATTCGTCAATTTTTTTAGAAATTATCGATACTCTTCTCTGTGAACGGCTATTAGTTAAAAGGCTTTATTTAGTGCTGAGTTTACGAATATTGTAATATCCCAATAAAATGTTTTGCCATTTTGTGCCAGTCCAAACGAATTATATATGTGGTAGGATGATTGTGCATACCTAGACTATCTTCCGTCCCCAACGGACTTGAAGCTCAATGAGTAGCGCTGAAAAAATTCGATCAACAAAAGGGATCGAACCGGCGACACCCCGGTAGATGACAACCACGACTAGTGCACTAATCCCCTAGGCACAAAAAATGCGCATATTTAACCACAAAAATATAACGCTACACGGTTAAAGCACATATTCCTGTAACCCTACAGTTGAATCATTAATAAACGAATATATTACCTTACAAATAGCTAAGAGGCTACTTAAACCATGACGAACTGTATGATGTTGCAGTACTCAAAAAGGATAATATCTATGGGAAGTTGTGATCACGCGCTCTATCCGGATAGGGTAGTCACATTTGTGATCACAAACCAAACAGCCTGCCGGTATCAAAGAAACCAAGGCGGACTACAATACATTTATGTCGCTGTTCATATCTGCTACTCTGGAGACCCCATACTCTTGCAGAAGACGCGCCCGCATTGCGCAAGCCAATCACTATGCGCGCCAGAACTGTACACCTGCAATTATATCTTCACGATAACTCTAACCTTTAATTTGATATCCCTGTCTAATAGTATGCATGCCGCATAGCCCGTCGCTCTCTCTCTCTCTCTCTCGTATTTATAAATCGTCATAGATAACGACGATGGCTATGGTCTATAATGCAACTATTGTGATATTTTCTATACACGCTCTAGCTACGCACGTTATCTTGCTCCTCTGCGTTTGCGAACAAAAGCGTATTGAGGTGCAGCGGCAGCGTTGTCCTCTTTAGAGAAATATCGTAGCCCCTCTGCACATGAATGCGTTGCAGGGCACGTATCGGCGTACGAAAATCACTGCTAACGCCGGGCTTTTGTGCTCATCTATCTGAATCTAGCGGAGTGGGATTGAAAATAGATCGGACAGACGAAGCTGAGCGGGAGAAGCGAGGCGCTCTCTCTCATAGGAGAAGCGAGGCGCACTTTGCGCGTTATAAAACAGGATAATTGAATCAGGAAGGCCTCTAGAAACCCTCAAAGCATTAACGGCGTTTACTTTTAGTTTTACATTCAAATCACTAGTGTTTTACACTAGCACTGTTGTTGTAAGCCAACATAACCTTACAACAAGGAACTGCGCATAAGAACCTATTTGCGATATGCGTTTAATTAGCGAATTGCGAATTGGTCTGAGTTTGTTAAAAATCATAGAATTCTGTCGTGTACGAATTTATTATTATTGGCAGCAGCATCCCACGCAAGTTGTTACAGCCAAACAATTTGGTGGACATTCAAAATGGGTCCTAAATAGGGTTTGACTTTTTTTCGCTTCTACGGTAAAAAAAATCTTCGGAAAATCCATAACAATAATTAAAAATATCAAAAATTGATCTATCTGCACTAGTTTATGTTCGTTTGCAGCACTTATCGTAATAACGTGGTTACCCCTAAGAAGATTACGGTAATTGAGTTGCCACTAGAAAAAAACTGGCTATGATTTCTCATTCTAGGGTGCTCCCCTTTTTTGCACACCAGGTGATTGTGAGCAGCGCTGTTACCTGCCTGATATTCAGAGCTTGTAAGGCCTTCTGCTCAGAAAACATTTCATGGGTAGTGCATGAAACAGCGAATTTGGGCGTACTTTTAAACCTGACCATTATGTAACATGGAACATTGAACAATTGCTGATGCGCGCTTACACAACGTGTTTGGACGTCGATCGAAGCTCTCCGAGCATTAATAAACAACAAACAATGACACTGAACACACTCTTACTATCGACTTACTAAGAGTCACTCGCGAGTAGGCGTCGCAATGACATGTGGGGATGCGTAATATTGTTTTCAATTTTGATTTGGCTCAAAGCTAAGCCGATTTCAAAATTATTTATCTCGCTCTTCGCTTGCTAGTTGCGTGTAGAAGATAACATTGTCGCGTTTACAGAAAAAAATACTGTTGTGCAGTACTGACTTGGAAAGTCGAGTATCATACTTGTAAAGGCGTAGTGAAGATTGCGGGCCTTTGTCGGCATTGCACATAGCGATAACAGGCTACTGGTGACAACAACTCCTATATATGTGTAAGCAGCTGGCTATTTGGCGCATAAGATCTACCTAAAAAGTTTCCTGCTATGCATTAGAATATCCAATGTCAAATATGGTAGATATGAATTCCTTCTGTTTTGTATGTAAATCGGTTACCGCTGGTTTCATTTATATCTTATAGTCTAACAACTATGGATAAATTGTTGACCTGATGGAAATGAATTATAAGCAGTACTTTTCTGCAAATATATCACGCTGCGCGCACCAGAACGTCAGACTAACAGGGTTACACCTAAACAAGAGAATATATATAGAAAAATTAGAAAAGTTTGCTCCGCAGCCTATACAATGGATCTATCCAATTTTGATTAAACGCAAGATCTTTATCTTAGGCCAGGTTCGTAGCGTTCTGCTCTGAGTAGACACCCGCCACCCCTTCGCTGTGTGATTTTCTATAATGCAAATCTGACGGTCCCGGAAAAAGACGGCTTTATTAGAACTATAGCGTGCGGCCTTACCATACGAAGGCTTGTTGCTAAAATTGGCGCCACTGTCAATAGAGAATAAATTGTTAGTGCAGTAACACCAAATCAAGTAGGTGTTGCGTGAAAGGCGGGCAGAAGCGACAGACGATGAGGTACAAGCATTTGTAGAAATCATGAGATCAACATTTTTTCCAATCTGCCACGGTCGGACTTTGTGCGGTATTCGTAAGTCACCCCCCTTCCACACCCACAACTGCATCTTAGGCGAGTACTTCAGAAACCCGGTTGGGTTTTGTCTATGTAGAACCTTTCAAGCTATTCGTTACGGGATCCAATTAGTCATACTTTTTGGACTTTCGTAGAACTTATCCGTTTTTTTTCGAAACGATGCAAATTTATGAGGGGTCTTTTCAATAACAAGTCCTTGTGACAGCGTGGAGGAAGTACCGAACCCAGCAGCGCCACCAAAGGATGTCATCGTTTTCTAGCACGTCACCCTGGGATGTTCAAGCTCAAAAAGGATTTCTCACCAGGGATCATACCTGCGATCGAGAACGCCATAAGGCAGGAAAGTGTTGCGCATCAGCTACTCAAATCCCGCCGACTCTCTGTGATGTGGGCCTAGAGAAGGTGAAACTGAAAGTGTCACATTGCCGGTAGCGGTGTGTAGAGGAAATGCCGCGTATATTCGTGTGTACTAATAATAATAATAATAAAAATTTAAATAATAATAATAATAATAATAATAATAATAATAATAATAATAATAATAATAATAATAATAATAATAATAATAATAATAATAATAATAATTAGGCACATCATCATTTTAGCGGTGCTAGTATGAAACGACAATGGAGAAGCCCCGAGAGAATCCACAACCGATCTGGCTATGACGACGGTGATAGGAAAGCAGCCGAGAGAATGGATACGACAAAAAGGCCCTTACGTGTATCTGGTTAGTATGGCATAAGTTGAGAAGTTGAGTAATAGCATCGATAGTTAAGGCAAATCCGAAGTAACTAAACGGTGTGTCCTCTTTTGTATTCGGTAGGTGCCCCAATAAATAGATAGATAGGGTGGTTAGATCTGCTAGTTTGACTGTAGTTAAGGTTGTGTGTATATGTTGCTACATTGGGGATCATCTCCTATTCTCTTAAGTCGGGTCATTTTGATTGCGAAACGCAGTGTCTACCAAGAGGCGGCTCCCGAGGGCAGCGTTTCGATCACGTTGGCCTAATCTCTCTCTCTCTCTCTCGGCTGGATAAGAACAGCTGCCAACGTTGACAACGTAAGTGTTTTTCTGCGTGCTTGCGTCTCCCTTGCATCTGCCTTTTATCTGCCTTTTTAGGTCAAGACGGCCAAAGCTGGTGGCCTGCATCCGTGTCGATCCGCTGCATCGACAGAGGCGAGATTTAGCGGCGGCATACTGTGCAAACTGCATTCGCTGCAACCACTCGCCAATGCAATAACACCAGTCTGTACTGGAAGTAGGTACTGCAGCCCAGAAGGGCGCGATCAAACTACCTGTACCTCAAATGAGGAAAATGGCGAACCGTATGACAACGACGAAGTGACGTGGATGACTCCAAGGCCTTATAGCACCGAGGGTAAACAAGCCGAAACGTCGAGAACAGCTCCACACAGTGCCGCATGTACCACGTCGTTTTATCTCTATGCGTAGTAGTTGTAATCGCTTATCGGTTCGTTATCCCTTGTGCCACAGCGGGCAAGTCCTTGTCAGGAAGCATCTGGTTAATAATCACATTCATCAGGAGGAGCAAGAGCGAGATAGAACATATGTAGTAGAGAAATTGAGAAGGAGAGTGAGTAGAGGGAAAAGCTGAGAGCATACGATACAACAATAGTAGCAGTAAAACATACAGCATATACTTAAGGAAACAGGACCCAATTTGAAATGCCATAGCAGGTATAGAGTTAATATACTGAGTTCACCGGGAGTCGTGACCGAGTATTACCGAGACCCCGCCTTACTAGCCTTTAGTCGAGCAGGTGTGTCAAGTATTAACGAGCAGAAATTTTAAATAGGCACAACAGCGCACTGTGTATGTATGACGGAACGTATATTAAAAAGCGATGCTACATGTATTGTTTAAGTACGATGCTACATCTCACTTAGAACAGAATTTCGCCGCCCGCTTCGAAAAAAAGCATGACCTTTCTCACCTACAGTTGTAGATATCAAGCAACAGTCCCCTACAGGTAACACAGTGTTATATATATATATATATATATATATATATATATAGATAGATAGATAACACGGTATCGCAAATCGTGAAAACTATCCCCTCGTGATTATATGCTATACTATGTCAGATCCTATTAATTTATATAAGGATGTTTAAGTACTGGACGGATGCTACCTCTCGCTTAGAACAAAATTTTGCAGCCCGTTTCGAAAAAAGAGTGACTTTTTTTAACCTACAGCTGTAGATCTCAAGCGACAGTCCCCTGCAGGTAGCATAGTGTAGAAGCAATATATATAAATATATATATAACACGGCATCGCAAATCGTGAAACGTATGTGCTCGTGATTATATGGTAGATGAAAATGTACCGCGACGAGTCTCAAGAACGAGGTTGATCAGCCCTTGTTCGTCTTGCGAGAAATTACGAGGTATCGGTCGAGCAGATGTTTTGGTGATTTCGAGATGGTCGCAGGGTGGATCTCAGGGAGGGTCATGACATTCAAGCACAAATTATTTTCTAGCGATTCACATGTTACGCTTAAGCTTTCGTCAATTGCAGTCGTCACGCGAGTTACGTTTTCCTCGTCCTTCCACTATTGCTATGTTAGAGGTTCTTTACGGAATTTGTACGAGTATTATAGCACCGACATGGTTGTGCACGCCTATTCTCACACCAATATACATCGGAGAATTGACTCGAATGTTTCAATACGACCCAAACGTCAGCAATAATGACGCTATCTGCCAGAGGGTTGGGGGTGAACTCACACTTCACTACGCGGCAAAATGCAGAAACGTTATTACTTTCTTACGTATGAAACATAGCATGAATTTTTTTTTTTTACATTTTTATTACAATACATTTATTCATTGTAATTAATCACCGACGTTGGGAACATGACAATTGGGTCCCTGCGAACGTGTGCACGTTTACGAAGGGTCCAATGTAGGAACCAACCATCTCTGGAGGGTTCCCCGGACCGAAGCCGCGTTGCCCCGTTGCACATCCAGCGACAGACGCTGTTAGCATGAAATTATTATTTTCGGAATCTGCGTTTCTTTGTGCATATATGCAGGGTGTCCAGCAAAAAGTGAAGGCTTTTTATTTAGAGCTATTTCTTTTGCCGTGCTTGAATACTAAGTCCTTTAAACAATTTCATAGAACGTTTTTGAATGTTGTGAAATATTGACATTTTTATTGTTTACTTTCATCGCTGTTGCTCTTACAATCGTGATTTTACCCCTATTCTACATGAAATGTTGCTGATTTGCAACGGCAATAACAAAAATTACAAAACAAAATTACCAATTCGATTAGCAAGGCATAGAGGTACGCAAACTTTTGCGTCTCACTTGCAAACATGGTGTGGCATTATGTGGTACACTCCTTTCAGCGGATGCTAAAACGTGTAACAAAAAAAATCTTCTAATCAAATTGGGAGGCGGAAATGACTTGTTCATAATTGAGTACGATACAATTAAAAATATTTGTTTTAGTAAGGTGACTGGCCGGATGATACAGTACAAAATGTGCACATTTTATATTGTTTACGCGTATGAGGTAAGTGCGACGCAAGGGTGTTTGCGACGCTTATTTTACCTACCTGATTTGCCTATTTTACATGTCGGGTCGTTTGCAAAATGCAGATATATGCAAATGTTTGCGGCTCATTTTCAAACGTGGTTCCACTTTACCCAAGAGACACGGCCCCTTATGATCATCAGGAGCCGGTCCGTTGTGACAGACTCCAATGCACAACTTCGTCCGTCCAACCATGCTGAGTTTCAGCTTCATTAGGATTAAGAACGGTGACCGCTACTTCACTGAGGTCGTTAGACAGAACGGCGGCAAAGCGCAGGGCGACTCAGTTCACCTGCGCTATGCCGCAGGAAAACCTGCATGTCGCAGGTTTTCCCAAACTCCTGCACAGACTGTTGGCAGCATACATGTTCTCGTAGCAACAGCACTGTAAGCACATTGACTGAGTGATACGCCAGAGCCAAAGATGGGTCAACATTTGTCGATATTCATGTTTAAGCAGCGACTACAAGCGACAATGTTTATGGCTGGTGACCGATGAATGACATAGCTACAAGACAGGCGACTGAAAGCGAAGGCAGGAAGAGCTCTTGCGTGTTATGGCGCGGCGCTCTTGTCCGCTACTTTTTAAAAGTTTTTCTAAAGTTTTTTGGCTTGCTTTTGCCAGAAGAACTGCGAATCACGGGCCTGAGAACAGCCGTGGAGCTCGTATGGATACCAACATCTAGTTCCAATGGCCAAATGTTGCCCATCACGTCTGCTATATATCGGCGAGTGCGACACACCTGATATTTACAAACGCCAAAAATACGGACCGAACAGAGGCTGAAATAGTCGGGCTATTCAAAATGATTCGGACACACTAGATAGTAAACTCTGTCAAAAGTTAAACCTAGTAGACAACTGAATACTAGATACAATTTCGTTCTACTTGGAAATAATGACCGAATTCAGAGTTAAAAAAAAATATAGTTATATAGGGCCATGCAAGCATTTTGGTAACGATTGTTTTTCTGACAACAATTTTGGCCTGGATATTGGTTCTCGAGCACGTGTTCATAGTATTTATCTCAAGAATCTCACCGCTTGCTCGCGCTGTTTATCTATGCGAGTAAATATGCGTATATCAAGGATATTTAACAATTCAATAATAGTATAGCATTCAACATCGTTTTCGCTAATGTTACAGCGGTATGCAACACGTTTACCAATTTTTTTTATGAATACCGGCCAATATCATTTCATCACGAGAGTAACCCGGATTCCACACAGGTGAGGCATATAACAAGATTGGGAGAACATATTGTTTGTATAGTTTACATACAAAGGGGGTTGATTACAAATAAGCGAATAATCCAGTTTATCCATGGTAGCCGACGTTGCTACTTTTAGAATATAAGGAGAATAGTTTAAATTGGATGTCGTTAATACACCTAGGTATTTTATAGACCTTTTAGCTGTTGGCTTCTTAGTGCCCAAAGTATATATGTGCCGGGTTGTTGTGGCCAAATTAAAGAACAACTGCCAAGACATTCTAAGAATTTTGACTTTCTCCTGATTGTCAGTGGTAATTGTGCCGCCGGGTCTCCTAATCAAGTCAAGGCTGTCCTTGATCTTTATACGCTTCTGCACGTATTTGTGGACAGCATTGAGGGCAGTCAACTGCCCAACACTGCGCCGCATATATTCCATAATTTCCCTATTTCATTTGCAGCATTCTCTTGAAGTTCGCCTGCAGTGCTGGACCATTTTTCAGCGTGGCCTTATTCGGCTGCTGGTTAAACCGTTGAATGTTATAGTTTAGCGTTTTATCGGTTAGTGTCTAAGGCCCTCCGAGGCACAAATATGTCACGCAGGAAGAATATGTAACTCACAAACCTATTGTACATGTCGCCCACGTTGGGGCAGGCTGAGAACTAAATAGCCTAGTCTGGGGTGAGAGTAATAACGAGTTGCCTCAAGCCAAATTCACAACTGAACTAAAGAAGTCCCTCCTGAATTGAGAGTCAATCCTCTAATATGTTGTGATGATAACATAGAACACCAGTCAGACCAGCTGATTTTGAGATTGATTCAGATAGCCAGAGAAAACAATACTAAGATCGTCAGTTACGATCTCCTCTAGGCCAGCAAACAAATTATCCATTCTTGTTGTCTGCTCAAGATGCGAGCCGGTCGGACTGAGATATGTGCAGACAAGTCGAAGTCTGTAACCTACCAGTAACAAATCCGCTGCAATCAATACGGAAGAAGTGTTGCTTAGGTTGACCTCAGCGCAGGGAAGGTCAGGATTCACTAATTTTGGAGGTTCGGGAAAAATGCTTTATGCACACCCAGCGCAGATGTCAGTGTCCGGGCGTGAAGAAGCGCGTAGATAGTGTGGGACTCTCCGATGACATGGGGTTACCCACTGAAAAACCATAATCCTCACATTTACTTCCCAGGAACGCCTCCAGCTGTGGGACCATTACGGTCGTTATCCAAGACTTCATACCTTATGCAGGCAACCAACCTAGCATACGGTATCCTGTCGGTTAGCCACCTGTAAGCACAAAATGCAATACCAATCTTATCAGTTTCCATAAACGCATGTAGACAGTCGATAACTTCAGGTTTGGCAAGTTATCGGGCGTTCAAATATATACATTTGAGTTCGAGATTCACTTGACAATTTTGTGTTATACTTAAGTCCTATTGCATGTTCGTTTCCCGGGTTGATGACCGCCGACGTGCCTTGTACAGTCATGAAGCGAGTGCGTCTCCATCTCATCAGAATATTTTAATTCATTGAAGATTTGGTCTAAGACATCTTCATTCCACTTGTTTTTGCCAAACATCTTACTCACATCAGTGTCCGGAACTTTAACGTAGAAGGAGCTGTAGCGGGCAAAGTAGGTTCTTATCCTTTTCACTAGAATCGGGTATACCTCGGATTTCGAAAGATGGCAAAAACCAAGACGTACAGCGAGCGCACGTCGCTCACCACTCTCGCTTCAAGTCCTGGCGCTTGTCCTGCGACAAAAATGCGTTCCATACGATATCGTACAGAAACACTTGGCAAAGCGTTTGATCCTAGGTTCTTTGGATTTTGCACGACATAAACGCGGCTGCGGTCGTGGTTTTTCTTGCCACTGGCGGGCACGTCTGTTCGATTTGGAATGGTGCAAATTTTGTTGATCGCGATCTACTGTGGGATCGGTTGTATGAGCGACACTCAGATATGTCAGCCCTCCTGCCTCTTTGTTGACTTCGTCGGACTGTTTTGTTTTTCCTATCTACCTATTTCCTGCCCTAGGCTGTCCAATAATCTTGTAAGAGCCTGCCCGCCAGAGTTTGGGATATATAGCAGCTAATTGCTGCGCTTTCCTCTTCGAATTCTAGCCAGACCCATCCCTCTCCTGATCCCTCTGCCTTTATGGGAAATCTTGGTCTAACCTAGAGAACAGCGTCACCTTTTTGTCGATATAGCAGTTACTCTCTCTCTCCTACATGCATGCCTGCATCGCCATCCGCACTGGTCACATGGCTGGTAAAGCTTTAGAGCTTTGTGTATACGTAACGACTAGAGCATGTAGCTCCCTTTCAAAGGTACCGGGAGATATGATATCAAAGTGCCTAATCTTGGCCGAGGTATGAGCCACGTTTATTTGCTAGTACTGCAAAATATAATGGAATAGTTCTGTAATCGGTGACCTCTGTCTTCATTGTTTCCACTGCCCGTCTATAGGCGGCGCACAAATATGTAAAACGACGCCCCTAAGGAAGACAGATCTGAGGCAATCATCCTACCAGCTAAGCAAAGTTTGCCACCGAGAGATGTGCCCACGGTCTCCCGAGCCTCTAGCTCAGCGTTGGTACTGCCTTCAGCTCAAAAAGGTAAACAGCAACGTGCGTGAAAGTTTACCGACGTCCCTCACCTTCAAACACATGCAGAAGATTGCCGCTCGCACCTGCCACTGATATGTTATGTGAAAACTAACAATCAACAAGTATGAGGAGGAGCTTACAAACTCAAACTTTTGACCCCTGCACACATCCCAGCATAGGGCCGGATTTGCTGGAGTTCTCTTTAAGAATATGCGTGATTGTATACAGGATTTTTTTTGCTTAAATTTGTGCTCAAGCTTGGCAATGTTGTCCTTGACAATTCTACACAGAGTAGTATTTTAAAATTACGGAATTGATATATATATATATATATATATATATATATATATATATATATAATGCGTGTGTATCAAAGGCGCGTTGCTATCTTGCCCTAGGTAACATACTATAAAGAATAATCATTTATAAACTATATATATATATATATTACAATCAAAACGAAGTACCAGCAGGGCAGACAAATCTCAAAACCTATGCTATCCTAGGTTTTGAGACTTAGAGTCTTCAAAGTTCGATGATTTAAACTGCGTAAGAACGCACTGTGAAAGCGCTGTCTACTCGGCAAGTTAATAACATATCGGTTTTCATCATCGTTTGCTAATGAGGCTGTTAAAGTCGAAAGCAGACAAAAATTGTTCTTGTGCCCTCCTGCCCTTTAAATTTCATCAGACTTAGTTCCATCGGCATGAGCGGCAGAGTCTGCCATTGAGAATCCCACGCAGAACATTTGGTTACATGCGTGGAAGAATATGCAAGTTTCTACTACCAGCAGAAATGCTATCCATGTAATTTGATTATCTCATAGCTTCGTGCAGTCCTGTGAAGTATGACCCTCGATTTCTCTACGAGGTAAGACATATACTGACAAGCTTTATTTTTATGGACTGTCTACACTCTTGTACAAGGGTCGACAGTCTGGCAAGTCAACTAGTTATAGGCGACCGGGCGTGAGCTACGCATTGCTAACTATATTAGTAATGAAGTTAGCATTTAGCACGAGTTACACTGTATTGTGTAACACGAGTTACACTTTATTGTGTTGTACACTTTATTGTATCGGTTAACTCGAGCCAGATACAGACCTGCAAAATCGTTTTAATGTCTTGCAATTATTCACCGGACCATTTCTTAAGTTTCCGGGCAGGTAGATATGCAACTATCGTTGTTTGATAACAAATTGTAGAGCACAAAGTGTGGCTTTGTTACTAACTATAGTTCCGCACAGTACTCAACTCAACATTCGTTGTATCTAACTCTATGCATAGCCTACTCCATTTTTCGTTGTATTTTACCAAACGGTATTTTTTACGGCTAGCCCCCTAGAATTATACAGTGACACAATGAATGAGTTAACGGTCAGCATTGATATTCGAGTGCATTTTCTGCCTCATCATTTTGCAATACTCGTTCCATGCTGTTGCCGACGCGATGCTTTATTAATTACTTAAGGCTTAGTATATTTGCTCTGCCAAAGAGCCGGTTGACGCAGCTACGTGCACAGTAGTATTAGTAACAGAATATAATCGATACAACTATTGCGACAAAAAACAAATCTGTCGCAAGTTGGCGCATTACAGTTGAGCCACTAATTAGACATTTCTGCGTAAGAGAAAGGAAAAGTCTGATTTTGATGTTACATTTACGTCGCTCCCGGTTTAGAGAGCATATCCAAGCAGAGGCGTCCCCATAAAAAGTAAAGTCTTCCTGTAATTGCTTTCGAGCAAATAAGCGTAGTTCTTCTAGTAATGCTCCCAGACGGACGACGGAGACCCGAAGTTTTATTGGTGATGTACTATTTCCTAGATATACACCCGGGGCAATCTACAAAGTCTAAAACAATCGTCTACGCCATTTTTCCAAACTAGCTAAACATGGTGTGTGTCCACAAGCACGCAACAAACAGCGGTCGACACGCAGAACCTACACAGAACTTTGAATACAGCAATGGAGCAGACTAGAAGGCGGTTTGATACGGTAAGTTTTGTGAAGGCGTTTCTACAGACGCTACCCATGTCGCGACTAATACAGTGTACAACCACCACCCACCACCCGCGAATATGTGCATATGAGTGCATATGTCTTAGTGTGTGTGTGTGTGTGATACTACTGTAGTAAGTAGATCGCCGTCAAGCGCCCGGCAGCCAGCCTGTGTGCCCAGCCCCAATGTAACTAAGCTCTCGCTGAATCGCGCCGAATGACGGACAGTGCGGAGAGAGGTAAACCTTCTTCGAGACGGCACGATGACGACGGCGGGGGCGGCGGCGCCGGCGTCGCCGGGGGCGGCAGCGATTTTTAGCACTATGCAGCCACAGAGCCAAGCACACATAGCTGTAGTAGGCTAGCGGCAGTGGTATTGGTGATGGTGCGCGTGTAGTGCGCATAGTGCGATGTGGTCGCCGTACGGACCAAAACGCGACGATACGGTCGTTAGGGGTCGTTCAGAGGGGGAGGAAAGTTTTGCGAAACTTCCATGAACAAGATCATGTGCGTGAGTAGTTTTCGTACGGTTGGTCATCGCCTGCAGGCAGGCCCATCGACACACGTTCGGCCGTCCAGCCGAACACATCGGACACGGAGACAGGGCTGAGGCCAGCTGGCCTGGTTGCTGGCTGTTGCTGGATACGCTGACACGCTGGCCCCATCTCCCCCGAGAGAGAGAGCGAGAGAGCGCGAGAGGCGACAACGCTCGAAATGCACTCGAAACGCCGTCCCGAACGTGCTCAATCTAATCAAGACGAGACGACGGCGTCGACGATGGGCGCGCCGCGCCCCTGTGCGTTCTGTTTTCGAGCAGGACGTGATTTCTAAGCAAATTTCCCAAGGACACGGACTAGGACTTCTCTTACAGAGGCCAATCTCAAGGACAGAGACTTCTCCTACAGGCCATACAGGGAAAGCCTGTTTCCCCACCCCCGCCTCCACCTTCCGTCCCATCGAACCCCCGGCCAGTCTGCCTCGCTTTGCTATCGCCCCCGCTCTTTTTGTTATCCCTTCCTTCATTCCTATCTCGTATTTCTGCTCGTTTAGTCTCATTCGATGTCTCCTCATCTCGGCGTATTGCAGGAAGACGCTTTCCAAGACGGCTGCTAGAAACGGTAGCAGCGTAAGGACCATCATTGTTCCAGCGTTCCAACGCCGCACGGGACGTTGCATGCACACTCATTGAGATTAAGTGTTTGGCTTATCTAGGCAAAATTCGAACGAAGCGGCATTCGATAAACTAGGTCGGTATCAACAAACAATCCTATTCGTCATCGGAAATTACTCTGGTCAATGGTTGTGCTCGTGCCTTTTTTTTCTTAACGACTACACAGAACTGGACACAGCGCTGTGGACAAGGTTCAAAAACTTGTAATTGGTTCATATCAACACGCACCGTTCTGACTAAAGTATACATAAATCAATGTCTAACACCATTTTAATGACATAATAACAGTAAAAAAAACAATGAGAACTTGTTTTACTATTCATGTACAACTAGTTGAATAGCTGGAACGTTATTTGCTTATATGAGTCATGCATATGTAAATATTTCCGCACGTTCTATATATAGCAATTCGTTCTGTAATAACTTAAGTAAATCATACAGAAATGTATCCATCTATCTTTAGATATATCACTGGGTTGTTGAGAGTGTATATCGTTTTTCGGCATACCTTGTACGCTAACGTCCAGTTTGAGTTTGTTCTATAGGTGGCCGTGTTCTCCTGTCAACATTGTTTACCTTAGTTGGCATTTTAGCAAGACCTATGAAGTGAGCCCGGAGCGTTGCACAAATCCAATTATATACCTATTATATACATCACATATTCGACGGATCGCATCGTCTAGTCTCTTGTACGCAAATACCTCTTCATTTCTGTCCTAAACGCTATTGCTTAATAATACGCCTAATTGGCCTAAAGTTAAAATTTCTTCAAAATTACGTCTTAATGTATATTTATATACAGGTAGTTCCACAAGTTTTTAAAATGAAAACCAAGAATTTTCCAAATCTTGTTTTTAATTTTTTCTTATTTGATATACTCCTCGAGAAGCTCAATACACTTTTCCCACCGAGATTTCAGAGCATTTATACCTCTTGAGTAAAATTCTGCGTCTTTAGACTGAAAATAGGCATTGACAGCAGTTGTAACCTCTTCATTGCTGGAAAAACGCTTTCCACCGAGACGATTCTTCAAATGTCTGAAGAGGAAATAATCAGAGGGGGCCAGGAAAATAAATGAACGAATCACAATTCGAACATTTATTTATGCATGTAGATATGTATGCACCGTTATGTATATATTATATTAGCGTTATAGCGCACGTGACGCCATGTTAGTAGGGATCTAACTAAGTGTTTGTAATTTTTTTTTGAAAGAACTGCTCAATACATTTTGAAACTGTGGATCGACGGTACATGGAAGCACACCTCCAATTTTTTTGTATTTTATTTTTTATTTTTTTCAGCTTTACCTCGACGGTCTCAAGCACAGATTTGCATGAATAAAATCGTCTTCCTCGCGGATGTTTCTCCATTTTTGGGAAGAGGAAGAAATCGCATGGTGCCAAATTTGACTCCTAGCGAAGAAGAAAATAACGTCGTGTTTGTGGATACAGGCGCTCTAACGTCTGAGCACTAAAAGGTTTTTAAAAACGTCTGAGCACTAAAAACTTTTGGATCTGAGTTGACAAAAAAAAGTCACAAGGTACCCATCGAACAGATTCTTCAGTGAGTCCGAGAGCCAATTTTCTTTCATGTGTTGCTTCTGTCTTTGGACGTACTTTACGGAATATGTCATACAGATTTTAATATCTAGTTAGAATTTTGACTTATAATTTATACACGTCCCAAATGGAATACTGGAATAAGGGCTAAAAATTGTTGTGCCAAAATACCTGTAGGCAGCTCCCTTTATAGACGAGCCTAACCTAGAATCGGGCAAGTCGTAGAGCTCTTGGAATATCTTTGGGGCACCTAATAGAAAGTGACTTTACTTGAAGTCTATAAAACTACTTAGTAAACTTTCTGCGTCAGAACATATTACATTCATTTTGTTGTGCTGTAACTGTGCAGCAAACGTGCGCAGTACAACAGGACACTAGTGCATACACAGTTAGGTGCATTATTTAGTGCAAAAATGGTTTGGAAAATAGATCTCGTAAATAAAACGATCCTGGCAATATACATGCAAATCACACGTACTTCCTCCAGGCCTTCTATATCTCTGTGTCAGCTTTAGGTGAGTCTTGCAGTTAGTCTTAGTCAACGTGCAATCCCAAATCAGCCTGACGCTTTTACCGTCAAGGCATTGCTATGTAGCGTTTAACTAGCCGGATAACCCTTGGCAGGTAAACGGCGTTTAGGCGGTGTTTAATCTGCTGTGTAAGAATTGTGTGTGCAGATGGCGAACGTGCCTCTTGACGGAGATGTCGTACTTTTCTTTATATATATTGTTGACATGCATTCACCTAGCTAGCACGTTTATCGAGCCATCAAGCTATCTCAATGTGCATCCGATACCGTTCGATAAGAATGAAAAACCTGCTCATACAAGGTCCCGACCACCGATAAAATAGATTAACTTCAATCTAGAAACTGATTTTCTAGCCGTGAACAGTCACGCTGCTTAGGTCGCCTTATGCTAGCAGCGGGGCATTGCAATCACCGATAGAAACACGCACCGACCGGAAGCGCATCAAGGAAGCCGGAAGGAACAGCTGCAGCCGTGTATTGAGGTCTGGCACATTACTTCAGCATCTACTCTGCTATAATAAAGAAAAAAAATGAAGTCGATTAACCGAATGATCAATGTATGAAACCATACGGCGGTATCTATGCTCAGCATGATTGATCGAGGCCGAAGTGCATGGAACGGGGCAAAAAGATGTGATTTTGGTTAACATTTCTTTAGAACTAATCGATTTACTAACGAATAGGAAAAACTGCGCGCAGGAACGAGATTATTTCAGTGGCGATGCTCAGCAAAAACACACCCAGCTGATACGCAAGTAGCCTAAAATCAAGGTTCATAACTTCCAAAATTTTAAGTAAAACTTCTAGGAAGCAAAGATGAGAGAAGCAGCTGTATCGAAACTAAAAAAACCCGACTCGACAGAGGCATCGTATCAGCCTTTTTTTACTAAGGTAGGGAGCGTCTATGTATTGTAAATAATTCAGAGCTACGCATACTATGCATAAACATATAGGCACTCTTGTTTTCATATCAAAGTGTTTTATGTACACTTGAATGACATTCGATGGTGGCAGGTGACCTGTTGTTGTCGAGCCAGGTAGCGTGGTGCGCCTCGCGACCGAAGAAGACACATAGATGCGCGGGTTCGAGCCCACCGTTGAATATTTGTTTTTATGGGGGTCCGTCTATGAAGCGATGCAAAAAGCAGTGTCCTGAAAGTTAAAAGTTTATTCGATAACCTATTGTTGAAATTCAATGAAGCATGCTGCAGTGGTTTGGTCTGATGCGCGTGATCTTGCAGACCATGTATGCCCTGTAATCAGGCCACCACTTTAGGAACATCGGAATTACGACATATTGGCATATTTAACTTGATGAAAAATAAATGTTCTTATGAGCCTGCTCGTTTAAACAAGCCTGAAGTGTAATGACGGAAAAACCTTTGCTCTCGTTAAGACATCTTTAGTTGCACCAGTAGTAGCGTACCGCTTATCGGCGTAAATGTATCAAAGATATAAGGTATGCATTAGTGGATTAAATTTGTAATTTTATAAGCGACACCAAATCTTAGCTTGTAATGGCCGAGAAGCAATGTTGAAGAAAACTAAACCGTCTATATCTATGCTTTCTCGGAGACACGGACGTTGAGCGTGACGAACAATTAAATGCTCTTTCCAGCTGGGGCCTATTTTTCGAAATATGAGTAAATAGCAACGTCGGTATATAGCAAAGGTTGTGGTTCTATTTTAATATATTAACACCCGCTAACCAGTAGCAAAAGCTCAGATATGCCAGAATAGGTAAAAACAGACTAACATGCCCGCGATAGGTGGGATGACTCTGTTTTTAAAGAGGTTGTTTTTAATTCTAGACTATCCTTCGTCCCATACGGGCTTGGCACTTAAGCTGAGGTATATCTTCAATGCACCAAGGGCCGGACATGTTAAGGTATCTAGGGTTTCCCCAACAGTCCTTGTGGCAGCATGGCCGCTGACTCCCAGCGGTATGGTTTATCATCTGTTCTCAATGAGTATCGCTCAAATAAAATTCGACCAACAACAGGGATAGAACCGGCGACACCCCGGTAGATGATAATCATGACTAGCGCACTAGTCCCCTAGACCACGCCGCCACTGCGCTGATAGCTAATGCTCGCGGAAGTAGTCTATGAAACCAGAGGCGCCATTAGAGAAGAATTGTCAGATAAGAGCTAGACTTGACCATAAGGGACCTAAGAAAGTGTCTGCATTTTTCCGCGTAGTGGATGAAGTAAAAAAACAATACAAATGCTAGATGAATGTTTAGATAGAAATTCAAGTCGGAAAAAAATTAAAACAATAACGGAAAATGAAAGGGTGAAAGCCCGTGCAAAGAGGACAAGTTGGGCTTTGTCCCTTCATAAGATCCTTTACGACCCTTCCGGACCTATTAAAAAATCTCCTCTTCATCGGGTACGCTGTGATTTGTCACACGATGGGAGAGAAATGCGAGTTATTCTGGCTCGAAAACTTGTGATAAAATCTGACGATAACCAGTGTTCTTTGTTCTCGAGACTTGTCACGAGGGGTACTTACTTGGGTACACTTTTACGACCATTTATACATGTCGTATAGCTTGCAGTGATCAGGCGTTGGAACGCCTCTACCCACAAACGTGAAGCGCCGACAGTTGGCTGACAAGGTGGTGGTCACCATCTTATTCTTGAGAAATTAAAATGCGGCGATGGTAGAACTGGTTGATGACTGAAAACTGATACAATGACAGCGATTGATGTACTACCAAATGCCTACCAATAGTTTTCCATGCGCCAACCAAAAAAAATTCCGAAACATGTCTACGATAGTTTCTTCACCACGACAACATGATCAAAACTATCATAGAAGACTATCAAATAGAAAACGTTTGGTTCCAACAAAGACAAGATGTATTTTCGGCACTTAGGATACGTCAATAATAGTTAATGCATATACATGCGGGCTACGCGACATAAAGCGATCTAATTCTGATAAATGCCTTAATTATTCAATGAACAACATACAACAAAAACAATTTATTTAACTGAGAGACGTCCGTAGTCGGCCACGTTTAGACGCTGTCATACTCTAGAAAGGATTTTCCTACCTACACTGAACAGTACAGCCGCTGGTGACACACACCACGAAATAGAATAACCAAAAATATGATACAATAGATATGGTAAAAAAACGCACGGCTGGCAGGCATTGGAAGTATAATAGTAAATGCTCACGCGATGTTTCCAGTCAGGAACAGCTCTTAAGGGGGCGCATAACAGGGCGTGTGCCTCTAGCAACTCAGCATAAGTGCAAAAACCTAGGGCCACTAAAATTTCATGTGCCACGATACATGTCTGTCATGTAATCACCGCAAATCGGTCTCAGTACAGGCACATGTTCTATTTTTATATATATATATATATATATATATATATATTATAAGTCTGCCGTTGCTCCTTTTATGTCCAGATAGCTTTACGTCGTATTTCTATCTCTATCTCTCTAGCTCTGTTCCTCATAATGCGTTAGTTAATTGCTGTACGGAGCCCGACAAATGGCAGTTCGTTTAGTTTATAATAGCGTCCTTCAAGCATGCGCAAACTTAGAAGAATGCCTAGCATGTATTCGACCCGTCCGAAGGTCTCGGCAAAAACGTGCCTTTCAGTGGCATAAGGCAGGGTGACGGCTTCTGGTTTAATTGAACACGGCACAACCTGAACTCGGCAGCAAGCCAGCCCAACTCACTAATCGCCAGCGCAGCAGCGCGCGCTCGCTGATTGGACACTTCACGGTTAACAGTATGATGCACTTGCAGCCGGAGGAGAAGAATACCATGCGCAATTGGGAGGCAAGTTTATATATATATAGATATATATGAGAAGGTATGGGTTTTAAGAGAATCACACTGAGAGAAACAGTCCCTCGTTATTCTGCACTGGCCACTAGCCGCGAACCAATCTATCTCTGGGCATAATCTTCGTCGGCACAGCACGATAATCTGGCTTCGTTGCGGGTTGTTTTGCGTTACTCACTTTGCCTAGCCTCGCCGGTTAGCAGTATTCAGCTCAGTGTTTTCCGTATCCGTATACATCAACGTTGATCGCGAAGCACACATATAATGGCGGGCATATTTCTTAAGGCAAGTAAAGGTTTTCCAAATTGTTTCAAGATCGTTACTCTTATCGTTACACCAGATAAGCTCATCTCCGTATCATTATCATCAACATTATCATCACAAAACAAAACACAGCCACACAGAAGCTAGGTCATAGGAGCGACGCATACGTATGTTTATATCTGCTGACACGCAGAATACTCAGTTCAAGATCAAGCGACTTTGGAGTCCATTAAGCTAGAATTCTATAATGCGGCTTTCTGTAGTAGAACTTCCATTTGATATAACTTATTTGGTGTCAGAGAGCGTTTGGTATCATAATCTGGAAGATAAGATGAAAATGGTATAAATGCACGCACTATCTAACGCGGGAATTTTATAATACGGTTCGATTTTTTTTGCCGGTTCGATTCGGCAGAGTGCAGTCGTGTTTTCGTCGGGTCCCATAAAACTGAACGTTTTGTGAGGTTCGACTTCGATTTCGATAGTGATAATTGTATCGACGAATGTGCGTGTGCCGAGTACTCTATTGGTGAATAGTGCACGCTAAAAGTGAGTTGGGTCGCGTGTCTGAAGGATCCGATCTTTTTCAGGCTCCCTGACTGTGTTGACTCTCATCACCCAGCTGACCGTGTTCGATTTACTAGCGTCGTCGCGAATCTACGTGCGGCGCAAGACGTTGTAGCTCACGGACTAACTCAATACCGCAGGTTCCCGTAGCCTTGTGGCAGTGTCACGGACTACCACTTAATAGGAGTGGGTTCAATTCTCAGGTCTGTGGCTGACATTTTTGTTTTTGTTTTATTTTATTTTTTTAGTGCGGTAGTGTGTTTTGTATTTTGTTACCTGTCGCGGCATAGGCATGCGGAAATTGGTGATTACTGGTCAGGATAAGCCATCTGATTCGCTGGATATATCACGGCTGAGGGCGGTTACTGCGTGTGTTGAGAATAATACGACGGCAGCTGGCAACCCAGCAGAGGCGCCTGCATCGCCCATGCCCGACGGTGAGATGGAGTACACTGCCACTGGCAACGACGACGGCAGTAATATGTTACCACATGATCGCGTTGTCTGCAAGCGGTGCAGGCAATTTGGTATCGAAGAGACAATAAGCGGACCACACGGGCTAGTGACCTCCGAAGGTTTCACAAAAGTGGTTTCGCGGAAGGAGAAAGCCACTATTTCACGCGAGCAACGACAGCTTAATAAGCTTCGGTGTGACATCGAAGCCGGGACAATTAACCTGTTTAAGGTAACCTTTCGAGGACAACCAACCGTCGAGTCGGACGCTATGTCATTTTCTGAAGGTTCAATGCTTACGATCTTCAAAGAGATCTTCGCCGTGTCACCAGGGTGTAAAATTTCTGGTAATACCCAGTCAATCGCGGTCTGGGTAAAAGACTTAAAAAGCGTTAATACGCTACTTTGTGTGTCAAGCCTAGGAGGGTGCCCCGTATCGGCTGCTTGCCCGGCCGTCACCTCATTTAGCGCCAGGATTGAGGGGGTCAGCCCAGTTTTCACCGAAGGCGAAATTGCCGGCGAACTGGCAGAACACGGAGTTACCCAAGCGCGTCGACTATATTGTTCGTCCGCAGGCGGGAAGGTGCCGCTGACGAAGGTAATCCTTACCTTTTCTCGCCAGCCCCCCGCGTCCTTCTTTCTCGGCCACAGATCTCACCCAGTTATCCTGGAGCCGAGCCAAGCAAGGACCTGCTTTAAATGCTTGAAACCTGGACACCTCGCTGACAAGTGTCTAGGAAAAAAGCTTTGCAAGAACTGTGGAGGCCCGGATCATACCGCCGAGTCCTGTCGTAACCGTCCAAAGTGCGTGAATTGCCAGGGACCTCACCGGGCGGGATCCGCTCTCTGCCCGCGGCTGGCTTACTTGCGTGAGAAAAGCAAAATTATGTTGGAGGGTCGCATGCTCCAGCAGGTCAGAGCAGATTACCCTGAGGCGGTCATTGGCGAAGCTGTACGTTGTCCTTCGGCTTCCGCCCAAGATGATCCGTCGTCCGCAGTACAGGGCCCCACCTACGCAACCGTGGTTAGGGGGATTTCGCCAGCAGCTGGGGTTGATCCGCAGGTCGTTCTACCCAAGCCGAAACCTATACCGAAGCTTCAAAAGAAGAAGCGCGGCTATAGGTCGCCAACGAGCAGGACCCGTCGCTACAACCACTCGAAAAAGGCCCCGAGAGCAAGTAAGACCCGCTCAAGTGCCGGCACCGGTTCGTCGCTCTCAGGGCTAGCTGATCTTCTACAGGGAATCAGACCAGAATTATCTGCGGTGTTGAGGTCTTTAGAGGAAGCGTTGCGACCTCTGATGAAACTGCTTTCTGTAGTGGGCAAGTTAAAAGGTCTCGCCTTGTAATGACAGACCACGGCGTTAACACGCCTAACCGCGGGCCCGCCAGCCCGCGGTCCGGGCAGTCGGACCCCAACAGGGCCCCCTGCCCAACCTGCGGGCTTTCGTTTACACGAAGAGGTCTACGTCGACACATAACGACCAAGCACGGAGGGGTTGCCTACAACATTGACGATGAGTCACGGCCCTCAAACTCTCGGTTTACCGCGGATGGATTAATCGGCGTTATTCAAGACGTCTTTCGCCGCTAGAGGTTGGTCCGCATTTTGCCAAAGTCAGTGCGTAGGCAAGTAGCCGAAGAGTTCACTAAGGTCCTGTGCTCAGTCGCAGAGAACAACGACGACACGGCCTGGCTCTTCTCTTTCGCGCCCGTTGTCCTCCGCCTCTCCGATGGTGGGAAGGATGACCGGTCATTGGCGGTTATTGTCCGGAAGAACCTTCGCGACTTTGCTCAGGGGAAACGGTTTGACGATGGCAGTAGTCCTCTTTCAAACGTACGTCCCCGACAGCGGACAGTTAATACCGTCCGGCTAGCCATTACCAAGCTTTCGGAAGGCGACGTCTCTTTGGCGGCCAGGGTCTTAATCTCAGAAGACACGCTGGCGCAGAAGCCTAGCGAGACGGTTTTGCGCTTGGATAAGCACCCGCCCGCGCCGTCACCTCTGTCCTGGCCCAGCCCTCCTCAAGTGCCCTTGCTATCAACCACATCAGCCGACAATGTTCGATCTGCCATAAAAACGTTTTCGCGAAGTTCCGCCGCGGGCCTTGATTTCATCAGACCACGACTTCTACAAGACCTGCTGTCCCCCGCTTTAGGAGCTGTCGCCGACCGCCTTGCGGCGGCCCTCGTCAAAGTCGTTGATCTTCTTCGCTGGGGCTCGCCGCTCTCCGAATGGCGACCGCTCATCTTTGGGGCCCGACTTTTCGCCCTTAAGAAGAAAGATGGCAGCGTGAGGCCCATCGCATGCTCATCTGCAATCCGGAGGCTAGCGGCAAAAATCGGCATCTTTGAGAACAAGGCAGACTCATGTGCTCTTGGTGACCATCAGCTTGGGTTTGCGACACCGGGAGGATGCGAGGCCGCAGTGCGTTCGACTCGGTCCTTTTTGGAGTCACGCTCTGAAGCAACCCTTGTGGTCAAGCTTGACTTCAGGAACGCGTTCAACGGTATTCGAAGGGACCATTTGTTGAGGGCGGTGAAAGCTTGGGCCCCGAGCATGTTTCACCAGGTGGAACTTGCTTATAAGGAGCCATCCTGCCTTCTTCTGCCGCACGATGTTATAATGTCGCAGACTGGGGTACAGCAGGGCGACCCGCTGGGCCCGCCGCTGTTCTGCCTGGCAGTCAAAGAGTTAGCTGACTTTCTCGAGTGCCCGCTTAACGTACGGTACTTGGACGACGGTGTACTGGGTGGCGCCCCCGATGCAGTTCTAAGGGACATCCACAGAATCATCGAGTTCGCTGAACGGAGCGGCCTGGCTCTAAACTCTGCGAAGTGTGAGGTCCATGTTGTAGGAGGTGCTGCGGACTCTGAAGTGCTGGAGGCTCTCCCAGGCTGCAAGACTGTCGGCACGGACTTAGAGTTGCTGGGCGTACTTCTCTTCCCGCAAGGAGTTCCGGCTGCCCTCGAGAGGTGGCTGGCCAAGCTAGAAGATGCGATGTCACGCATTCACTTGGTGGGTTCTCATCGAGGCCTCTTTCTTCTGAGATCCTCTTTTTCGGCCCTACGTCTCAACCACTTGTTTTGAGGTGCAGATTGTTCACTGGCTTCCGGACTTCTTGAACGACTTAACGACAGCATGCTGGCTACAGTAGAGGCGTTGCTGAACCTCAGTCTATCCACGGGTCCACGCCAACAAGCTCTACTCCCCGTTCGTTGGGGTGGCCTAGGGTTACCTGATGCGACTGTCTCATCTGAGATAGCTCTGGCAGCTTCTCTACACAGGTCTATGCAACAGGCTAGAACCCTCCTCGATTCGGCTGCCCTCACAGACTTAGAAGCCCGATTGGAAACAAGCCACCGTAGAGCAGTTGCCCTGTGCGGCCACGAGCCCGACGAAGCTGGACACCAGAAAGAATGGTCAACAGCTCTATATGAGCAAAGGGTCGTAGACCTCATTGCGGGATGCACGACGGACGCCGACAAGGCCAGGCTGCGCGCCGTCTCCTCCAAGGGGGCGGGCGCATGGCTACACGCCATTCCCTGTGCCCGGATCGGGACCCTGTTAGATGATGAGTCGGTAAGGATTGCCGTCGGACTTCGTTTGGGAACAGACATTGTATACACTCATACCTGCGTCTGCGGAGACGTCGTCGGGTCAGACGGACGGCACGGGCTGTCCTGTATCGTCAGCGCAGGTAGGCGAGCAAGACACCAAGCCCTGAATGAAACCTTCAGTCGAGCTTTACGATCCAGTGGTCTGCCGTGCGTCCTTGAACCCGTCGGGCTAGACAGGGAGGGCGGCAAGAGACCTGACGGGCTGACCTTAACTCCGTTCGAGAGCGGATGCATGCTGGTTTGGGACGCGACAGTTACTGACTCATTAGCCCCTTCAATGGTCAGTGCTGGCGCGGCCCGGGCTAGTCATGCTTCGGCTCTCGCCGAGGCAAACAAGGTTAGAAAGTACCAGAACATCGGGTACCCGTACAAATTTTATCCTTTTGCCTTCGAGACCCTTGGCGGGCCCGGTCCATCCACTCGAAATTTGCTATAAAAGGTCGGGAAACGCCTGATTCTAGCCAGCGGAGACAAACGAGCGGGTGATTTTCTCAGACAGCGCCTGTCGCTGGATGTGCAACGGCCTCGGTTCGGGGCACTCTCCAGAAATGGCTGGTCCCTACTCTGGACCCCCCGTAACGGTGCACACGTTCGCAGGGACTCAAATGTCATGTTCCCACCCTGAATGATTGATTACATTGAATAAATGGTATTTGTGGTATATAAATAAAAAAAATACGGTTCGATTCTTAAACGCACGTAGACCTCAGCTGCTTGAGAGCTGACTTTTTTGTTGGTCTTCTGTAATTTCTTGAACGCGCCCAGGGTCTTTAGAAACGGGCCTGTGTCCTGCCAGTAAGACCCGGTGTTTTGGAAGTAACAGGCACAGCCATTATTGCCTTGGGAGGTTAGGTGCATTTACCGCGTTACGGCGCTTGAGCAAAGTTTTCCATTCAACCTTGCTAAGTAAGCTGCAACGAAGGTATATGGATGCATACATGACACCGTTGCAACCCAAGTTCTAGATTAACCGTAAGATCACAGCAGTAAACGTGGGGACGTGGAAAACGTCTATACAACAGAATACAAATTACTTTTTTTCTTTTGAAGATTCAATTTTTTTTAGATTTTGACGTAATTTCCATCAATTTCTATACAATTAATGAGACGGCGGATTTGAAGATCCTAGGCTGTTGTCAAGGATCTTCTGAAGGCACACTTCGGCATTCAAGCCCAAAGTCTCTTTTAGAAATGCATATGGTATGTTTAAGTCTTCGTTATTTGTCGGGAAATCTAAAAACGTACCCAGATCCCCACATTTATATGTGTATTCTTACATATACACATACGAGCCTATACATATGCCTATGTTCGATTTTGTGCTAATCCCTGGGTTAAGTTATCGCCGCTGTCATCGATATATAGATATAGTGATCAACAATGTTTGTCGTATCCAATTCGTTCTCCTTTTATGTTTTTCTATATTATTCGATTATTTGCCAGACATATGTACCTTGAGAACCACAGCAAGACAGCAATGACAACGCGAAACGCCGAGCAGCAATAGTCCCCGGCTGAATTCGAGGAGTCCTACATGTCTAAGAAAGTTTCCCGCTAATGTCAGCGTGATAGTGCTAGAAGCCCACGAGGAGTACGATGCCATCGCCCCACGCAGATACGCATGCTATTTCGCTTTTGACGCAAGATTGGTCGTACCCATGGCTCACGCCATGCGACATGTATACTCCATTCATTTGCAAAGTTTTTTATGCAACATAGGCAACGGGTATAATTTGTGTTATATCTTTTCAGTATTATTGCCAAGCTGTGTTGAATTGCGATCAACTGCAATGTCGTGCTCCTTGAATATAGACATTGACCGCGAACTGAACGAATATTCTATAACAAATTCTTGCAGTAACCAAAGTAAATGAATGTACTCGTGAATGGCTTTCTGCACCTTGAATGAATGTTTTTGCTGTGTTTTTCATGCCGGCGCAGGTCAGCTAAACATTGTCCGTAACAAAAAGAAAAAAGACAGTAAAATAATAGGGCATGTGCCAAATGCTTTTACTTGTTTTATCATTATAACTTTCTGGAAGACTACGTTGTGCTCGTTTACTTCAAAGCGGCCTGCGATTTTGCATCAAGAAGATTAGCGGTAGAGCAGCTGCCCAGGTCACGCGATCCCCAATCCCGGATCCTCGTGCTGTTGCAGGTCATGTTATTGAAACATATAAAAATGCAGAAAGCCGAAATGGCTGAGGTTAATCAGTACAGCACAATTTTGCTCAACAATGGTTATAAGCAACGCCGAACGGCAAAAGTCTTGTAGGTAGAATCGTCAGTGCGAGTTTGGATTCTGAGTGTTCGTGTGAAGAAAAAGCTGCACTTGTGTTTTAACTCCAAGTCGTGAGGTCTGTTCTAATGTGTTCTACTGTTGTTTATGTTTGACGGTTTTGGGGTGCTGAAGTCGTGTCGAAGTACTGCCCGGCGACTCCAACACTAAAAAGGTGGGCAAGATGTTGGTTTTAGAGAGTTTGCCGGGTTCTACACTAGTCACCGCTCGCTGCCAGTGACGTGGTGCAACACGCATTTCCAAGACGTCAAAAATTGGGTTATTATTATTATTATTTTTATTGCTACAAGTACGTCTGGCCTAACATACTCTCCAGGTTACAGGCAGCTTTTACCATTGTCGTCCTTATGAAGAATAAAATATAGAGTCCATAGCTCTATACAAATAGCTGGACTGCTGGTTCCGAGAGAAACTAATAGACATGGGATATTTAAGAGAGGAAAGCGGTATTCATTTCCCCGGTAACGGTTGGGTTGCAATTAGCATTGGCGGACCTGTATTAATATCGGTCGTTAAGCGGCGGGTACGCTCCCGCCGTTGTTGGTTTGGTCGGATTGCATTATTGGATCCGCAATTAATTATGAGATTTGAATATGTACTTTCTTGCATACAAAGCCGCCTCTTTTCCGTACGCGCATACGCCGTACAACTGCGGCAGCGATATACGTTGTCTCAGCAATCAACGGGCCACTGCTGCCCTGTATACGAGGCCCCTCGTATATTCCCCGGCATGATCGCAAGGATTATGAGCGAGCTACACGATTACTACAACAGCAGCTGGTGATACCATATGATAGCTAGTGGTTGAAGCCGAGAGCTTGCGTCGTCGTTATCGTGTTCTACAGAACATAGCGTTCGGAAATAAATGTCAGCAATAGCGCAATAAGGACATTGCGTTTCCGTAATCCTATGCCGCACTATATCTGAAAGAATATCTGTAGCAGTATAGGTAAGTTGGGATGTTGGCAAATGTGCTAGTGAAATTCAATGCAGGCTGCTTGGAGACGTTAAGCTTAGGCCTGTCGGTCTGATATAACTAGCGCGATCTAACCTGGCATTAAGTGGGCTAAAATGATCAGGCTCACACTAACGTAATAACAAATGGTGGACAAGCTATATATATATATTACAAGGCCTTCCATAACTGTATATACTTATTTTGAGGTTTAGTAAAACTCGGCAAAAAAATAAATGTTCCCAATGGAAAGGAGAAGATTCTTGGAGAGTAAGAATGGACATTTATCAAAGAAGTTATTTTGCCTCTTGTTCCCACATGGTTGTGCAAAATGTGCAATTGCGAGAGAAGTGAAGCAAGAAGCGTCAAGCTAGCGAAAGGCGAATATGCGATTAGGAACCAAAAATTTGCGCTTAAATAAGGTTATTGTCAGGCAATAGCAGATTTAATGCCCATCATTTCGTATCAAAGTGATGGTGCTGCGTTATGCAGTTACCGAGTAACTAAGCCTTTTCGACAGCCATATCATAAGCAAAGGCTTGTATACTTGCATAGGGTGTTAGTTATAACTACAAAATATGCACCTAACGAAAAAGTTAGGTGCATATTTTGTGGTTTGGTAAAACTCGGCAAGGAAATATTTCTCACAATGGAAGGAGGGACGGAAACATCTTGGCAAAATTTTGCAGTTCTGAACGTAGCAGCTTCATTGCAAAACATAACAACTATGACTGTCGAAGGAGCTTAATTTCTCGGCAACTGCGTATCGCAGTTGCGACCATCACTTTGGTTCGAAAATTATGGTCATTGAATTTGCTATTATCTGAGAATAAACTTTAAACCGTGAACTTTGTCGTGTATCGTTTTGTGTCGAACGTTGAATTTAGTGACGTTGAAGCACGTGAAAAGTTCAAGGTTAGATATAACAACATCAACTTTTTTACGACTTTCCTTAATCTGGATATTTGGCTCTTGCTAGCTTGCGTCTAGTATCATTTAGAATATGCAGAATTTCCTGCTCAACCGGCCGGTATGATCAGTTCGTTCTTGCGTAATTGGTTCTCCCGCAAACGTAGATTTTGCGTAACTATGTAGGAGGACAAAAAATCAGAATAACTTCTTTTATAAATTTCGTCCCTCACTCCTAAACAAGACGTTTCCGCCCGTCCCTTCATTGAGAAAAATATTTTCTTGCCGAGTACTATAAAATCTTAAAAGAAGTACATACGGTTATGGAAGAGCCTGCATCTATATATATATATATATATATATATATATAGGCACCAAGCATTACCTTCTAAAAGTAAATCACAAAATGAGTTTGACATGTCGTGTGTATAATATTGTCCTTGTTAATATAGATAGCTCTTCTATTGATATAGAGAAGACCGCATTGTCTCCTCTATATCAATAGAGGAAGGTACGCATTAAAGCAGTAGCTATCTCGTTTAGCCAGACATAATGTGCCGTAAATTAGTGACAGTATATATATATATATATATATTCAATAAATATAATGCAATTAAAAGTACGCGCACCAATAAACTCATCACGGATCACTATCATCGTTATTACCATCACTATTGTCTTTCGCAAAAACGAATTAAGAAAAATTTGCACCATAAAACCATACGGCTCTGTATATACATCTCATATCGAGCAGGTCAAGTAGAGCCTCAAAGCCAATTTCAGTGATAAAACGTATGGAGTCGTGATAACGTTCAGATACAGTATGATCACTCGAAAAGCGTTGACAGGCGTCCAGCCAATACGCCAGATTACGTTCGAGCGTAATCGGTCGGAGCCGAATTTAATTGTGAGATTTGAATATGTATTGTCCTGGCACCCAAAGTCTTCTTTCAGTACGCGTGTGCATCATACACACACACACATACACTGCGATGGTGATGAGCGTTACCTAGCAATCAATGGGCCAGCCACTGTATTCCTCGGCATGGTCGCAAGGATTATGAGCTTATTGCTACAACAGCAGCAGCTGCTGGCTCCGTAGAATAGCTAGTGGTTGGGACCGAAGGCTCGTCCCAGAGCGTCGTCGTGTCCTATGAAATATGATGAAATAAATGTCGGCAATAACCTAGTAAGGGCATTACGTTTACCTAATCCTTCTGCTGTGGAGAGATATCTGTATAACTACATATCGGTAGACTGGGCGGCTGGATGCCGGGTGTGCAAATGTGCAAGTAAACTGCAATGCAGGTTGCTTGGAGACGTTAAGCTTCGGTCTGTCTGATTTAACTTGTTAAGACTAGCGTGATCGCCCCTGAGTCTAGGTGGACTGTAGTGAAAGGCTCACATAAACATAATAATAACAAATGGTAAACAATCTAAAGCTATGTATGGACAGGCGCTAGACATCGCTAGAGAAATATTCATGTAGAAGTCCTGCGTGAATATTTACTTGATAGTCTAAGAGATTCAGATATGGTATACCACATTTGTAGGCCATTGTTGCATTCATTATTTGCACGTGTACCTTTCTGTCTGCTAAAAGTATACCACAAAATAAGCTTGTATATCATATAAAGCGCGCTGTCTTCTCCATACCAAGAGAGGGGCTAGCTACCCGTTAGCGCAGTTGTTATCTCGTCTTGCCAGACAAAATGTGCCGAAATTACTGAAACAGCAACATCGTACTCAGTTATATGTTTAAACAAGATAATGCAGTCAACAATTTGCGCACCAACACAGTCATCATATCCAGCATTAACATCATCATTATTATTATTATTGTCATTATCATCACTATTGTCTTTCGCAATAACAAATTACAACCTTGTACACAAAACGACACGTCTCTGCATATGGACAAGTCGTGCAGAGCAAGGCCTATTCCAACTAGACGACACACGAACTCGTGATGGCGCTCAGATTCAGTATCATCATTAGTAAAAGCCTTGACAAGCGTTCAGCCGGTCAGGCTCACTTCAAGCGCTTAGTGGGCGCCCAACGGCTTCTGTGTGTACGTATCATAAAAATTACTTGAACCAAACGAAAATCAAAATTCTCCAAAACAATTACCAGAAACACGATTGCACATCCGCTGAATAAACTTTACCTAAGCTGTTGCTTAATGTTCAATCAGGCTGCCATCATTGTAGCTCTGGCCTCAAAGGACTGCGGTTTTCTTCTAGCTTTCAAATGTGTGCAAATTTAGCCTAAATGCGCGCGACCACGTTTCCACGTAGTAGTCTGACGACTCTTGTACACTTAAAGCCGTAGTGGAAAACGGAGTGCGCTGACTAGGTGGATGTCACGACCAATGCGTGACGTGCCTGGTTAATGCTAGTTCAAATGCTAGTTAAATGCCGACCGCAACGCAGACGCATCATCATCATTATCGATTTGGACGAACTCCGCCGATACATCTTGACCGGCAAGTGAAGCGGTTCGATTCTAAGAGCTGCACGATCACGATCTGGTAAAAGCTGGTTTTATATGTTTGGTATTATCGATTAGTTTTGACTAGAGCTTGGACGTCAAATTGAGCCCCGTGCCGCCGCTCGAGTCTCCCCGAGTCAAGCGGCCAGAAGTTGCTCTTAAAGTTTGCAGTCCCCAATCGTTGAGGAGCTCAGGAGTAATACTGTGATTCCGTTGGCGCTTTGCAGGCTCGTGGCTCATGTCGGCATGTCTCCTCTTTCTCCTTTCGGAACGTGCCGGCCTTCTACCGTCGTCGTTTATTCAGCTAAGACGTCCTGAGCACCAGTCTGTGGAACCTGGGCTGGTGCACGATGCTGGTCGTGAAGAATGCGTTATTTTGAGCCGCTTCGTTTGCAAGCGTCTCGTTTGCTCTGAGTTCCGGCGAATCGCAACACGGATATGGCGTGAATTCTGGGCGGAAGAGTCTCAGTCTGGACTGGTCTGACTTTCCATTCTGACTCTAGAGTCTCAGCCTAGCAGCAAAAGTATCGAATGTTGAGACGAACGTGTCCGTTTTGAGTTCTATGCACTTGTAGAAGTTTGCTTAGAAGAAAGGCACATCATAGAGTCCTGGCACACTCTGATACTTTACCTTGATGGACGTCTTTGCCCGATGCTCCTTTCATACGACGATACAGAAAAATAGCAGGGTCACTGTGTGGTAGAGAGGTGCAAATTGGCGCAATGCCACTTGCGCAGAAAATAAAGCCGCCTATATTGTTCGAAATTTCAGGGCATGCTTGCTCGTAAGGGCCACTAAATCGTAAAATATATCGTTGTAGAAAATCGCTCCTAGGGTGCACTATTTGGTCTCATGCAGTAGCTTAGTTTCGAACTACGTTATCGCTGCTTTAACGTGGCTACGTGGTTCTTTTTAGTCACAGCTGCTTTTGGCGATTCTGCACTAAGGACCTCGGCTAACTGAGTATGTATGCTTTTCTCCTCCAGAGTGTGTTATGTACACCCATTTCTAGCTCCCGTGGGTGCAGTTCTCTTGCCTTAGCCTTGTGTCGTGTACCAATTTAAGTATCGCAACGCATGACTATTACACATGTTGACGACTCTCTGCGAGGCACGAACAAAATTGCAAAATAGATTATACTGCACGAGCTGTTGCAACGAGCTTGTGTATTATGTAGCAGCAAAGATGCAGCTGCTGTAGTCGCTTGCTTTCACTTGTTCGTGTTCGTAGACTAAATCCGCGTCGGTCGTACCCGCATTTAATGTAATGCCATTTGATGTAATACTTTCTAAACCACTCGACGCAATTGACGAGATCCGAATTGCATTGTGATAGATTTAAGGCTGCGGCGATATAAAAAAAACCACAGTTAGGCTCCCGACTGTAGTAAACTACTAGCTTTACAAATGATAGTCTCACTAAGAGGTTTGGCCAAAGGCCAAAGGGGTCGTTACCACCGGTCTAAACAAACATTGGAAGTTTTGGCTGAGACGTGTGGTGCTAAGGTTATTTAGCGGCTCAATAACTAGTATTTTCTCTACAGCATGCTTGGCATAATCGGTTTATGTAATCGGTTAACGGCAAAACTGCACATTCTTCTCATAATGAGGGAGGGTTTTGTAGGCACTCGGATAATCCTGACGATTCGGAGCCTTTTTAATACAGAGATTGAGTCGCAATAGCTACGGGACAGATGATAAATGGCTTTTTGGGTTCTTGTCTGTTAGGCGCTCTCATTAGAACACACCGGGGTGCAGTTGCATTATAGCTTAACTTAAATCCTTGCAAAGCAACTGACAGGAATCCTAGGTACCACAGCAGGGTAGCACTTTTACCTGCCGGAGTTGAAGTATTTCCTTATGAGCAATTCGTAGCCTTAACGTCTACGATGTGACCAGCTTTTGCTGAGAAACAGAACATACTCGCCTGCGTGTGAAAGCCACCTAACCGTGCACATATGTCTGCATGCACTCTTCTGATAATTGACATACCTGCTATGGCTTTTTTTCAGCATCGGAGCGATTAGGTTCTTCGTTGATCATTGTCACAGGAAGCCGCCGGGCAAGACCTTGAATGAGTCAGCATTATTCTGATATTATCTACCAAAAGAGGGTGTGATTTGCGTGCAACAACTATATACGAGTACGTTATTCTCTTTATCTTCTTGCGCAAGTGGGTTTCCAAAATCAAGGACTTGTCTATCGACGCAGTTTACAATAAAGTCACCTCACGCCATACACTATACTAGAATGCGAGAGTGCCACTTAGACATAAGCATACGAGCTCGTATCGTTTTACGATTGTGAATGAATTGAACCGTGGGAGTTAACAGGTCATTATTAAATACGTGCGTCAATTGTGAACAATTCGACTTCTTCTAGCGTAATATGTTTGTTTTTATATAAATAAAAATATTTAAAAATTAAAATTATTACTATTAAAAATATATTTATAAGTAATATTAAAAAAAATCCATTATATGTTTTGTCTATAAGTATGAGTTCTAAGTAATATTCACATGAATCCGATGACTATGCTCGTTTGTTCGTTGAACAGTATGCACTCCTCCCGGCGGTTCTTCCACATGAATCAAACGCCTAGACATAAGCCAATATGCAGGAAGTGACTATGGTTGCACCGCGGTAATTGCCGGTGACTGATTGCTTGTTTTGTGTCTCCTTGCCACGTCTTCATCATTTAAAGTTCGTAATCCCCCACCCGCCACCCGCCTAATAATATTCTAAGCTAGCTGCATGTTTAGTTCGCCGCCTGCACTGCGCTTGCGACGTGACATAGCGGTCGTTACAACTGAGAGCGTCTGACGGATCCGACCGACCTCCATTTCTCCAACGTCCTCATGAACGCCAACGACGCAAGACTTCTACATCATGGGTCGTTGCGAGAGAAAACAAGGGAGCGTATAACCTACGATATACGGTAGCGCCCGCCGTAAGGATTATTAAGCCTGCTTGATCTGCTGCTCTGACGGAGTGCAAGGTTGCTGCCACGATGCGGCAATATGGTAGCGGCAGTAGAATCACATTTGAATGTTTCGCGCGGCCAGGCACGTGTCCTTACGAGTGTGTGCTTACAAGGGCGCTTCGTCTCGCGTTTTGGGCCTGCGGCACGGGTAGAAGAAGTTTCTTAACCAGCACATTGGGAGGTTAGAAACGGGGGGGGGGGGGGAGTCGATAAGCGAGCGACGGTCACGGGACGCGACCGGGCGGCGCCGGGGGGATTGGGTAAGGTGGGTGGTGGTTGGTGGAGGCGGCGCCGATCGAAGGTGGAAGTAGTGGGATGCAGTAGAGAGCCCGGCTTCCGAGGTCGCAGCATATATAAACCACGATGAGACGCCCGAGATGATGGTGATTGAGATGATGATTCTGATGGTGGTGATGATGATACTGATGGTCATGATGGTGGTGCAGCTGCTGGTGAGGACGATGATGATCATGATGAGAATGCCGCCGAAGAACGCCGAAGGATGATTGCCTCGACGACGAGGAGTAGCAGCATCTCGCACAATTATAGGAAGCACTAAGCCCCTGAATCCGGACGCGATTGCCAGCACTGGCGCCGTTTCTGCCGCCACCTCTCCTTGGGCTCATCTTCCGTCTCCCGTACGCTGCGTGATGCTGAAACGAATGTCTCGCTCGAACTCTATCGGTCGGCGGAACACGTCGAATGGCGGAGACGTGGAACGACTGGCAAGCCTGTCGTTAGTATTAGTGAGAAATTACAAACTATCCATTGCCTGCCGAGTGCATTTGGTGATGTCGCTCGTAGTGCGAATGGATAACTCTGCGATGTCTATATATATATATATATATGCCTAAACCGATCTATATAGTGTTTTGTACGCTCTCACACCAACTGTGAGAATAACTTCAGTTATTTTTTGTCCAAGTAGCTAACGAGGCAGAATACATCTTTATGCAGATTAAAATGTTCCATCTAAATTAGTGGTCGCGTACTTTATACCCCATTTTTGAGCCCGTACCTACGTTAGCAGGTTGAGACTTTTTAGACTGTCGCACCATAATGTCCAATACATCGTAGTCTAACGAATCTGCATCTGGGCTGTTCGGCAAGAAGAAACGAAAACGGCTCACTGCTTTGCGCCTGAGAGGATGGCAAATGGCATCGAACAAGTTTCTTGGCTTTCACGGCTTCACAGAGTATTTGTATGACCATGTTAAACTCACGCACACGATTGCTGGTCGAGAAAAATGGCTTTCAGAAATTAGATTGTATCGATCAGTTCTTGAGTCCTTGCTGTGCACACTCTGTCGTGAATCTTCATCTTTGCTGTGTAGGAACATAGTTCTCTTTCTTCTGCAATCGTGCAGTCAGCTGCGATCCTACCGCTGAATTGTCCGCACACTGACGCCAAGGACATTTGTAACCTAGGCGAAGGTCCGTTCGGCGCGGAGGCCACGGGCAATTGATGCTTTTCGCTTATGTTCCGAAGATGACGCATCATATTCTGCTATGATTAGCACTTAGTCGTTTTCTACTGAGCATGATCCTTTGTCTGCTACCTACCAACCGGATGAGTAATTCCTGAACCGACAAAAATTCAAATAGAAAAGCGCGCCAATTTTGACGGGACAGCCTGTATGTGTATATGTATAAATATATATATATATATATATATATATATATATAGAGAGAGAGAGAGAGAATGATTAGATATGATAGTACTAATAACTCTAAATATATGTGGTTAAGTCGATGGCATATATATATAGACAGAGAGAGAGAGAGAGAGCGAGCCTGACACGATTGCTTGTAAGGAGCACGGTGTGCAATGTGCTAGACGAGCGGGTAGATCCCGCCAGGGTATGCCCCTAATGCGACATGTCGTGTGGTCGTTCTCTTCGACGGCGGCAGCAGCAGCAGCCGCAGCAACAGCTGCAAAAACAGCATTAGGTTAGCAGTGGGTATGCATTGGTAACCGCATCAACGGGCCGCGGGGCACGCTCAAGCCGCTCAAGATGAAAGACAGTCGCCGACCCGAGGTCAGCCGTGAAGTAACCAAGCAACCAACGAGCAGGCTGTCACGCCACAGGCTACAACACACTAAGCGAGCGAGATCGTCAACGTGCCTGGACAACGTGCCTGGAGAACTCGTGCCCGCGACGAAACGTCACTAGTAGCCCTAGCGACAGCATACGATGACATCGTTTTCCGTTCTGTCGCCAAGGCTAACCAACGCCTGTGGCGGCGGCGGCGGCGATGGCAGCGGGGAGACTAGCTAACGAAAGGCTCAAAGGAGCGTCTGAGAGACGTAGAGCAAGACTGACCGTTCCATGGCACATCAGCGTGACGGAACGACGAGAATGCGGCAGAAAACTGGTCTGAGATGTCTTGTGCTATATATATATACCCTATTTGTACATATATATATATATATATATATATATATATATATATATATATATATATGTATATATATATATATATATATATATATATAGGATGTGCGATTAATCAGCTAGCATTTTTTAAAATTCCGCGCGCTTATATCAGCCCTTGTCGCGACCTACACTTTCCGTACTGCTGTAGGACCAAATCTAAGACTGGGCGTTGCTCAACGAAAGAAAGCTTTAAGATTGTCAAATGTATTATTAAAGGGACCCTCTATACGGGCATCCTGGCGAACTCTTCGGGCAATTTATGGTCAATACATATATATATATATATATAGCCGGCCTGGTGAGAATACCATTCGTGAACTTGTGCAAAATTTTCACAGGACAGGTTCAGTAGGTGATGTGATGAGCGGATCGCTCGTTTAGCTGAAAATATCGCGGCTATGACCGGCACGTAGCCTCTGCTTTTGGTCTGAGTTACCGTTAAGTCTATAGGTACTTGGAGCGAATGTGAAAGAACTGCCTAAGCAGCTGGAACTTTCAAAGTTGTCGTATCGCAACTTGGTTTCACTGTTCAGGCAGTAGGTCAAAACGTAGTAAAATGACAGTGGAATATCTTGGGAACACGTCAGTCTAAGGCGCTCCGGACAATAGCATCATGTATTTAGCTAGTTGAGGCTCCCAACGCGGAGAGCAGTAAATGCGTTCGGGAAGGGCAGGTGCATTGCACAGACGAATATGATCTCCAAGCGTGATTAGTGTCATACATTGAGAATCGGTGTTCAATTAGAGTTTGTAGCGTATGGTCAATTCTTACATTTATAGCCAACGTCCCGAGCACCGTGTCTTAGAAACACTTCTAACAACACTTTTTTGGCGAGCATGCCATTTTCGAAACACCAGCGGGTTTGCTGTACATGTATATATTACAGCGCACTACAATGATTACAGAAGACCTTGTGTATCCTCCTTGGTAGTTATTTATATCAGAACAGTTGGGCCAAAAGCCAAAGGCCTTAACGCTGACTGGAATGTCTCAATGTGGTCGTACATAGCAGATCTTAGACCTTGCAAATACAGTCATTAGAAAGATCATGAAATCCAGTACGGTGAAACAGGTTATGATGAAATACATGAGCGAAGTAGCGTGTGAGGATATGTCGGTTCTTAGAATGAGGTGAAATCCACACACTATCCATCGTTGCAGGCGTCCTTCGAGACAGTATCTCCAGACTTTTTCGTATATTCCACTCAAAGCTACTACAGAACTCCAGCAGTGATGATGTCGGCGGGTGTTTGAGTCGTGTGACCCAGATTCTCGATTAGGGACGTTGTTCGGGACAGATAATAGGTAAATCCGCTCTGGGCTGTCTGGGGAGGCAAAAAATTATTTTGTAGACGCTTGCCTTTGCCATATCAAGAATGCTAAGTTGCTGCGCATTAAGATTATCCCATACGATGCAACGGAGCGAGCATTCATTGTCACGTTAAGAATGATGAGAGCGGCCTTAAGAATGATGAGATCGGAGAGCTTCTATGTGGATGATGTTGAAGCCACGGCAACTATATTAGAGCTGACTTGCTGCACCTGTCTGAACTTTTGAGCGCACCGCCCATGTAGAACTTCATCGCTTTAGTCGAACTTTATTGACTGCATAGTACTAGATCATACACGTAGAGAATGACTTCAACCCAGGGATAATGTTCCTAGATGTGCCCTGGTAGATCATTGAGTAAAACCGAAAATGAGATGCTGCTGAGGATATCGCCATGCGGATACGCTGCTGTTTGCAGGGACGATTGGTGCTTTAAGAACAGTTGATAGGAGTCTTATAAGTTTGGGGCTCACTTCTGGTGATACAAGCTTCTCTAATGCTATTTAGCTTGGGGCGGTGTCAAACGCCGGTTTGTAGTCAACCAATACTGCATACAGCGGTTGCCGTTGGATTCTTACAGAGACCTTGATGTCATTTAGAGGATCTAAATGGCATGAGGCGCCGCGCTAGTATGCTCGACATAATCTACTAATACACCGTTTTTTCTTTACGAAACCGGGCCAGAAAGGCGCGCACAAGCCGAGTAACCATTGACTTTTAGGATAATTTTCGATAAGTATCTTAAATTCGATAAGAGTTCTCTCGATGGTAGGCATATATTCAATAATGCCGCCTAGAGCGCTGACATTACAGCTATCAACTGGATGTGACAAAATTGGGCCAAAACGTGGTTTGTTATTTGTATCATCCCTACGTAGCCTCGCAATTCTACGAGAAAAAAGGAAGCACTTAACTTTTGGCTAGAAGAGGTAGTAGTAGTAGTATATATATATATATATATATATATATATATATATATATCACAGGCTTACATATTTTTTTATTTTACGAACGGAAAGTTTTGCCGAGGTTGAATATAAAGATCTCATGGCTTAGCAAGCTCTGACCGTCGGTCTACGTCAGACATATACATGAGCACTAGCTTCCTTAATGATGAAAAGTACCTTAAGCATAGTGGGTGCACATCTACTGTTTAGAAGATGGAGTGCTAATTAAACAAGACCGATTAGTAGACCGAGTGGTTTTTCAGTTAACTTAGGCTATTTTATTTTCCGCCTACCCGTATCCCGCAAACGTTGACGGCTTCTGGCAATGATCATGTGCTTTACAAACAGCTTTTATTTTTATTAACTTTACTTGGTTTATAGGTTTTCGCAACGATGTTGACTACTTTGTGGAGATGACGGACGAGCGAGCTAGTAGGAGAGAGCTTTTACAGCTTGCAAATAATCACGCAACTGTATTAGCTGTACCGCCTCCGACCATCTGTGTGCGAGAAAATGAGGCAGTCATGGGAAGCGGCGGAGTTCGTTCGCAAACATTAGTAACACAGTATCTCCTCCGCCTTCTAGCGCGAACATGGGCTGGATTCTGGTGGCGGCATGCCGCGTAGCTTCACGTCTTGCAGTCCCCTATTATCACTAATTGAGCGCATTTTAATCAAGCCAGAGTTGGATCCCGACGACACGTAAGAGTGGTCCAGATGCATCCGAAAGGCGCCTCGGTGTAGAAGGTCACTAAGGTTAATGTTTTACTAATGACCCCGCGTAGATACAGACTTAACTCAAACGCGGCGCTCTCTCCACGACTCCGCTACTGCGAGCAGCTACGTGCAGTTTGTGGCGACAACAATATGATAATGAAAATACTAATTCTGATTGGCAATGTTACTCATTTTATGTTAGTTGGATTATTTATTTGAATTCCGCCGCGAATTGCGATGTTTAACCACATGGTACTACTACCAGCTATAATAAAATTATTGTGCAATAGTCTTCATTCATTTTTGAATTATGCTTATCTCCACGTAAGACGTAAGACTAAATCTAATCCATTGATATTTTTAGTGCAATCACTGTTAAATTCAGTAAGTAAAACATGGATAGGTGCACCCGATTATGTGATTGCGCCGCCCCAGTAATGTTTATTGGTCGAGCCCGGGGGCGTGGTGCATTCTTCTGCGCCTCGCAACCGAAGAAGACACATAGGAGGTGCGCGGGTTCGAGCCCCACCGTTGCACATTCGTATTTATGGGGGTCCGTCTATGAAGCAATGCGAAAGGCAGTCCCGTAGAAGTTAAATATTGGCTGAGAGTCAGACGGAAAGCTTTACTTTACTTAGTTTATTATAACGCACTCTGCGGTTTTTTTGGTAAACTTCTTGAGCATGCAGATGTTAGAGCGGAATTAAACATAGCGACGTTATATATATATATATATATATATATATATATATATATATATATATATATATATATATGCTGCGTCTGTTAGTGTCAGATCACCCACACAGCTGGCTTCTTAAAAGTATAAAGGCATCAAATCTTGCTTTCGCGAAGGCACGTTTCTCGTAGTCATAGCTCATTACTATAGATGCAGCACAGCGTATCAGGTGCGAATAAATAGATATTTTTTTACTCACAGCGCTATCGAATTAAGTTACGCTCGGTGGAATTTAATTCACTAAGGCGCAGACGACAGCAATAGCAGACGACCTTTGTTGGCCGCATAATAGTGCATAGTACTATACAATAAGAAACAAACCATAAAGATAGCCTAAACATTATTCCGTCTATCATAGGCCAGCAAGGGAAACGGGCTTATCTTGCTCCGACAGAAAATTAATTAGAAAAGGGCAGTTTTAGCTAGCTAAGCCACTGCAAGCTTTCGGCTACGAGTGTCGGCGACTACCTAAGTGTGACAATTGCACTGATGATGTGGGAACCCATTGTCTGTTTTTGAGAAGCTTAGTAGGGTTTGCAAAAATCGGACGGGCCGTCTTAAACTCTAACCGGTTTACTCGCTCGAACGCTATTGTGCTGCTGCTCTGCTCGAGAATGTTGTAAAATGCCAAAAAAATACGTCAATCTGGATGTTAGAACCACCGAGTCATAAAACCTCGTTGTTTTGCTTGCTACCAGTTTATGTTTCTCATTGTGGTATGTACTAAGTAGATCAAAAAGTTTGTAGCATCATCAATACAATTTCAAAATGCTTATCTAGCTCAAATCATCACGACAGTTTCGAAAAGCTCAGCGCAATTCGGCGCTGAATTCGCACAACTGTTACGTGTCAGACAGTTCAATAACAATGTAGCAGAACGAGTACCGTGCTGTGATTGTACATCATTCAGGCTCAAGTGCAACGGAAATTAAATCCAAATTAAATGCGGTTTATGAAACTAATTCACTGGTGTACAGATCCATTACCAAGTGGATTGCCTTATTCAAAAGAGGTAGTATGGGTACAGATAATGCCCCACTGGACGATCGGAAAAGCTGTACCTAAAGTCTACAAACTCGTGATGACTAAACACCGATTGAAGCTATGATGCGGTGGAAAAATACATAAAAGCTAAGTGGCTACCGAACGAGCATAGCAATTTAGCAAAAACATGCATGTCAATTTCGGAGAGCAATTTGATACTTTTTGAGACGAAATCCTGGACGACGAGGATTTTCTGGGCCGATTAGTAACCGCCGACGAAACCTGCATCCGCCACTTCACTCCAGAACGCGAAGACGCTACCAGAGAGTAAACCGCACTTGGTGAAAGGTCTTCTTTATTAGAGTAAAGAAGCACATTTCGTCAAAGTGTGCTATTAATTGACCAGTGTTGATTTGTGGACCAGCTCAATAAACACATCATAACACTACGTCCCCGAATGCAGAAAAGGACTGCAAAGGAGAGAAGCGAATGGCAGTAAACGGAGTAGCGGTAGTGCGCATTTGGTGGCGAAGTTCAATGCTGAATGCGCTGGCTTGCCAGATAGCGTGAGCGGCGGTGTCTCTTTGCCTCGGTGTCTGCTCTCTGCTATTTGCTCACAATGCACGTACACAACAAAATGAGTTCCTGATCGCGCGTGAGGAGGTCGAGGTGGAGGTGGAGGTAGAGGTGGTTGTGGGCGCAGCGTCCCAGCGCCTCCACAGAGCAGTGCCTATTTCTGCTCGAGCGGCCTTCAAATAGGTCGCCGCTTGACAATAAATAGCGGCAAACAGAGAACAGCCCCCAAGAGGTAGAAAAGCAGCTACCACGTAGTGCATCGTCATTCGGGTTGTGGTTGTTGTTGTTGTTGTCGTTGTCGTCGTACGTAAGCAAATGCCGACGGGCCAATGTTGACAGAGACACGACGTAGACGATACCGGTGAGGGCCAACACGGTAAGCGCCCACACCACTGCAGACACGTAACGCTGGAGAAATAAACACAGAAGAAAACGTGAGAAAGAAAACAAGGAGTGCACAGAGGGCGGGTGAAAGCAAAATAAATCAAGGAAGAACCTAAATAGTAGAACGAGCTAGCATATATATATATATATATACATATATATATGAGAGAGAGAGAAAGAAAAAGCATATATGTGTGTATAGGACCGAAGAACATCGAGGGCAAGCGACAGAGTTTATGGAGGCAGGCATGCAGCACGTTGCCTGCGCCACAACGGCGCGGCCCTCTGGCACCGCGGAGGGCAGAGAACGGTGGTCGAAAACCCGGCGGCGACCTGCAAGGAAGTTCCCCGGGAACGCTGCGAGATGGTCAAAGCTTTATGATCGCCCTATTTGAAATGCAACCATTTGCTGGCTAGCCGGCCGCCAGCCAGCCGGTTGCCTACCCTTTGCTATGACTGGTTCGGGGGGTGGAAAGCTGCAGCAGAAGAAATAGCGAGGGCGAAAAGGAGCAAAAGAAATAGCGCGAATGAACGAAACGCGGTGACGGTGGCCTTTGCGAGGTTTCGCTATGGCGACGAACGCCTGTCGTAGGTAAGTCACCATGGGGCCGTGGCTATCGTGTTCAGAGCCACCTGCCTAAGTAGATGCGCGTACCGGTAAGTATCGGTGTGACAAGCTGCTCGTGTGTCGAATGGTGCCCAGCGTATGTGTTTAGGTCTCTGTGGGCGTCGGCGTCCGTTGCCGGACGAGATGTGGCGCCATTTCCCTTCGTCATCCACGACCGGAGAAGGAAACGGCTGGGCGACAGCAACGATGGCGATGGGCGTATTTGTTCATCCGTTTCATTCGATGTAAACCTAGCCAAGCAATGCGATTGTCTATTCATTTTTTTCAAGCCAGCGCTAAATGCTCAATCGTCACAACATCGAAAAACGCTACTTATTCCGTCATAATAATAACCCATTCTCAAATAGGCCTTTTACTTCTTTCTGGGAGCCCTAGCGTCCCCTCCGATGTATTTGCCTTTGCTACTTTGTCTTCATGTTGTAAACTCTAAGGCTTTTTGCACTTTGCCCTATTGGAAAAAAATACGCCATTCATCACTTGACCATTTGGTCTTCGTAAAAGTCGCAGCCAAAATTGAATTAACGCCGTTTTCATGCAGTTAAAACGGTGGTTTTTGCGCATTTGTGTGCATGCAGCTAACCCTCATTTTGTCGCATAAAGAAAGACTAAAACGCGTCAACTGCAGAAGTTAAAAACTCTCTTTTGCTAGCTTGGTTTTTTGTTTGCTTGAACAAATAATTATGACAAGGTATACAGTACTTTTAAGTTAGTTAGGAAATTCCAAGTATAATTGAGCCCCCTTGTTTATGGTTTTATCGTCGGGTCTACGGAGACTGGTCGATATTCATCGTTTGATGGACCAAACCAATGGCCAGATCAATGCGGCATCGAAAAAGTATTGCCCTGATTACAAGCGCTACCACACATCGTTCATGAACGTTGTTCCACCTGACTGTACGTGAGGGGCTGGATGTTTTACTTCCATGATATAATACAGATAGTATTATGTTTCTCAAAGCAGATTTGTTCGTATTTTAAGATTATTTCCATCAATTTTTCTACATTTCGCGTAAAGCGGTGCAATCCAGAAATCGAAGCACACAAATGAATCGCATTTTTCGGTGTTTTTAGCAGCTCTACCTCGATGGGTTTAGACACCGACTCGCGCAAACCGAAACGCTTTTCTCTCATTGTTTATTACACTTTCAGAAGAAATAGTCAAAAATCGCTTGGTGTCAAGTCGAGTGAATGAGCTAGCTGCTTAATCAGAGCGTGAGTCCAGATGCAGCAAAAAAGGATTCGTATCTTCAGCTTGGTGTGCTTGCGAGTTATCGTGCTGGAGGAGCCATGGCGTCAACGCGACGCCTTGATGCTCTTCTTAGTGAGCGCAGTAAACTTTTTATTAAACATATTATTGTCGTCACTATACATATCATACAATCGCTCGTCGCTACAAATTCTTCCTCCAGTTCGACGATCGCCACAATTTCACTCCTGAAGAAGAGCATCGTGACCCACGGTGGTCGGCGGACATTTTTTGCGAACCTTTGCTGGAAGTTTCACGAAAGAATAGTGTGCAGCCCGATTTTTGGCTTAGGCTGTTGTAGCACCGACATGCTCCGATGTGCTTACCTTTTTCTTCTACCGTTGTCTGTGTGAGAGAATCAGCTCGAAGGGTCGACCCAAGCATCAGTACAGATGGAGCCATCCGCCAGTGGACTCGATTTTAACTCATCCTCCACTACGATGGATATTTTAAGAACGTTTCCAGTTTTCTATATATATATAGCATAACGCTGCGGCTATTTCCTGATTTTATTTTCCCGTATACTTCTTTTATATTTATAAATACAACCCGCCACTTCTGTGTGTATATTGTCTTTACCCCACTTACTTAATTTGCCCACTGGACAGAGCAATGTATATCTATTGTTTACTCTAAATGCAATTTCTCTCGCTGCAATTTCCACCCTCCTGTCCCATTTTGTTTTTACTTCTATTGCCTTTTCTTAACCCGCTGTGGCTTTTCAACCCGTCTTCGTTATTCAATGTCCTAATTCTACAACAATACCTCAGCTTGCTTTGCACTTCTCCGTCGATAATTTTTAACATTCCCCCCTTCCCATCAAAAACACTCTGCTACTATTGAAACGCGCCCCCCCCCAATGAAAACCTAATTCCCCTAACTTCTCTCTAAATCGTACATTCGCTAAGACACTCTTATGTTTGGAGTATCGATCTTTTAACGGACTTCTTGTAAGTTCAGACGAACGTCGAGGAGCAAAATAATCGAGGTTTGCAATTAAATTGCTTGATTTTATCGTACTGAACACCTCTACTGTGCGACCCCTTAGAGGGGATTCGTCAGGTCGCCCCATAACTGGCCAATGACTACATTTGGTGACCTCAGTCTAAGCTATTACTAAGCTTTTGTGAAAGACATTCTGGAAGCTTTACTTTAGTGCTCTCAGTCTTGATTATTGTCATATTTAAGACAAGTTTTAGCAGAAATAGAAGGGCTAAACTTTTATAAAACAAGTACTGCAAGCCCAATATTATAACGCAAATATGTCTGTATGCCTGCAAAGAATTTTAATGAGACTGTTGTATTTTTCCAAAAACAGCAGTATATTTGTTTTCAAATAAGTTGACTCTAGAGCTTATGAGTGTCATAAATAAGCTTGTATACACATTAGGCATAATGAGACTAGCATTCTGCAGTTGAAGTGAACGTACATTAAGAATAGAATCTCTGATAGACTTGTACCCCGTGAGGTACCACGATTTATTAGAATTTTAGAAGATTTTTTTTACAAAAATAAATTAATTATTGTATATATAATTTGAAAATGCATCTGAGATATGATCAGTTTTGTCTTAGTTTTTAAAGTAGTGCTGAAAAAGTTTACCACTTTTGTTGTTGTGTTGAATGTTCTCTCCCCGCAGCAAATTTTTTTTCAATGTTTTCTTAACATATTTTTAAGATTACGCAAGACCCAGATTTATATTGTAGGCATTCCAATTTTCGAATTACCTAGAGTGTCAAAAACTAGTTGTGTTATATAAGTAACTTGTTTGTTACGAACATTTTGTTGTTACCATTAACTTTAATACTTGTATTTCTATTAGGTATAATTATTTTGCGGTAGTTGTTCACGTTACGTCGTGAGCATTTTTTAGAGCGGCGTCTCGTTTAATATCGTTTCTTTTGTAGAGCGTTTAACATCTGCCTGCCATAGCTAGTAGGACCGATTCCTTGGGGCAGACATTGATTGCAAAGCACGGATTATAATTATAAAAACTGATCAATTAGCATTTTATATGTTTTCCTAATTAAATCGTTAAGTAGTCTTCCATATTACGTACTTAAACCACGTTACGAAATCTGTTTGTGCAATACCATTTAAATGGAAATTGTCGTATTTTGAACCCATTGTAATAGTTTCCCTATCTGACATGGTATGCCATGCTACTTTTGAAATCACCACATATTTATTGTAAACTAATTTAGGTATTACTACACCGACTGTCTCATTGAGAATCGTGCACGTGTATGCTAAGAACCACCTAAGATCATATTAAGCCAAGGCTAGTCAAATATTGAACATTTGCCGACAATGTTTATCGGCGGGTCGTGTGTCTATTCCGCTAGCTACGAATAGAGTGAAAGTTCATATTTCACTCTACTCATAGCTGCCAGGTACGCTTTGTGGCCAAGCTGCCTTGAGGTCAAGACCACAAACAACAAGCTCGAAACGCGTCAAGTGGGAATTCGTTTTGAAAACTCGATATGAATGAACAATCGACACATGTTAAATAGAGAAAGCAGGTTGCAATGTGCTAGTAGTACCTGCCATTCGCCGTTAAGTCTCTCTCTCTCTCTCCGGTGCGAGCTGCTTGCACGTGACGGTACGGAGAAATATTCATGAACTTTAATTGGAGTGATGGCCGGCAGGTCCTTGACTGCTCCTTGAAAGAAGGAGTGGACGCCAATGAGTGCCCATTTGAATATGCTAATCGCACATTCGACACACACGCGATCCTGAGCGCGAATGCGTGATGGCGAGGACGTTGTTGTCGTGTTTGCATAATACATTAAACCCGGGCGGGGGAGTGTGTCTTTCG